>CM072285.1:115289991-115463649 GCA_036873955.1 Mergus octosetaceus
AAGCGAACACAGAGAGTCCAGTTCCATGTGGGGCTGCGTAAAGGCTCCCCTGGGGAGTTCAGTTGTACCCAAAGGCTTATGTGGGGGACGATTTTTGATGGGTGAAAGGGGCTTTTTATGTGTTTTCTGGGTTCCTATTTTAAATTCCTCTCACATTCCGGGAAGGGATGTATTTAGGGTTGTTCACAAAGAGCGAACACAGAGAGTCCAGTTGCATGTGGGGCTGCGAAAAGGCTCCCCTGGGGAGTTCATTTGTACCCAAAGGCTTTCTTTCAGGGCAATTTTTGATGGGTGAAAGGGGCTCTGTACGTGATTTCTGTGATCATATTTTCAATTCCTCTCAGATTCCAGTTAGACATGTATTTGGAGTTGATCAGAAAGAGCGAACACAGAGAGTCCAGTTGCATGTGGGGCTGCGTAAAGTCTCCCCTAGGGAGTTCAATTCTACCCAAAGGCTTATGTGGGGGCAATTTTTGATTGGCGAAATTGGCTTTGTACGCGATTTCTGGCGTCCTATTTTAAATTCCTCTCAAATTCCGGTTAGTGATGTATTTAGGATGGTTCAGTAAGAGCAAACACAGTGAGTGCAGTACCATGTGGGGCTGTGTAAAGGCTCCCCTGGGGAGTTCAGTTGTTCCCAAAGGCTTCCTTTGAGGGCAATTTTTGATGGGCGAAAGGGGCTTTCTAAACGATTTCCAGGGTCCTATTTTAAATTCCTCTCAGATTCCGGGTAGGGCGATATTTAGGGTTATTCAGAAAGAGCGAACACAGAGAGTCCAGTTGCATGTGGGGCTGCGTAAAGGCTCCCCTGGGGAGTTCAGTTGTGCCGAAAGGCTTCCTTTGGGTGCAATTTTTGATGAGCGAAAGGGGCTCTGTAGGCGGTTTCTGGGGTCCTATTTTCAATTCCTCTCAGATTCCGGGTAGGGAGGTATTTAGGTTTCTTCAGAAAGAGCGAACACATAGAGTCCAGTTGCATGTGGGGCTGCGTAAAGGCTCCCCTGGGGAGTTCAGTTGTACCCAAAGGCTTCCTTTCAGGGAAATTTTTGTTGGGTGAAAGGGGCTTTTTATGTGTTTTCTGGGGTCCTATTTTAAATTCCTCTCAGATTCCGGGAAGGGATGTATTTATGGTTGTTCAGAAAGAGCGAACACAGAGAGTCCAGTTGCATGTGGGGCTGCGTAAAGGCTCCCATGGGGAGTTCAGTTCTACCCAAAGGCTTCTTTGGGGGCAATATTTATGGGAGAAAGGGGATTTGTATGCGTTTTCTGGGGTCCTATTTTAAATTCCTCTCACATTCCGGGAAGGGATGTACTTAGGGTTGTTCAGAAATAGCGAACACAGAGAGTCCAGTTGCATGTGGGGCTGCGTAAAGGCTCCCCTGGGGAGTTCAGTTTCACCCAAAGCTTCCTTTCAGGGAAATTTTTGATGGGTGAAAGGGGCTCTGTAGGCGGTTTCTGGGGTCCTATTTTCAATTCCTCTCAGATTCTGGTTAGGCATGTATTTAGGGTTGTTCAGAAAGAGCGAACACAGAGAGTCCAGTTGCATGTGGGGCTGCGTAAAGGCTCCCCTGGGGAGTTCAGTTCTACGCAAAGGCTTCCTTTGGGGGCAATGTTTGATGGGTGAAAGGGGCTCTGAACACGTTTTCCAGGGTCCTATTTTCAATTCCTCTCAGATTCCGGGTAGGGTTATATTTAGGGTTGTTCAGAAAGAGCGAACACAGAGAGTCCAGTTGCATGTGGGGCTGCGTAAAGGCTCCCCTGGGGAGTTCAATTGTTCCCAAAGGCTTCCTTTGGGTGCAATTTTTGATGGGCGAAAGCGGCTTTGTACACGATTTCCAGGGTCCTATTTTTAATTCCTCTCAGATTCCGGGTAAGAAATATGTAGGGTTGTTCAGAAAGAGCGAACACAGAGAGTCAAGAGGCATGTGGAGCTGCGTAAAGGCTACCCTAGGGAGTTCAGTTGTACCCAAAGGCTTATGTGGGGGCAATTTTTGATTGGCGAAATTGGCTTTGTACGCGATTTCTGGCGTCCTATTTTAAATTCCTCTCAAATTCCGTTTAGTGAAGTATTTAGTATGGTTCAGTAAGAGCAAACACAGTGAGTGCAGTACCTTGTGGGGCTGTGTAAAGGCTCCCCTGAGGAGTTCAGTTGTTCCCAAAGGCATACTTTGAGGGCAATTTTTGATGGGCGAAAAGGGGCTCTGTAGGCGGTTTCTGGGGTCCTATTTTCAATTCCTCTCAGATTCCGGGTAGGGAGGTATTCAGGTTTCTTCAGAAAGAGTGAACACAGAGAGTCCAGTTGCATGTGGGGCTGCGTAAAGGCTCCCCTGGGGAGTTCAGTTGTACCCAAAGGTTAACTTTCAGGGAAATTTTTGATGGGTGAAAGGGGCTCTGTGCACGTTTTCCAGGGTCCTATTTTCAATTCCTCTCAGATTCCGGTTAGGGATGTATTTATGGTTGTTCAGAAAGAGCGAACACAGAGAGTCCAGTTGCATGTGGGGCTGCGTAAAGGCTCCCCTAGGGAGTTCAATTCTACCCAAAGGCTTCCTTTGGAGGCAATTTTTTATGGGTGAAAGGGCTTAGTATGCGTTTTCTGTGGTCCTATTTTAAATTCCTCTCACATTCCGGGAAGGGATGTACTTAGGGTTGTTCAGAAAGAGCGAACACATCGAGTCCAGTTGCATGTGGGGCTGCGTAAAGTCTCCCCTAGGGAGTTCAATTCTACCCAAAGGCTTATGTGGGGGCAATTTTTGATTGGCGAAATTGGCTTTGTACGCGATTTCTGGCGTCCTATTTTAAATTCCTCTCAAATTCCGGTTAGTGATGTATTTAGGATGGTTCAGTAAGAGCAAACACAGTGAGTGCAGTACCATGTGGGGCTGTGTAAAGGCTCCCCTGGGGAGTTCAGTTGTACCCAAAGGCATCCTTTGAGGGCAATTTTTGATGGGCGAAAGGGGCTTTCTAAACGATTTCCAGGGTCCTATTTTAAATTCCTCTCAGATTCCGGGTAGGGCGATATTTAGGGTTATTCAGAAAGAGCGAACACAGAGAGTCCAGTTGCATGTGGGGCTGCGTAAAGGCTCCCCTGGGGAGTTCAGTTGTGCCGAAAGGCTTCCTTTGGGTGCAATTTTTGATGAGCGAAAGGGGCTCTGTAGGCGGTTTCTGGGGTCCTATTTTCAATTCCTCTCAGATTCCGGGTAGGGAGGTATTTAGGTTTCTTCAGAAAGAGCGAACACATAGAGTCCAGTTGCATGTGGGGCTGCGTAAAGTCTCCCCTGGGGAGTTCAGTTGTACCCAAAGGCTTCCTTTCAGGGAAATTTTTGTTGGGTGAAAGGGGCTTTTTATGTGTTTTCTGGGGTCCTATTTTCAATTCCTCTCAGATTCCGGGAAGGGATGTATTTATGGTTGTTCAGAAAGAGCGAACACAGAGAGTCCAGTTGCATGTGGGGCTGCATAAAGGCTCCCATGGGGAGTTCAGTTCTACCCAAAGGCTTCTTTGGGGGCAATATTTATGGGAGAAAGGGGATTTGTATGCGTTTTCTGGGGTCCTATTTTAAATTACTCTCACATTCCGGGAAGGGATGTATTTAGGGTTGTTCAGAAATAGCGAACACAGAGAGTCCAGTTGCATGTGGAGCTGCGTAAAGGCTACCCTAGGGAGTTCAGTTGTACCCAAAGGCTTATGTGGGGGCAATTTTTGATTGGCGAAATTGGCTTTGTCCGCGATTTCTGGCGTCCTATTTTAAATTCCTCTCAAATTCCGGTTAGTGAAGTATTTAGGATGGTTCAGTAAGAGCAAACACAGTGAGTGCAGTACCATGTGGGGCTGTGTAAAGGCTCCCCTGGGGAGTTCAGTTGTACCCAAAGGCTTATGTGGGGGCAATTTTTGGTGGGCGAATAGGGCCTCTGTAGGCGGTTTCTGGGGTCCTATTTTCAATTCCTCTCAGATTCCGGGTAGGGAGGTATTTAGGTTTCTTCAGAAAGAGCGAACACAGAGAGTCCAGTTGCATGTGGGGCTGCGTAAAGGCTCCCCTGGGGAGTTCAGTTGTACCCAAAAGCTTCCTTTCAGGGCAATTCTTGATGGGCGAAAGGGGCTTTCTACACGATTTCCAGGGTCCTATTTTAAATTCCTCTCAGATTCCGGGTAGGGCGATATTTAGGGTTGTTCAGAAGGAGCGAACACAGAGAGTCCAGTTGCATGTGGGGCTGCGTAAAGGATCCCCTGGGGAGTTCAGTTGTACCCAAAGGCTTCCTTTGTGGACGATTTTTGATGGGTGAAATGGGCTTTTTATGTGTTTTCTGGGGTCCTATTTTAAATTCCTCTCAGATTCCGGGAAGGGATGTATTTAGGGTTGTTCAGAAAGAGCGAACACAGAGAGTCCAGTTGCATGTGGGGCTGCGTAAAGGCTCCCCTGGGGAGTTCAGTTGTACCCAAAGGCTTCCTTTGGGGGAAATTTTTGATGGGTGAAAGGGGCTCTGTACGTGATTTCTTGGGTCATTTTTTCAATTCCTCTCAGATTCCGGTTAGGCATGTATTTAGGGTTGTTCAGAAAGAGCGAACACAGAGAGTCCAGTTGCATGTGGGGCTGCGTAAAGGCTCCCCTGGGGAGTTCAGTTGTACCCAAAAGCTTCCTTTCAGGGCAATTCTTGATGGGCGAAAGGGGCTTTCTACACGATTTCCAGGGTCCTATTTTAAATTCCTCTCAGATTCCGGGTAGGGCGATATTTAGGGTTGTTCAGAAGGAGCGAACACAGAGAGTCCAGTTGCATGTGGGGCTGCGTAAAGGCTCCCCTGGGGAGTTCAGTTGTACCCAAAGGCTTCCTTTGGGGACGATTTTTGATGGGTGAAATGGGCTTTTTATGTGTTTTCTGGGGTCCTATTTTAAATTCCTCTCAGATTCCGGGAAGGGATGTATTTAGGGTTGTTCAGAAAGAGCGAACACAGAGAGTCCAGTTGCATGTGGGGCTGCGTAAAGGCTCCCCTGGGGAGTTCAGTTGTACCCAAAGGCTTCCTTTGGGGGAAATTTTTGATGGGTGAAAGGGGCTCTGTACGTGATTTCTTGGGTCATTTTTTCAATTCCTCTCAGATTCCGGTTAGGCATGTATTTAGGGTTGTTCAGAAAGAGCGAACACAGAGAGTCCAGTTGCATGTGGGGCTGTGTAAAGGCTCCCCTCGGGAGTTCAGTTCTACCCAAAGGCTTCCTTTGAGGGCAGTTTTTGATGGGTAAAAGGGGCTCTGTCCACGTTTTCCAGGGTCCTATTTTCAATTCCTCTCAGATTAAAGGGAGGATTATATTTAGGGTTGTTCAGGAAGCGCGAGCACAGAGAGTCCAGTTGCATGTGGGGCTTCGTAAGGGATCCCCTGGGGAGTTCAGTTGTTCCCAAAGGCTTCCTTTGGGGGCAATTTTTGACGGGTGAGAGGGGCTTTGTATGCGTTTTCTGGGGTCCTATTTTAAATTCCACTCACATTGCGGTAAGGGATGTATTTAGGGTTGCTCAGAAAGAGCGAACACAGAGAGTCCAGTTGCATTTGGGGCTGCGTAAAGGCTCCCCTGGGGAGTTCAGTTGTACCCAAAAGCTTCCTTTCAGGGCAATTCTTGATGGGCGAAAGGGGCTTTCTACACGATTTCTGGGGTCCTATTTTAAATTCCTCTCAGATTCCTGATAGGGAGATATTTATGGTTCTTCAGAGAGAGCGAACACAGAGAGTCCAGTTGCATGTGGGGCTGCGTAAAGGCTCCCCTGGGGAGTTCAGTTGTACCCAAAAGCTTCCTTTCAGGGCAATTCTTGATGGGCGAAAGGGGCTTTCTACACGATTTCCAGGGTCCTATTTTAAATTCCTCTCAGATTCCGGGTAGGGCGATATTTAGGGTTGTTCAGAAGGAGCGAACACAGAGAGTCCAGTTGCATGTGGGGCTGCGTAAAGGATCCCCTGGGGAGTTCAGTTGTTCCCAAAGGCTTCCTTTGGGGACGATTTTTGATGGGTGAAATGGGCTTTTTATGTGTTTTCTGGGGTCCTATTTTAAATTCCTCTCAGATTCCGGGAAGGGATGTATTTAGGGTTGTTCAGAAAGAGCGAACACAGAGAGTCCAGTTGCATGTGGGGCTGCGTAAAGGCTCCCCTGGGGAGTTCAGTTGTACCCAAAGGCTTCCTTTGGGGGAAATTTTTGATGGGTGAAAGGGGCTCTGTCCACGTTTTCCAGGGTCCTATTTTCAATTCCTCTCAGATTCCAGGTAGGATTATATTTAGGGTTGTTCAGGAAGCGCGAGCACAGAGAGTCCAGTTGCATGTGGGGCTTCGTAAGGGATCCCCTGGGGAGTTCAGTTGTTCCCAAAGGCTTCCTTTGGGGGCAATTTTTGACGGGTGAGAGGGGCTTTGTATGCGTTTTCTGGGGTCCTATTTTAAATTCCACTCACATTGCGGTAAGGGATGTATTTAGGGTTGCTCAGAAAGAGCGAACACAGAGAGTCCAGTTGCATTTGGGGCTGCGTAAAGGCTCCCCTGGGGAGTTCAGTTGTACCCAAAAGCTTCCTTTCAGGGCAATTCTTGATGGGCGAAAGGGGCTTTCTACACGATTTCTGGGGTCCTATTTTAAATTCCTCTCAGATTCCTGATAGGGAGATATTTATGGTTCTTCAGAGAGAGCGAACACAGAGAGTCCAGTTGCATGTGGGGCTGCGTAAAGGCTCCCCTGGGGAGTTCAGTTGTACCCAAAGGCTTCCTTTGGGGGAAATTTTTGATGGGTGAAAGGGGCTCTGTACGTGATTTCTTGGGTCATTTTTTCAATTCCTCTCAGATTCCGGTTAGGCATGTATTTAGGGTTGTTCAGAAAGAGCGAACACAGAGAGTCCAGTTGCATGTGGGGCTGCGTAAAGGCTCCCCTGGGGAGTTCAGTTGTACCCAAAAGCTTCCTTTCAGGGCAATTCTTGATGGGAAAAAGGGGCTTTCTACACGATTTCCAGGGTCCTATTTTAAATTCCTCTCAGATTCCGGGTAGGGCGATATTTAGGGTTGTTCAGAAGGAGCGAACACAGAGAGTCCAGTTGCATGTGGGGCTGCGTAAAGGATCCCCTGGGGAGTTCAGTTGTACCCAAAGGCTTCCTTTGGGGACGATTTTTGATGGGTGAAATGGGCTTTTTATGTGTTTTCTGGGATCCTATTTTAAATTCCTCTCAGATTCCGGGAAGGGATGTATTTAGGGTTGTTCAGAAAGAGCGAACACAGAGAGTCCAGTTGCATGTGGGGCTGCGTAAAGGCTCCCCTGGGGAGTTCAGTTGTACCCAAAGGCTTCCTTTGGGGAAATTTTTGATGGGTGAAAGGGGCTATGTACGTGATTTCTTGGGTCATTTTTTCAATTCCTCTCAGATTCCGGTTAGGCATGTATTTAGGGTTGTTCAGAAAGAGCGAACACAGAGAGTCCAGTTGCATGTGGGGCTGCGTAAAGGCTCCCCTGGGGAGTTCAGTTGTACCCAAAGGCTTCCTTTCAAGGAAATTTTTGATGGGTGAAGGGCTTTTTATGTGTTTTCTGGGGTCCTATTTTAAATTCCTCTCAGATTTCGGGAAGGGATGTATTTAGGGTTGTTCAGAAAGAGCGAACACAGAGATTCCAGTTGCATGTGGGGCTGCGTAAAGGCTCCCATGGGGAGTTCAGTTCTACCCAAAGGCTTCTTTGGGGGCAATTTTTTATGGGAGAAAGGGGCTTTGTATGCGTTTTCTGGGGTCCTATTTTAAATTCCTCTCACATTCCGGTTAGGGATGTACATAGGGTTGTTCAGAAATAGCGAACACAGTGAGTCCAGTTCCATGTGGGGCTGCGTAAAGGCTCCCCTGGGGAGTTCAGTTGTACCCAAAGGCTTCCTTTGGGGGCAATTTTTGATGGGTGAAAGGGCTCTGAACACGTTTTCCAGGGTCCTATTTTCAATTCCTCTCAGATTCCGGGTAGGGTTATATTTAGGGTTGTTCAGAAAGAGCGAACACAGAGAGTCCAGTTGCATGTGGGGCTGCGTAAAGGCTCCCCTGGGGAGTTCAATTGTTCCCAAAGGCTTCCTTTGGGTGCAATTTTTGATGGGCGAAAGGGGCTTTGTACGTGATTTCCAGGGTCCTATTTTAAATTCCTCTCAGATTCCGGGTAAGAAATATTTAGGGTTGTTCAGAAAGAGCGAACACAGAGAGTCAAGAGGCATGTGGAGCTGCGTAAAGGCTCCCCTGGGGAGTTCAGTTGTACCCAAAGGCTAACTTTCAGGGCAATTTTTGATGGGTGAAAGGGGCTCTTTATGTGATTTCTGGGGTCCAAATTTAAATTCCTCTCACATTCCGGTTAGTGAGGTATTAAGGGTTGCTCAGAAAGAGCGAACACAGAGAGTCCAGTTGCATGTGGGACTGCGTAAAGGCTCCCCTGGGGAGTTCAGTTGTACCCAAAGGCATATGTGGGGGCAATTTTTGATTGGCGAAATTGGCTTTGTACGCGATTTCTGGCGTCCTATTTTAAATTCCTCTCAAATTCCGGTTAGTGATGTATTTAGGATGGTTCAGTAAGAGCAAACACAGTGAGTGCAGTACCATGTGGGGCTGTGTAAAGGCTCCCCTGGGGAGTTCAGTTGTACCCAAAGGCTTCCTTTGGGTACGATTTTTGATGGGTGAAAGGGGCTTTTTATGTGTTTTCTGGGGTCGTATTTTAAATTCCTCTCACATTCCGGGAAGGGATGTATTTAGGGTTGTTCAGAAAGAGCGAACACAGCGAGTCCAGTTGCATGTGGGGCTGCGTAAAGGCTCCCCTGGGGAGTTCAGTTGTGCCCAAAGGCTTCCTTTGGGGGCAATTTTTGATGGCTGAAAGGGGCTCTGCACGTGATTTCTGGGGTCATATTTTCAATTCCTCTGAGATTCCGGTTAGGCATGTATTTAGGGTTGTTCAGAAAGAGCGAACACAGAGAGTCCAGTTGCATGTGGGGCTGCGTAAAGGATCCCCTGGGGATCCTTTTGTACCCAAAGGCTTATGTGGGGGCAATTTTTGATTGGCGAAATTGGCTTTGTACGCGATTTCTGGCGTCCTATTTTAAATTCCTCTCAAATTCCGGTTAGTGATGTATTTAGGATGGTTCAGTAAGAGCAAACACAGTGAGTGCAGTACCATGTGGGGCTGTGTAAAGGCTCCCCTGGGGAGTTCAGTTGTACCCAAAGGCTTCCTTTGGGTATGATTTTTGATGGGTGAAAGGGGCTTTTTATGTGTTTTCTGGGGTCATATTTTCAATTCCTCTGAGATTCCGGTTAGGCATGTATTTAGTGTTGTTCAGAAAGAGCGAACACAGAGAGTCCAGTTGCATGTGGGGCTGCGTAAAGGCTCCCCTGGGGAGTTCAGCTGTACCCAAAGGCTTCCTTTCAGGGCGATTTTTGATGGGTGAAAGGGCCGCTGTACATGATTTCTGGGGTCATATTTCAATTCCTATCAGATTCCGTATAGGGATGTATTTAGGGTTCTTCAGAAAGAGCGAACACAGAGAGTCCAGTTCCATGTGGGGCTGCGTAAAGGCTCCCCTGGGGAGTTCAGTTGTACCCAAAGGCTTCCTTTGGTTGCAATTTTTAATGGGTGAAAGGGGCTCTGTACTCGTTTTCCAGGGTACTATTTTCAATTCCTCTGAGATTCCGGGTAGGAAGGTATTAAGTGTTGTTCAGAAAGAGCGAACACAGAGAGTCCAGTTGCATGTGGGGCTGCGTAAAGGCTCCCATGGGGAGTTCAGTTCTACCCAAGGGTAACTTTCAGGGCAATTTTTGATGGGTGAAAGGGGCTCTGTGCACCTTTTCCAGGGTCCTATTTTCAATTCCTCTGAGATTCCGGGTAGGGATGTATTTAGGGTTGATCAGAAAGAGCGAACACAGAGAGTCCAGTTGCATGTGGGGCTCTGTAAAGGCTCCCCTCGGGAGTTCAGTTCTACCCAAAGTCTTCCTTTGGGGGCAGTTTTTGATGGGTAAAAGGGGCTCTGTACACGTTTTCCAGGGTCCTATTTTCAATTCCTCTCAGATTCCAGGTAGGATTATATTTAGTGTTGTTCAGGAAGCGCGAGCACAGAGAGTCCAGTTGCATGTGGGGCTTCGTAAGGGATCCCCTGGGGAGTTCAATTGTTCCCAAAGGCTTCCTTTGGGAACAATTTTTAACGGGTGAAAGGGGCTTTGTATGCGTTTTCTGGGGTCCTATTTTAAATTCCACTCACATTCCGGGAAGGGATGTATTTAGGGTTGCTCAGAAAGAGCGAACACAGAGAGTCCAGTTGCATGTGGGGCTGCGTAAAGGTTCCCCTGGGGAGTTCAGTTGTACCCAAAAGCTTCCTTTCAGGGCAATTCTTGATGGGCGAAAGGGGCTTTCTACACGATTTCTGGGGTCCTATTTTAAATTCCTCTCAGATTCCGGGTAGGGCGATATTTAGGGTGGTTCAGAAGGAGCGAACACAGAGAGTCCAGTTGCATGTGGGGCTGCGTAAAGGCTCCCCTGGGGAGTTCAGTTGTACCCAAAGGCTTCCTTTGGGGGAAATTTTTGATGGGTGAAAGGGGCTCTGTACGTGATTTCTTGGGTCATGTTTTCAATTCCTCTCAGATTCCGGTTAGGCATGTATTTAAGGTTGTTCAGAAAGAGCGAACACAGAGAGTCCAGTTGCATGTGGGGCTGCGTAAAGGCTCCCCTGGGGAGTTCAGTTGTACCCAAAGGCTTCCTTTCAGAGAAATTTTTGATGGGTGAAAGGGGCTTTTTATGTGTTTTCTGGGGTCCTATTTTAAATTACTCTCAGATTCCGGGAAGGGATGTATTTAGCTTTGTTCAGAAAGAGCGAACACAGAGAGTCCAGTTGCATGTGGGGCTGCGTAAAGGCTCCCCTGGGAAGTTCAGTTCTACCCAAAGGCTTCTTTGGGGACAATTTTTTATGGGTGAATGTGGCTTTGTATGCGTTTTCTGGGGTCCTATTTTAAATTCCTCTCACATTCCGGGAAGGGATGTACTTAGGGTTGTTCAGAAATAGCGAACACAGAGAGTCCAGTTGCATGTGGGGCTGCGTAAGGCTCCCCTGGGGAGTTCAGTTGTACCCAAAAGCTTCCTTTCAGGGCAATTTTTGATGTGCGAAAGGGGCTTTGTACGCGATTTCCGGGGTCCTATTTTCAATTCCTCTCAGTTTCCGGTTAGGGATGTATTTAGGATGGTTCATTAAGAGCAAACACAGTGAGTCCACTTCCATGTGGGGCTGCGTAAAGGCTCCCCTGGGGAGTTCAGTTGTACCCAAAGCTTCCTTTAGGGGCAATTTTTGATGGGTGAAAGGGGCTCTGTACGTGATTTCTGGGGTCATATTTTCAAATTCTCTCAGATTCTGGTTAGGCATGTATTTAGGGTTGTTCAGAAAGAGTGAACACAGAGAGTCCAGTTGCATGTGGGGCTGCGTAAAGGCTACCCTGGGAAGTTCAGTTCTACCCAAAGTCTTCCTTTGGGGGCAATTTTTGATGGGTGAAAGGGGCTCTGAACACGTTTTCCAGGGTCCTATTTTCAATTCCTCTCAGATTCCGGTTAGGGATGTATTTATGGTTGTTCAGAAAGAGCGAACACAGAGAGTCAAGAGGCATGTGGAGCTGCGTCAAGGCTCCCCTGGGGAGTTCAATTGTACCCAAAGGCTAACTTTCAGGGCAATTTTTGATGGGTGAAAGGGGCTCTTTATGTGATTTCTGGGGTCCAAATTTAAATTCCTCTCACATTCCGGTTAGTGAGGTATTAAGGGTTGCTCAGAAAGAGCGAACACAGAGAGTCCAGTTGCATGTGGGACTGCGTAAAGGCTCCCCTGGGGAGTTCAGTTGTACCCAAAGGCTTATGTGGGGGCAATTTTTGATTGGCGAAATTGGCTTTGTACGCGATTTCTGGCGTCCTATTTTAAATTCCTCTCAAATTCCAGTTAGTGATGTATTTAGGATGGTTCAGTAAAAGCAAACACAGTGAGTGCAGTACCATGTGGGGCTGTGTAAAGGCTCCCCTGGGGAGTTCAGTTGTACCCAAAGGCTTCCTTTGGGTACGATTTTTGATGGGTGAAAGGGGCTTTTTATGTGTTTTCTGGGGTCGTATTTTAAATTCCTCTCACAATCCGGGAAGGGATGTGTTTAGGGTTGTTCAGAAAGAGCGAACACAGAGAGTCCAGTTGCATGTGGGGCTGCGTAAAGGCTCCCCTGGGGAGTTCAGTTGTGCCCAAAGGCTTCCTTTGGGGGCAATTTTTGATGGCTGAAAGGGGCTCTGTACGTGATTTCTGGGGTCATATTTTCAATTCCTCTGAGATTCCGGTTAGGCATGTATTTAGGGTTGTTCAGAAAGAGCGAACACAGAGAGTCCAGTTGCATGTGGGGCTGAGTAAAGGCTCCCCTGGGGAGTTCAGTTGTACCCAAAGGCTTCCTTTCAGGGCGATTTTTGATGGGTGAAAGGGCCGCTGTACATGATTTCTGGGGTCATATTTCAATTCCTATCAGATTCCGTATAGGGATGTATTTAGGGTTCTTCAGAAAGAGCGAACACAGAGAGTCCAGTTCCATGTGGGGCTGTGTAAAGGCTCCCCTGGGGAGTTCAGTTGTACCCAAAGTCTTCCTTTGGTTGCAATTTTTAATGGGTGAAAGGGGCTCTGTACTTGTTTTCCAGGGTACTATTTTCAATTCCTCTGAGATTCCGGGTAGGAAGGCATTAAGGGTTGTTCAGAAAGAGCGAACACAGAGAGTCCAGTTGCATGTGGGGCTGCGTAAAGGCTCCCATGGGGAGTTCAGTTCTACCCAAGGGTAACTTTCAGGGCAATTTTTGATGGGTGAAAGGGGCTCTGTGCACCTTTTCCAGGGTCCTATTTTCAATTCCTTTGAGATTCCGGGTAGGGATGTATTTAGGGTTGTTCAGAAAGAGCGAACACAGAGAGTCCAGTTTCATGTGGGGCTGCGTAAGGTCTCCCCTGGGGAGTTCAGTTGTTCCCAAAGGCTTCCTTTCAGGGCAATTTTTTATGGTTGAAAGGGCTTAGTATGCATTTTCTGGGGTCCTATTTTAAATTCCTCTCAAATTCCGGGACGGTATGTATTTAGGGTTGTTCAGAATCAGCGAACACAGAGAGTCCAGTTGCATGTGGGGCTGTGTAAAGGCTCCCCTCGGGAGTTCAGCCTTTGGTTACAAAAGAGTGTACGTGAGAGGAATTGGGTACGTGAGAGGAATTGAAAATAGGACCCTGGAAAACTTGTACAGAGACCCTTTCACGCGTCAAAAATTGCCCTGAAAGGACGCCTTTGGGTAGAACGGAACTCCCCAGGGGAGCCTTTACGCAGCCCCACATGCAACTGGACTCTCTGTGTTCGCTCTTCTTGAACAACCCTAAATACATCCCTACCCGGAATCTGAGAAGAATTGAAAATAGGACCCTGGAAAACGTGTACAGAGCCCCTTTCACACGTCAAAAATTGCCCTGAAAGGACGCCTTTGGTAGAACTGAATTCCCCAGGGGAGCCTTTACGCAGCCCCACATGCAACTGGACTCTCTGTGTTCGCTCTTTCTGAACAACCCTAAATACATCCCTTCCCGGAATCTTAGAGGAATTTAAAATATGACCCCAGAAAACACATAAAAAGCCCATTTCACCCATCAAAAATCGTCCCCAAAGGAAGCCTTTGGGTACAGCTTAACTCCCCAGGGGATCCTTTACGCAGCCCCACATGCAACTGGACTCTCTGTGTTCGCTCCTTCTGAAAAAACCTAAATATCGCCCTACCCGGAATCTGAGAGGAATTTAAAATAGGACCCTGGAAATCGTTTAGAAAGCCCCTTTCGCCCATCAAGAATTGCCCTGAAAGGAAGCTTTTGGGTACAACTGAACTCCCCAGGGGAGCCTTTACGCAGCCCCACATGCAACTGGACTCTCTGTGTTCGCTCTCTCTGAAGAACCATAAATATCTCCCTATCAGGAATCTGAGAGAAATTTAAAATAGGACCCCAGAAATCGTGTAGAAAGCCCCTTTCGCCCATCAAGAATTGCCCTGAAAGGCAGCTTTTGGGTACAACTGAACTCCCCATGGAAGCCTTTACGCAGCCCCAAATGCAACTGGACTCTCTGTGTTCGCTCTTTCTGAGCAACCCTAAATACATCCCTTCCTGGAATGTGAGTGGAATTTAAAATAGGACCCCAGAAAACGCATACAAAGCCCCTTTCACCCGTCAAAAATTGCCCCCAAAGGAAGCCTTTGGGAACAACTGAACTCCCCAGGGGAGCCTTTACACAGCCCCACATGGTACTGCACTCACTGTGTTTGCTCTTACTGAACCATCCTAAATACATCACTAACCGGAATTTGAGAGGAATTTAAAATAGGACGCCAGAAATCGCGTACAAAGCCAATTTCGCCAATCAAAAATTGCCCCCACATAAGCCTTTGGGTACAACTGAACTCCCCAGGGGAGCCTTTACGCAGTCCCACATGCAACTGGACTCTCTGTGTTCGCTCTTTCTGAGCAACCCTTAATACCTCACTAACCGGAATGTGAGAGGAATTTAAATTTGGACCCCAGAAATCACGTAAAGAGCCCCTTTCACCCATCAAAAATTGCCCTGAAAGTTAGCCTTTGGGTACAACTGCACTCCCCAGGGGAGCCTTTACGCAGCTCCACATGCCTCTTGACTCTCTGTGTTCGCTCTTTCTGAACAACCCTAAATATTTCTTACCCGGAATCTGAGAGGAATTTAAAATAGGACCCTGGAAATCGTGTACAAAGCCCCTTTCGCCCATCAAAAATTGCACCCAAACGAAGCCTTTGGGAACAACAGAACTCCCCAGGGGAGCCTTTACGCAGCCCCACATGCAACTGGACTCTCTGTGTTCGCTCTTTCTGAACAACCCTAAATATAACCCTACCCGGAATCTGAGAGGAATTGAAAATATGACCCCAGAAATAACGTACAGAGCCCCTTTCACCCATCAAAAATTGCCCCCAAAGGAAGCCTTTGGGTACAACTGAACTCCCCAGGGGAGCCTTGACGCAGCCCCACATGCAACTGGACTCTCTGTGGTCGCTCTTTCTGAAAAACCCTAAATACATGCCTAACCGGAATCTGAGAGGAATTGAAAACATGACCCAAGAAATCACGTACAGAGCCCCTTTCACCCATCAAAAATTTCCCCCAAAGGAAGCCTTTGGGTACAACTGAACTCCCCAGGGGAGCCTTTACGCAGCCCCACATGCAACTGGACTCTCTGTGTTCGCTCCTTCTGAACAACCCTAAATATCGCCCTACCCGGAATCTGAGAGGAATTTAAAATAGGACCCTGGAAATCGTTTAGAAAGCCCTTTTCGCCCATCAAGAATTTCCCTGAAAGGAAGCTTTTGGGTACAACTGAACTCCCCAGGGGAGCCTTTACGCAGCCCCACATGCAACTGGACTCTCTGTGTTCGCTCTTTCTGAGCAACCCTAAATACATCCCTTCCCGGAATGTGAGTGGAATTTAAAATAGGACCCCAGAAAACGCATACAAAGCCCCATTCGCCCATCAAAAATTGCCCCCAAAGGAAGCCTTTGGGTACAACTGAACTCCCCAGGGGATCCCTTACGAAGCCCCACATGCAACTGGACTCTCTGTGCTCGCGCTTCCTGAACAACCCTAAATATAATCCTACCTGGAATCTGAGAGGAATTGAAAATAGGACCCTGGAAAACGTGTACAGAGCCCCTTTTACCCATCAAAAACTGCCCCCAAAGGAAAACCTTTGGGTAGAACTGAACTCCCGAGGGGAGCCTTTACACAGCCCCACATGCAACTGGACTCTCTGTGTTCGCTCTTTCTGATCAACCCTGAATACATGCCTAACCTGAATCTGAGAGGAATTGAAAATATGACCCCAGAAATCACGTACAGAGCCCCATTCACCCATCAAAAATTACCCTGAAAGGAAGCCTTTGGGTACAACTGAACTCCCCAGGGGAGCCTTTATGCAGCCCCACATGCAACTGGACTCTCTGTGTTCGCTCTTTCTGAGCAACCCTTAATACCTCACTAACCGGAATGTGAGAGGAATTTAAATTTGGACCCCAGAAATCACGTAAAGAGCCCCTTTCACCCATCAAAAATTGCCCTGAAAGTTAGCCGTTGGGTACAACTGCACTCCCCAGGGGAGCCTTTACGCAGCTCCACATGCCTCTTGACTCTCTGTGTTCGCTCTTTCTGAACAACCCTAAATATTTCTTACCCGGAATCTGAGAGGAATTGAAAATAGGACCCTGGAAATCGCGTACAAAGCCCATTTCACCCATCAAAAATTGCCCTCAAAGGAAGCTTTTGGGGACAACTGAACTCCCCAGGGGAGCCTTACGCAGCCCCACATGCAACTGGACTCTCTGTGTTCGCTCTTTCTGAACAAACCTAAATACATCCCTTCCCGGAATCTTAGAGGAATTTAAAATAGGACCCCAGAAAACACATAAAAAGCCCCTTTCACCCATCAAAATTTCCCTGAAAGGAAGCGTTTGTGTACAACTGAACTCCCCAGGGGAGCCTTTACGCAGCCCCACATGCAACTGGACTCTATGTGTTCGCTCTTTCTGAACAACCCTAAATACATCCCTACGGGGAATCTGAGAGGAATTGAAAATAGGACCCCAGAAACCGCCTACAGAGCCCCTTTTCGCCCAACAAAAATTGCCCTCAAAGGAAGCCTTTGGGAACAACTGAACTCCCCAGGGGAGCCTTTACACAGCCCCACATGGTACTGCACTCACTATGTTTGCTCTTACTGAACCATCCTAAATACATCACTAACCGGAATTTGAGAGGAATTTAAAATAGGACGCCAGAAATCGCGTACAAAGCCAATTTCGCCAATCAAAAATTGCCCCCACATAAGCCTTAGGGTACAACTGAACTCCCCAGGGGAGCCTTTACGCAGCCCCACATGCAACTGGACTCTCTGTGTTCGCTCTTTCTGAACAACCCTAAGTACATCCCTTCCCAGAATGTGAGAGGAATTGAAAATATGACCCCAGAAATCAAGTACAGAGCCCCTTTCATCCATCAAAAATTTCCCTGAAAGGAAGCTTTGGGTGAAACTGAACTCCCCAGGGGAGCCTTTACACAGCCCCACATGGAACTGGACTCACTGTGTTTGCTCTTAATGAACCATCCTAAATACATCCCTAACCAGAATCTGAGAGGAATTGAAAATAGGACCCCGGAAATCGCGTAAAAAGCCCCTTTCGCCCATCAAAAATTGCCCTGAAAGGAAGCTTTTGGGTACAACTGAACTCCCCAGGGGAGCCTTACGCAGCCCCACATGCAACTGGACTCTCTGTGTTCGCTATTTCTAAACAACCCTAAGTACATCCCTTCCCAGAATGTGAGAGGAATTGAAAATATGACCCCAGAAATCACGTACAGGGCCCCTTTCACCCATCAAAAATTTCCCCTAAGGAAGCCTTTGGGTACAACGGAACTCCCCAGGGGAGCCTTTATGCAGCCCCACATGCAACTGGACTCTCTGTGTTCGCTCTTTCTGAACAACCCTAAATACATCCCTTCCTGGAATCTGAGAGGAATTTAAAGTAGGACCCCAGGAAACACATAAAAAGCCCCTTTCACCCATCAAAAATCATCCCCAAAGGAACCCTTTGGGTACAACTGAACTCCCCAGGGGATCCTTTACGCAGCCCCACATGCAACTGGACTCTCTGTGTTCGCTCCTTCTGAACAACCCTAAATATCGCCCTATCCGGAATCTGAGAGGAATTTAAAATAGGACCCAGGAAATCGTTTTGAAAGCTACTTTCGCACATCAAGAATTGCCCTGAAAGGAAGCTTTTGGGTACAGCTGAACTCCCCAGGGGAGCCGTTACGCAGCCCCACATGCAACTGGACTCTCTGTGTTCGCTCTCTCTGAAGAACCATAAATATCTCCCTGTCAGGAATCTGTTAGGAATTTAAAATAGGACCCCAGAAATCGTGTAGAAAGCCCCTTTCGCCCATCAAGAATTGCCCTGAAAGGAAGCTTTTGGGTACAACTGAACTCCCCAGGGGAGCCTTTACGCAGCCCCAAATGCAACTGGACTCTCTGTGTTCACTCTTTCTGAGCAACCCTAAATACATCCCTTACCTCAATGTGAGTGGAATTTAAAATAGGACCCCAGAAAACGCATACAAAGCCCCTTTCACCCGTCAAAAATTGCCCCCAAAGGAAGCCTCTGGGAACGACTGAAATCCCCAGGGGATCCCTTACGCAGCCCCACATGCAACTGGACTCTCTGTGCTCGCGCTTCCTCAACAACCCTAAATATAATCCTACCTGGAATCTGAGAGGAATTGAAAATAGGACCCTGGAAAACGTGTACAGAGCCCCTTTTACCCATCAAAAACTGCCCCCAAAGGAAGCCTTTGGGTAGAACTGAACTCCCGAGGGGAGCCTTTACACAGCCCCAAATGCAACTGGACTCTCTGTGTTCGCTCTTTCTGATCAACCCTAAATACATGCCTAACCTGAATCTGAGAGGAATTGAAAATATGACCCCAGAAATCACGTACAGAGCCCCATTCACCCATCAAAAATTGCCCTGAAAGGAAGCCTTTGGGTACAACTGAACTCCCCAGGGGATCCTTTACGCATCCCCACATTCAACTGGACTCTCTGTGTTCGCTCTTTCTGAACAACACTAAATACATCCCTTCCTGGAACGTGAGAGGAATTGAAAAGAGGACCCTGGAAAACGTGTACAGAGACCCTTTCACCCGTCAAAAATTGCCTCCAAAGGAAGCCTTTGGGTAGAACTGAACTCCCCAGGGGAGCCTTTACGCAGCCCCACATGCAACTGGACTCTCTGTGTTCGCTCTTTCTGAACAACCCTAGATACATCCCTACCCGGAATCTGAGAGGAATTGAAAATAGGACGCCAGAAATCACGTACAGAGCCCCTTTCAACCATCAAAAATTGCCCTGAAAGGAAGCCTTTGGGTACAACTGAACTCCCCAGGGGAGACTTTACGCAGCCCCACATGCAACGGGACTCTCTGTGTTCGCTCTTTCTGAACAACCCTAAATACATCCCTTCCCGGAATGTGAGAGGAATTTAAAATAGGACCCCAGAAATCGCGTACAAAGCCAATTTCGCCAATCAAAAATTGCCCCCAAAGGAATCCTTTGGGTACAACTGAACACCCCAAGGGAGACTTTACGCAGCCCCACATGCAACGGGACTCTCTGTGTTCGCTCTTTCTGAAGAAACCTAAATACATCCCTAACCGGAATCTGAGAGGAATTGAAAATATGACCCCAGAAATCACGTACAGAGACCCTTTCACCCATCAAATATTGCACTGAAAGAAAACCTTTGGGTAAAACTGAACTCCCAAGGTGAGCCTTTACGCAGCCCCACATGCAACTAGACTCTCTGTGTTCGCTCTTTCTGAACAACTCTAAATATATCCCTACCCGGAATCTGAGAGGAATTAAAAAGAGGACCCTGGAAAACGTGTACAGAGCCCCTTTCACCCGTCAAAAATTGCCCCCAGAGGAAGCCTTTGGGTAGAACTGAACTCCCCAGGGGAACCTTTACGCAGACCCACATGCAACTGGACTCTCTGTGTTCGCTCTTTCTGAACAACCCTAAATATTTTTTACCGGGAATCAGAGAGGAATTTAAAATAGGACCCTGGAAATCGTGTACAAAGCCCCTTTCGCCCATCAAAAATTGCCCTGAAAGGAAGCCTTTGGGAACAACTGAACTCCCCAAGGGAGCCTTTACGCAGCCCCACATGCAACTGGACTCTCTGTGTTCGCTCGTTCTGAACAACCCTAAATACATGCCTAACCGGAATCTCAGAGGAATTGAAAATATGACCAAGAAAACACGTACAAAGTCCCTTTCAGCCATCAAAAATTGCCCCCAAAGGAAGCCGTTGGGTACAACTGAACTCCCCAGGGGAGCCTTTTCACAGCCCCACATGCAACTGGACTCTCTGTGTTCGCTCTTTCTGAACAACCCTAAATACATGCCTAACCGGAATCTGAGAGGAGTTGAAAATAGGACCCGAGAAATCACGTACAGAGCCCTTTTCACCCATGAAAAATTTCCCTGAAAGGAAGCTTTGGGTACAACTGAACTCCCCAGGGGAGCCTTTACAAAACCCACATGCAACTGGACTCTCTGTGTTTGCTCTTTCTGAACAAACCTAAATACAACCCTATTCGGAATCTCAGAGGAATTGAAAATATGACCCCAGAAATCACGTACAGAGCCCCTTTCACCCGTCAAAAATTGCCCCCAAAGGAAGCCTTTGGGTAGAACTGAACTCCCCAGGGGAGCCTTTACGCAGCCCCACATGCAACTGGACTCTCTGTGTTCGCTCTTTCTGAACAACCCTAAATACATCCCTACGGGGAATCTGAGAGGAATTGAAAATAGGACCCCAGAAACCGCCTACAGAGCCCCTTTCAACCATCAAAAATTGCCACCAAAGGAAGCCTTTGGGTACAACTGAACTCCCCAGGGGAGCCTTTACGCAGCCCCACATGCAACTGGACTCTCTGTGTTCGCTCTTTCTGAACAACCCTAAATACATCCCTTCCCGGAATGTGAGAGGAATTGAAAATAGGACCCCAGAAACCGCCTACAGAGCCCCTTTCACCCATCAAAAATTGCCCCCAAAGGAAGCCTTTGGGTACAACTGAACTCCCCAGGGGAGCCTTTATGCAGCCCCACATGCAACTGGACTCTCTGTGTTCGCTCTTTCTGAACAACCCTAAATATTTTTTACCCGGAATCAGAGAGGAATTTAAAATAGGACCCTGAAAATCGTGTACAAAGCCCCTATCGCCCATGAAAAATTGCCCTGAAAGGAAGCCTTTGGGAACAACTGAACTCCCCAGGGGAGCCTTTACGCAGCCCCACATGCAACTGGACTCTCTGTGTTCGCTCGTTCTGAACAACCCTAAATACATGCCTAACCGGAATCTCAGAGGAATTGAAAATATGACCAAGAAAACACGTACAAAGTCCCTTTCAGCCATCAAAAATTACCCCCAAAGGAAGCCGTTGGGTACAACTGAACTCCCCAGGGGAGGTCTTACGCAGCCCCACATCGAACTGGACTCTCTGTGTTCGCTCTTTCTGAACAGCCCTAAATACATGCCTAACCGGAATCTGAGAGGAGTTGAAAATAGGACCCGAGAAATCACGTACAGAGCCCTTTTCACCCATGAAAAATTTCCCTGAAAGGAAGCTTTGGGTACAACTGAACTCCCCAGGGGAGCCTTTACAAAACCCACATGCAACTGGACTCTCTGTGTTTGCTCTTTCTGAACAACCCTAAATACAACCCTATTCGGAAAATCAGAGGAATTGAAAATATGACCCCAGAAATCACGTACAGAGCCCCTTTCACCCGTCAAAAATTGCCCCCAAAGGAAGCCTTTGGGTAGAACTGAACTCCCCAGGGGAGCCTTTACGCAGCCCCACATGCAACTGGACTCTCTGTGTTCGCTCTTTCTGAACAACCCTAAATACATCTCTACCGGGAATCTGAGAGGAATTTAAAATATGACCCCAGTAATCACGTACAGAGGCCCTTTCAACCATGAAAAATTGCCACCAAAGGAAGCCTTTGGGTACAACTGAACTCCCCAGGGGAGCCTTTACGCAGCCCCACATGCAACTGGACTCTCTGTGTTCGCTCTTTCTGAACAACCATAAATACATCCCTAACCGGAATCTGAGAGGAATTGAAAATAGGACCCCAGAAACCGCCTACAGAGCCCCTTTCAACCATCAAAAATTGCCACCAAAGGAAGCCTTTGGGTACAACTGAACTCCCCAGGGGAGCCTTTACGCAGCCCCACATGCAACTGGACTCTCTGTGTTCGCTCTTTCTGAACAACCCTAAATATTTTTTACCCGGAATCAGAGAGGAATTTAAAATAGGACCCTGAAAATCGTGTACAAAGCCCCTATCGCCCATGAAAAATTGCCCTGAAAGGAAGCCTTTGGGAACAACTGAACTCCCCAGGGGAGACTTTACGAAGCCCCACTTTTAGCTGGACTCTCTGTGTTCGCTCTTTCTGAAGAAACCTAAATACATCCCTAACCGGAATCTGAGAGGAATTGTAAATATGACCCTAGATATCACGTACAGAGCCCCTTTCGCCCATCAAAAATTGCCACCAAATAAGCCTTTGGGTACAACAGAACTCCCTAGGGGAGCCTTTACGCAGCCCCACATGCAACTGGACTCTCTGTGTTCGCTCTTTCTGAACAACCCTAAAAATTTTTTACCGGGAATCAGAGAGGAATTTAAAATAGGACCCTGGAAATCGTGTACAAAGCCCCTTTCGCCCATCAAAAATTGCCCTGAAAGGAAGCCTTTGGGAACAACTGAACTCCCCAGGGGAGCCTTTACGCAGCCCCACATGCAACTGGACTCTCTGTGTTCGCTCTTTCTGAACAACCCTAAATATTTTTTACCCAGAATCAGAGAGGAATTTAAAATAGGACCCTGAAAATCGTGTACAAAGCCCCTATCGCCCATGAAAAATTGCCCTGAAAGGAAGCCTTTGGGAACAAATGAACTCCCCAGGGGAGACTTTACGCAGCCCCACATGCAGCGGGACTCTCTGTGTTCGCTCTTTCTGAAGAACCCTAAATACATCCCTAACCGGAATCTCAGAGGAATTGAAAATATGACCAAGAAAACACGTACAAAGTCCCTTTCAGCCATCAAAAATTACCCCCAAAGGAAGCCGTTGGGTACAACTGAACTCCCCAGGGGAGGCCTTACGCAGCCCCACATCGAACTGGACTCTCTGTGTTCGCTCTTTCTGAACAACCCTAAATACATGCCTAACCGGAATCTGAGAGGAGTTGAAAATAGGACCCGAGAAATCACGTACAGAGCCCTTTTCACCCGTGAAAAATTGCCCCCAAAGGAAGCCTTTGGGTAGAACTGAACTCCCCAGGGGAGCCTTTACGCAGCCCCACATGCAACTGGACTCTCTGTGTTCGCTCTTTCAGAACAACCCTAAATACATCTCTACCGGGAATCTGAGAGGAATTGAAAATAGGACCCCAGAAACCGCCTACAGAGCCACTTTCAACCATCAAAAATTGCCACCAAAGGAAGCCTTTGGGAACAACTGAACTCCCCAGGGGAGCCTTTACGCAGCCCCACATGCAACTGGACTCTCTGTGTTCACTCTTTCTGAACAACCCTAAATATTTTTTACCCAGAATCAGAGAGGAATTTAAAATAGGACCCTGAAAATCGTGTACAAAGCCCCTATCGCCCATGAAAAATTGCCCTGAAAGGAAGCCTTTGGGAACAAATGAACTCCCCAGGGGAGACTTTACGCAGCCCCACATGCAGCGGGACTCTCTGTGTTCGCTCTTTCTGAAGAACCCTAAATACATCCCTAACCGGAACCTGAGAGGAATTGTAAATATGACCCTAGATATCACGTACAGAGCCCCTTTCGCCCATCAAAAATAGCCACCAAATAAGCCTTTGGGTACAACAGAACTCCCCAGGGGAGCCTTTACGCAGCCCCACATGCAACTGGACTCTCTGTGTTCGCTCTTTCTGAACAACCCTAAATACATCCCTTCCCGGAATGTGAGAGGAATTTAAAATAGGACCCCAGAATACGCATAGAAAGCCCCTTTCACCCATTAAAAATCGCCCCCAAAGGAAGCCTTTGGGTACAATACTCTCCAGGGGCGCCTTTACGCAGCCCCACATGCAACTGGACTCTCTGTGTTCGCTATTTCTGAACAACCCTAAATATATTCATACCCGGAATCTGAGAGGAATTGAAAATAGGACCCAGGTAATCGCGTACAAAGCCCCTTTCACCGATCAAAAATTGCCCTGAAAGTTAGCCTTTGGGTACAATTGAACTCCCCAGGGGAGCCTTTACGCAGCCCCACATGCAACTGGACTCTCTGTGTTCGCTCTTTCTGAACAAACCTAAATACATCCCTTCCCAGAATGTGAGAGGAATTTAAAATAGGACCCCAGAAAGCGCATACAAAGCCCCATTCACCCATCAAAAATAGCCCCCAAAGGAAGCCTTTGGGAACAACTGAACTCCCCAGGGGCGCCTTTACGCAGCCCCACATGCAACTGGACTCTCTGTGTTCGCTCTTTCTGAACAACCCTAAATATATCCCTATCTGGAATCTGAGAGGAATTTAAAATAGGACCCCGGAAAACGTGTACAGAGCCCCTTTCACCCGCCAAAAATTGCCCCGAAAGGAAGCCTTTGGGTAGAACTGAACTCCCCAGGGGAGCCTTTACGCAGCCCCACATGCAACTGGACTCTCTGTGTTCGCTCTTTCTGAACAACCCTAAATATATCCCTAACTGGAATCTGAGAGGAATTTAAAATAGTACCCTGGAAAACGTGTACAGAGCCCCTTTCACCCATCAAAAATTGCCCCCAAAGGAAGCCTTTGGGTAGAACTGAACTCCCCAGGGGAGCCTTTACGCAGCCCCACATGCAACTGGACTCTCTGTGTTCGCTCTTTCTGAACAACCCTAAATACATCCCTTCCCGGAATGTGAGAGGAATTTAAAATAGGACCAAGAAAACGCATACAAAGCCCCTTTCACCCAACAAAAATAGCCCCCAAAGGAAGCCTTTGGAAACAACAGAACTCCCCAGGGGAGCCTTTACGCAGCCCCACATGCAACTGGACTCTCTGTGTTCGAACTTTCTGAACAACCCTAAATACATGCCTAACCGGAATCTCAGAGGAATTGAAAATATGACCCAAGAAATCACGTACAGAGCCCCTTTCACCCATCAAAAATTGGCCCCAAAGGAAGCCTTTGGGTAGAACTGAACTCCCCAGGGGAGCCTTTACACAGCCCCACATGCAACTGGACTCTCTGTGTTCGCTCTTTCTGAAGAACCCTAAATACATACGTACCGGGAATCTGAGAGGAATTTAAAATAGAGCCCCAGAAATCACGTACAGAGCCCCTTTCGCCCATAAAAAATTGCCCCCAAATAAGCCTTTGGGTAGAACTGAACTCCCCAGGGGAGACTTTACGCAGCCCCACATGCAACTGGACTCTCTGTGTTCGCTCTTTCTGAACAACCCTAAATACATACCTATCGAGAATCTGAGAGGAATTGAAAATATGACCCCAGAAATCACGTACAGAGCCCCTTTCACCCATCAAAAATAGCCCCCAAAGGAAGCCTTTTGGTAGAACTGAACTCCCCAGGTTAGCATTTACGCAGCCCCACATGCAACTGGACTCTCTGTGTTCGCTCTTTCTAAACAACACTAAATATATCCCTAACCAAAATCTGAGAGGAATTTAAAATAGGACCCTGGAAAACGTGTACAGAGCCCCTTTCACCCGTCAAAAATTGCCCCCAGAGGAAGCCTGTGGGAACAACTGAACTCCCCAGGGGAGCCTTTACGCAGCCCCACATGCAACTGGACTCTCTGTGTTCGCTCATTCTGAACAACCCTAAGTACATCCCTTCCCGGAATGTGAGAGGAATTTAAAATAGGACCCCAGAAAACGCATACAAAGCCCCTTTCATTCATTAAATATCGCCCCCAAAGGAAGCCTTTGGGTAGAACTGAACTCCCCAGGGGAGCCTTTATGCAGCCCCACATGCAACTTGACTCTCTGTGTTCGCTCTTTCTGAACAACCCTAAATACATCCCTAACCGGAATCTCAGAGGAATTGAAAATATGACCCAAGAAATCACGTACAAAGCCCCTTTCACCCGTCAAAAATTGCCCTAATAGTTAAGCCTTTGGGTACAACTGAACTCCCCAGGGGAGCCTTTACGCAGCCCCACATGCAACTGGACTCTCTGTGTTCGCTCTTTCTGAAGAACCCTAAATACATCCGTACCGGGAATCTGAGAGGAATTTAAAATAGAGCCCCAGAAATCACGTACAGAGCCCCTTTCGCCCATCAAAAATTACCCCCAAAGGAAGCCTTTCGGTAAAACTGAACTCCCCAGGGAAGCCTTTACGCAGCCCCACATGCAACTGGACTCTCTGTGTTCGCTCTTTCAGAACAACCCTAAATACATCCCTAACCGGAATGTGAGAGGAATTTAAAATAGGACCCCAGAAAACGCATACAAAGCCCCTTTCTCACATTAAATTTGCCCCCAAAGGAAGCCTTTGGGTACAATACTCCCCACGGGAGCCTTTACGCAGCCCCACATGCAACTCGACTCTCTGTGTTCGCTCTTTCTGAACAACCCTAAATACATCCCTTCCCGGAATGTGAGAGGAATTTAAAATAGGACCCCAGAAAACGCATACAAAGCCCCTTTAACCCATCAAAAATAGCCCCCAAAGGAAGCCTTTGGGAACAACTGAACTCCCCAGGGGAGCCTTTACGCAGCCCCACATGCAACTGGACTCTCTGTGTTCGCTCCTTTTGAACAACCCTAAATACATGCCTAACCGGAATGTGAGAGGAATTTAAAATATGACCCCAGAAATCACGTACAGAGCCCCTTTCACCCATCAAAAATTGCCCCCAAAGGAAGCCTTTGGGTAGAACTGAACTCCCGAGGGGAGCCTTTACGCAGCCCCACATGCAACTGGACTCTCTGTGTTCGCTCTTTCTGAACAACCCTAAATACATGCCTAACCGGAATCTCAGAGGAATTGAAAATATGACCCCAGAAATCACGTACAGAGCCCCTTTCATACATCAAAAATCGCCCTAAAAGGAAGCCTTTGGGTAGAATTGAACTCCCTAGGGGAGACTTTACGCAGCCCCACATGCAACTGGACTCGCTGTGTTCGCTCTTTCTGAATAACCCTAAATACATCCCTAACCGGAATCTGAGAGGAATTTAAAATAGGACCCCAGAAAACGCATACTAAGCCCCTTTTACCCATCAAAAATCGCATTGAAAGGAAGCCTTTGGGTACAACTGAACTCCCCAGGGGAGCCTTTACGCAGCCCCACATGCAACTGGACTCTCTGTGTTCGCTCTTTCTGAACAACCCTAAATACATCCCTATCGGGAATCTGAGAGGAATTGAAAATATGACCCCAGAAATCACGTACAGAGCCCCTTTCACCCATCAAAAATAGCCGCCAAATGAAGCCTTTGGGAACAACTGAACTCCCCAGGTTAGCATTTACGCAGCCCCACATGCAACTGGACTCTCTGTGTTCGCTCTTTCTGAACAACCCTAAATACATGCCTAACCGGAATCTAAGAGGAATTGAAAATATGACCCCAGAAATCACGTACAGAGCCCCTTTCGCCCATCAAAAATTGCCCTGAAAGGAAGCCTTTGGGTAGAATTGAACTCCCTAGGGGAGACTTTACGCAGCCCCACATGCAACTGGACTCGCTGTGTTCGCTCTTTCTGAACAACCCTAAATACATGCCTAAACGGAATCTGAGAGGAATTGAAAATAGGACCCTGGAAAATGTGTACAGAGCCCCTTTCACCCGTCAAAAATTGCCCCGAAAGGAAGCCTTTGGGTAGAACTGAACTCCCCAGGGGAGCCTTTACGCAGCCCCACATGCAACTGGACTCTCTGTGTTCGCTCTTTCTGAACAACCCTAAGTACATCCCTTCCCAAAATCTCAGAGGAATTGAAAATATGACCCCAGAAATCACGTACAGAGCCCCTTTCACCCGTCAAAAATTGCCCTGAAAGGAAGCCTTTGGGTGCAACTGAACTCCCCAGGGAAGCCTTTACGCAGCCCCACATGCAATTGGACTCTCTGTGTTCGCTCTTTTTGAACAACCCCAAATATATGCCTACCAGGAATGTGTGAGGAATTTAAAATAGGTCCCCGGAAAACGCATACAAAGCCTATTTCTCCCATCAAAATTTGCCCCCAAAGGAAGCCTTTCGGCACAACTGAACTCCCCAGGGGAGCCTTTACGCAGCCCCACATGCAACTGGACTCGCTGTGTTCGCTCTTTCTGAATAAACCTAAATACATCCCTTCCCGGAATGTGAGAGGAATTTAAAATAGGACCCCAGAAAATGCATACTAAGCCCCTTTTACCCATCATAAATCGCCCTGAAAAGAAGCCTTTGGGTACAACTGAACTCCCCAGGGGATCCTTTACGCAGCCCCACATGCAACTGGACTCTCTGTGTTCGCTCTTTCTGAACAAACCTAAATATATCGCTAACCGGAATCTGAGAGGAATTGAAAATATGACCCCAGAAATCACGTACAGAGCCCCTTTCACCCGTCAAAAATTGCCCTGAAAGGAAGCCTTTGGGTAGAACTGAACTCCACAGGGGAGCCTTTACGCAGACCCACATGCAACTGGACTCTCTGTGTTCGCTCTTCCTGAACAACCCTAAATATATTCATACCTGGAATCACAGAGGAATTGAAAATAGGACCCAGGTAATCGCGTACAAAGCCCCTTTCACCCATCAAAAATTGCGCTAAAAGTTAAGCCTTTGGGTACAACTGAACTCCCCAGGGGAGCCTTTACGCAGCCCCACATGCAACTGGACTCTCTGTGTTCGCTCTTTCTGAACAACCCTAAATACATCCCCTCCCGGAATGTGAGAGGAATTGAAAATAGGACCCCAGATAAAGCATACAAAGCCCCTTTCACCCATCAAAAATAGCCCCCAAAGGAAGCCTTTGGGAACAACTGAACTCCCCAGGGGAGCCTTTACGCAGCCCCACATGCAACTGGACTCTCTTTGTTCGCTCTTTCTGAATAAACCTAAATACATCCCTTCCCGGAATGTGAGAGGAATTTAAAATAGGACCCCAGAAAATGCATACTAAGCCCCTTTTACCCATCATGAATCGCCCTGAAAAGAAGCCTTTGGGTACAACTGAACTCCCCAGGGGAGCCTTTACGCAGCCCCACATGCAACTGGACTCTCTGTGTTCGCTCTTTCTGAAGAAACCTAAATACATCCGTACCGGGAATCTGAGAGGAATTTAAAATAGAGCCCCAGATATCACGTTCAGAGCCCCTTTCGCCCATCAAAAATTGCCCCCAAATAAGCCTTTGGGTAGAACTGAACTCCCCAGGGGAGCCTTTACGCAGCCCCACATGCAACTGGACTCTCTGTGTTCGCTCTTTCTGAACAACCCTAAATACATCCCTATCGGGAATCTGAGAGGAATTGAAAATATGACCCCAGAAATCACGTACAGAGCCCCTTTCACCCATCAAAAATAGCCCCCAAAGGAAACCTTTGGGAACAACTGAACTCCCCAGGTTAGCATTTACACAGCCCCACATGCAACTGGACTCTCTGTGTTCGCTCTTTCTGAACAACCCTAAATATATCCCTAACCGGAATCTGAGAGGAATTTAAAATACTACCCTGGAAAACGTGTACAGAGCCCCTTTCACCCGTCAAAAATTGCCCCCAAAGGAAGCCTTTGGTTACAACTGAACTCCCCAGGGGAGCCTTTACGCAGCCCCACATGCAACTGGACTCTCTGTGTTCGCTCTTTCTGAACAACCCTTAAGACATCCCTACCCGGAATCTGAGAGGAATTTAAAATAGGACCCCAGAAAATGCATACAAAGGCCCTATCACCCATCAAAAATAGCCCCTAAAGGAAGTCTTTGGGAACAACTTAACTCCCCAGGGGAGCCTTTACGCAGCCCCACATGCAACTGGACTCTCTGTGTTCGCTCTTTCTGAAGAATCCTAAATACATACCTACCTGGAATCTGAGAGGAATTGAAAATATGACCCCAGAAATCACGTACAGAGCCCCTTTCACCCATCAAAAATTGCCCCCAAAGGAAGCCTTTGGGTACAACTGAACTCCCCAGGGGAGCCTTTACGCAGCCCCACATGCAACTGGACTCTCTGTGTTTGCTCTTTCTGAACAACCCTAAATACATGCCTAACCGGAATCTCAGAGGAATTTAAAATATGACCCCAGAAATCAAGTACAGAGCCCCTTTCACCCATCAAAAATCGCCCTAAAGGAAGCCTTTGGGTAGAATTGAACTCCCTAGGGGAGACTTTACGCAGCCCCACATGCAACTGGACTCTCTGTGTTCGCTCTTTCTGAACAACCATAAATACATCCCTAACAGGAATCTGAGAGGAATTTAAAATAGGACCCTGGAAAACGTGTACAGAGCCCCTTTCACCCGTCAAAAAATGCCCCGAAAGGAAGCCTTTGGGTAGAACTGAACTCCCCAGGGGAGCCTTTACGCAGCCCCACATGCAACTGGACTCTCTGTGTTCGCTCTTTCTGAACAACCCTAAGTACATCCCTTCCCGGAATCTCAGAGGAATTGAAAATATGACCCCAGAAATCACGTACAGAGCCCCTTTCACCCGTCAAAAATTGCCCTGAAAGGAAGCCTTTGGGTGCAACTGAACTCCCCAGGGAAGCCTTTACGCAGCCCCACATGCAACTGGACTCTCTGTGTTCGCTCTTTTTGAACAACCCCAAATATATTCCTACCAGGAATGTGTGAGGAATTTAAAATAGGTCCCCGGAAAACGCATACAAAGCCTATTTCTCCCATCAAAATTTGCCCCCAAATAAGCCTTTGGGTACAACTGAACTCCCCAGGGGAGCCTTTACGCAGCCCCACATGCAACTGGACTCGCTGTGTTCGCTCTTTCTGAATAAACCTAAATACATCCCTTCCCGGAATGTGAGAGGAATTTAAAATAGGACCCCAGAAAATGCATACTAAGCCCCTTTTACCCATCATAAATCGCCCTGAAAAGAAGCCTTTGGGTACAACTGAACTCCCCAGGGGAGCCTTTACGCAGCCTCACATGCAACTGGACTCTCTGTGTTCGCTCTTTCTGAAGAACCCTAAATACATCCGTACCGGGAATCTGAGAGGAATTTAAAATAGAGCCCCAGAAATCACGTTCAGAGCCCCTTTCGCCCATCAAAAATTGCCCCCAAATAAGCCTTTGGGTACAACTGAACTCCCCAGGGGAGCCTTTACGCAGCCCCACATGCAACTGGACTCTCTGTGTTCGCTCTTTCTGAACAACCATAAATACATCCCTAACCGGAATCTGAAAGGAATTTAAAATAGGACCCTGGAAAACGTGTACAGAACCCTTTCACCCGTCAAAAATTGCCCCGAAAGGAACCTTTGGGTAGAACTGAACTCCCCAGGGGAGCCTTTACGCAGCCCCACATGCAACTGGACTCTCTGTGTTCGCTCTTTCTGAACAACCCTAAGTACATCCCTTCCCGGAATGTGAGAGTAATTTAAAATAGGACCCCAGAAAACGCATATAAAGCCCCTTTCATTCATTACATATCGCCCCCAAAGGAAGCCTTTGGGAACAACTGAACTCCCCAGGGGAGCCTTTACGCAGCCCCACATGCAACTGGACTCTCAGTGTTCGCTCTTCCTGAACAACCCTAAATATATACATACCTGGAATCACAGAGGAATTGAAAATAGGACCCAGGTAATCGCGTACAAAGCCCCTTTCACCCATCAAAAATTGCGCTAAAAGTTAAGCCTTTGGGAACAACTGAACTCCCCAGGGGAGCCTTTACGCAGCCCCACATGCAACTGGACTCTCTTTGTTCGCTCTTTCTGAACAACCCTAAATACATCCCTATCCGGAATGTGAGAGGAATTGAAAATATGACCCCAGAAATCACGTACAAAGCCCCTTTCACCCATCAAAAATAGCCCCCAAAGGAAGCCTTTGGGAACAACTGAACTCCCCAGGGGAGCATTTACGCAGCCCCACATGCAACTGGACTCTCTGTGTTCGCTCTTTCTGAACAACCCTAAGTACATTCCTTCCTGGAATGTGAGACGAATTTAAAATAGGACCCCAGAAAACGCATACAAAGCCCCTTTAATTCATTAAATATCGCCCCCAAAGGAAGCCTTTGGGTAGAACTGAACTCCCCAGGGGAGCCTTTACGCAGCCCCACATGCAACTGGACTCTCTGTGTTCGCTCTTTCTGAACAACCCAAAATACATGCCTAACCGGAATCTCAGAGGAATTGAAAATATGACCCGAGAAATCACGTACAAAGCCCCTTTTGCCCATCAAAAATTGCCCCCAAAGGAAGCCTTTCGGCACAACTGAACTCCCCAGGGAAGCCTTTACGCAGCCCCACATGCAACTGGACTCTCTGTGTTCGCTCTTTCTGAACAACCCTAAATACATACCTACCTGGAATCTGAGAGGAATTTAAAATAGGATCCTGGAAAACGCATACAAAGCCCCTTTAACCCATTAAAAATCGCCCCCAAAGGAAGCCTTTGGGTACAATACTCCCCACGGGAGCCTTTACGCAGCCCCACATGCAACTGGACTCTCTGTGTTCGCTCTTTCTGAACAACCCTAAATACATCCCTTCCCGGAATGTGAGAGGAATTTAAAATAGGACCCCAGAAAATGCATACAAAGCCCCTTTCACCCATCAAAAATAGCACCCAAAGGAAGCCTTTGGGAACAACTGAACTCCCCAGGGGAGCCTTTACGCAACCCCACATGCAACTGGACTCTCTGTGTTCGCTCTTTCTGAACAACCATAAATACATGCCTAACCGGAATCTCAGAGGAATTGAAAATATGACCCCAGAAATCACGTACAGAGCCCCTTTCACCAATCAAAAATTGTCCCCAAAGGAAGCCTTTGGGTACAACTGAACTACCCAGGGGAGCTTTGACGCAGCACCACATGCAACTGGACTCTCTGTGTTCGCTCTTTCTGAACAACGCTAAATATCTCCCTAACCGGAATCTGAGAGTGATTTAAAATAAGACCCCAGAAAACGGGTACAGAGCCCCTTTCAACCATCAAAAATTGCCCCCAAAGGAATCCTTTGGGTAAAACTGAACTCCCCAGGGGTGCCTTTACGCAGGCCCACATGCAACTGGACTCTCTGTGTTCGCTCTGACGGAACAACCCTAAATACATCTCTTCCCGGAATGTGAGAGGAATTTAAAATAGGACCCCAGAAAATGCGTACAGAGCCCCTTTCACCCATCAAAAATTGCCCCCAAAGGAAGACTTTGGGTGCAACTGAACTCCCCAGGGGTGCCTTTACGCAGCCCCACATGCAACTGGACTCTCTGTCTTCGCTCTTTCTGAACAACCCTAAATACATGCCTAACCGGAATCTCAGAGGAATTGAAAATATGACCCGAGAAATCACGTACAAATCCCCTTTCACCCGTCAAAAATTGCCCCGAAAGGAAGCCTTTGGGTACAACTGAACTCCCCAGGGGAGCCTTTACGCAGCCCCACATGCAACTGGACTCTCTGTGTTCGCTCTTTCTGAAACAACCCTAAATACATGCCTAACCGGCATCTCAGAGGAATTGAAAATATGACCCGAGAAATCACGTACAAAGCCCCTTTTGCCCATCAAAAATTGCCCCCAAAGGAAGCCTTTCGGCACAACTGAACTCCCCAGGGAAGCCTTTACGCAGCCCCACATGCAACTGGACTCTCTGTGTTCGCTCTTTCTGAACAACCCTAAATACATCCCTACCCGGAATCTGAGAGGAATTGAAAATAGGACCCCAGAAAATGCGTACAGAGCCCCTTTCACCCATCAAAAATTGCCCCCAAAGGAAGACTTTGGGTGCAACTGAACTCCCCAGGGGAGCCTTTAGGCAGCCCCACATGCAACTGGACTCTCTGTGTTCGCTCTTACTGAACAAACCTAAATATCTCCGTAACCGCAATCTGAGAGGAATTGAAAATAGGACCCCAGAAACCGCGTTCAGAGCCCCTTTCGCACATCAAAAACTGCCCCCAAAGGAAGCCTTTGGATACAAGTGAAATCCCCATGGGAGCCTTTACGCAGCCCCACATGCAACTGGACTCTCTGTGTTCGCTCTTTCTGAACAACCCTAAATATAGTCATACCCGGAATCACAGAGGAATTGAAAATAGGACCCAGGTAATCGCGTACAAAGCCCCTTTCACCCATCAAAAATTCCCCTAAAAGTTAAGCCTTTGGGTACAACTGAACTCCCCAGGGGAGCCTTTACGCAGCCCCACATGCAACTGGACTCTCTGTGTTCGCTCTTTCTGAACAACCCTAAATACATCCCTAACCGGAATGTGAGAGGAATTGAAAATATGACCCAAGAAAACGCATACAAAGCCCCTTTCACCCATCAAAAATAGCCCCCAAAGGAAGCCTTTGGGAACAACTGAACTCCCCAGGGCAGCATTTACGCAGCCCCACATGCAACTGGACTCTCTGTGTTCGCTCTTTCTGAACAACCCTAAATATATCCCTATCTGGAATCTGAGAGGAACTTAAAATAGGAGCCTGGAAAACGTGTACAGAGCCCCTTTCACCCGTCAAAAATTGCCCCGAAAGGAAGCCTTTGGGTAGAACTGAACTCCCCAGGGGAGCCTTTAGGCAGCCCCACATGCAACTGGACTCTCTGTGTTCGCTCTTTCTGAACAACCCTAAGTACATCCCTTCCCGGAATGTGAGAGGAATTTAAAATAGGACCCAAGAAAACGCATACAGAGCCCCTTTCATTCATTAAATATCGCCCCCAAAGGAAGCCTTTGGGTACAACTGAACTCCCCAGGGGAGCCTTTACGCAGCCCCACATGCAACTGGACTCTCTGTGTTCGCTCTTTCTGAACAACCCTAAATACATGCCTAACCGGAATCTCAGAGGAATTGAAAATATGACCCGAGAAATCACGTACAAAGCCCCTTTCACCCGTCAAAAATTGCCCTGAAAGGAAGCCTTTGGGTAGAACTGAACTCCCCAGGGGAGCCTTTACGCAGACCCACATGCAACTGGACTCTCTGTGTTCGCTCTTTCTGAAGAACCCTAAATATATCCGTACCGGGAATCTGAGAGGAATTTAAAATAGAGCCCCAGAAATCACGTACAGATCCCCTTTCGCCCATCAAAAATTGCCCCCAAAGGAAGCCTTTCGGCACAACTGAACTCCCCAAAGGAAGCCTTTACGCAGACCCACATGCAACTGGACTCGCTGTGTTCGCTCTTTCTGAACAACCCTAAATACATCCCTTCCCGGAATGTGAGAGGAATTTAAAATAGGACCCCAGAAAACGCATACAAAGCCCCTTTCACCCATTAAAAATAGCCTCCAAAGGAAGCCTTTGGGTACAATACTCCCCACGGGAGCCTTTACGCAGCCCCACATGCAACTGGACTCTCTGTGTTCGCTCTTTCTGAAGAACCCTAAATACATTCCTAACCGGAATCTCAGAGGAATTGAAAATATGACCCCAGAAATCACGTACAGAGCCCCTTTCACCCATCAAAAATTGCCCCCAAAGGAAGCCTTTGGGTAGAACTGAACTCCCGAGGGGAGCCTTTATGCAGCCCCACATGCAACTGGACTCTCTGTGTTCGCTCTTTCTGAACAACGCTAAATATCTCCCTACCCGGAATCTGAGAGTAATTTAAAATAAGACCCCAGAAAACGCTTACAGAGCCCCTTTCAACCATCAAAAAGTGCCCCCAAAGTAAGTCTTTGGGTACAACTGAACTCCCCAGGGGTGCCTTTACGCAGGCCCATATGCAACTGGACTCTCTGTGTTCGCTCTGACTGAACAACCCTAAATACTTCTCTTCCCGGAATGTGAGAGGAATTTAAAATAGGACCCCAGAAAACGTGTACAGAGCCCCTTTCACCCATTAAAAATTGCCCCCAACGGAAGCCTTTCGGCACAACTGAACGCCCCTGGGAAGCCTTTACGCAGCCCCACATGCAACTGGACTCTCTGTGTTCGCTCTTTCTGAACAATCCTAAATGCATGCCTAACCGGAATCTCAGAGGAATTGAAAATATGACCCGAGAAATCACGTACAAAGCCCCTTTCACCCGTCAAATATCGCCCTGAAAGGAAGCCTTTGGGTACAACTGAACTCCACAGGGGAGCCTTTACGCAGCCCCACATGCAACTGGACTCTCTCTGTTCGCTCTTTCTGAACAACTCTAAATACATCCCTATCCTGAATCTTATAATAACTGAAAATAGGACCCCAGAAAATGCGTACAACGCCCATTTTGCCCATCAATAATTGCCCCCAAAGGAAGCCTTTGGGTACGGCTGAACTCCACAGGGGAGCCTTTACGCAGCCCCACATGCAACTGGACTCTCTGTGTTCGCTCTTACTGAACAAACCTAAATATCTCCGTAACCGCAATCTGAGAGGAATTGAAAATAGGACCCCAGAAACCGCGTTCAGAGCCCCTTTCGCACATCAAAAATTGCCCCCAAAGGAAGCCTTTGGATACAAGTGAAATCCCCATGGGAGCCTTTACGCAGCCCCACATGCAACTGGACTCTCTGTGTTCGCTCTTACTGAACAACACTAAATATCTCCGTAACCGCAATCTGAGAGCAATTTAAAATAGGACCCCAAAAAACGCGTACACAGCCCCTTTCATCCATCAAAAATTGCCCCGAAAAGAAGCCTTTGGGTACAACTGAACTCCCGAGGGGAGCCTTTACGCAGACCCACATGCAACTGGACTCTCTGTGTTCGCTCTTTCTGAACAACCCTAAATATATTCATACCCGGAATCACAGAGGAATTGAAAATAGGACCCAGGTAATCGCGTACAAAGCCCCTTTCACCCATCAAAAATAGCCCTAAAAGTTAAGCCTTTGGGTACAACTGAAATCCCCAGGGGAGCCTTTACAAAGCCCCACATGCAACTGGACTCTCTGTGTTCGCTCTCTCTGAACAACCCTAAATACATCCCTAATCGGAATGTGAGAGGAATTTAAAATAGGACCCCAGAAAATGCATACAAATCCCCTTTCACCCATCAAAAATAGCCCCCAAAGGAAGCCTTTGGGTAGAACTGAACTCCCCAGGGGAGCCTTTACGCAACCCCACATGCAACTGGACTCTCTGTGTTCGCTCTTTCTGAACAACCCTAAATACATGCCTAACCGGAATCTCAGAGGAATTGAAAATATGACCCGAGAAATCACGTACAAAGCCCCTTTCACCCGTCAAAAATTGCCCTGAAAGGAAGCCTTTGGGTAGAACTGAACTCCCCAGGGGAGCCTTTACGCAGCCCCACATGCAACTGGACTCTCTGTGTTCGCTCTTTCTGAAGAACCCTAAATACAGCCCTACATGGAATCTGAGAGGAATTTAAAATAGGACCCCACAAAACGTGTACAAGGCACATTTTGCCCATCAAAAATTGCCCCGAAAGGAAGCCTTTGGGTACAATTTAACTCCACAGGGGAGCCTTTACGCAGCCCCACATGCAACTGGGATCTCTCTGTTCGCTCTTTCTGAACAACCCTAAATACATCCCTTCCCGGAATGTGAGAGGAATTGAAAATAGGACCCCAGAAACCGCGTACAGAGCCCCTTTCGCACATCAAAAATTGCCCCCAAAGGAAGCCGTTGGATACAAGTGAAATCCCCATGGGAGCCTTTACGCAGCCCCACATGCAACTGGACTCTCTGTGTTCGCTCTTACTGAACAACACTAAATATCTCCGTAACCGCAATCTGAGAGGAATTGAAAATAGGACCCCAAAAAACGCGTACACAGCCCCTTTCGTCCATCAAAAATTGCCCCGAAAGGAAGCCTTTGGGTACAACTGAACTCCCCATGGGAACCTTTACGCAGCCCCACATGCAACTGGACTCTCTGCGTTCTCTTTTTCTGACTAGCCCTAAATACAGCCCTACCTGGAATCTGAGAGGAATTGAAAATTGGACCCCAGACAAAGTGTACAAGGCCCATTTTTCCCAGAAAAAAATTGCCCTGAAAGGAAGCCTTTGGGTACAACTGAACTCCCCAGGGGAGCCTTCACGCAGCCCCACATGCAGCTGGACTCCTTGTGTTCGCTCTTTCTGAACAACCCTAAATATCTCCCTACCCGGAAAATGAGAGGAATTGAAAATAGGACCCCAGAAATCGCATACAGAGCCTCTTACGCACATCAAAAATTGCCCCGAAAGGAATCTTTTGGGCACAACTTAACTCCCCAGGGGAGCCTTTACGCAGCCCGACATGCAACTGGACTCTCTGTGTTCACTCTTTCTTAAAAACCCTAAATACATCCCTACCCGGAATCTGAGAGGAATTGAAAATAGGACCCAAGGAAATGCGTACAAGACCCTTTTTGCCAATCAAAAATTACCCCCAAAGGAAGCCTTTGGGTACAACTGAACTCCCCAGGGGAGCCTTTACGCAGCCCCACATGCTACTGGACTCTCTGTGTTCGCTCTTTCTGAACAACACTAAATACAGCCCTACATGGAATCAGAGAGGAATTGAAAATAGGACCCCAGAAAACGTGTACAAGGCCCATATTGCCCATCAAAAATTGCCCCGAAAGGAAGCCTTTGGGTACAATTGAACTCCACAGGGGAGCCTTTACGCAGCCCCACATGCAACTGGGCTCTCTCGGTTCGCTCTTTCTGAACAACCCTAAATACATCCCTATCCTGAATCTGAGAATAATTGAAAATAGGACAATGCATACAGAGCCCCTTTCACCCATCAAAAACTGCCCCCAAAGGAAGCCTTTGTGTATAGCTGAACTCCCCCAGGGAGCCTTTACGCAGCCACACATGCAACTGGACTCTCTGTGTTCGCTCATTCTGAACAACCCTAAATACATCCCTACCCGGAATCTGAGAGGAATTGAAAATAGGACCGCACAAAATGCGTACAAGGCCCTTTTTGCCCCTCAAAAATTGCCCCCAAAGGAAGCCTTTGGGTACAACTGAACTCCCCAGGGGAGCCTTTACGCAACCCCACATGCAACTGGACTCTCTGTGTTCGCTATGACTGAACAACCCTAAATACGTCCCTTCCCGGAATGTGAGAGGACTTGAAAATAGGTCTCCTGAAATCGTGTACAGAGCCACTTTTACCCATCAAAAATTGCCCCCAAAGGAAGCCTTTGGGTACAACTGAACTACCCAGGGGAGCCTTGACGCAGCACCACATGCAACTGGACTCTCTGTGTTCGCTATTTCTGAACAACGCTAAATATCTCCCTAACCGGAATCTGAGAGTAATTTAAAATAAGACCCCAGAAAACGCTTACAGAGCCCCTTTCAACCATCAAAAAGTGCCCCCAAAGGAAGTCTTTGGGTACAACTGAACTCCCCAGGGGTGCCTTTACGCAGCCACACATGCAACTGGACTCTCTGTGTTCGCTCTTTCTGAACAACCCTAAATACATCCCTTCCCGGAATGTGAGAGGAATTTAAAATAGGACCCCAGAAAATGCATACAAAGCCCCTTTCACCCATCAAAAATAGCCCCCAAAGGAAGCCTTTGGGAACAACTGAACTCCCCAGGGGAGCCTTTACGCAGCCCCACATGCAACTGGACTCTCTGTGTTCGCTCTTTCTGAACAACCCTAAATACATGCCTAACCGGAATCTCAGAGGAATTGAAAATATGACCCGAGAAATCACGTACAAAGCCCCTTTCACCCGTCAAAAATTGCCCTGAAAGGAAGCCTTTGGGTACAACTGAACTCCCCAGGGGAGCCTTTACGCAGCCCCACATGCAACTGGACTCGCTGTGTTCGCTCTTTCTGAACAACACTAAATACATGCCTAACCGGAATCTCAGAGGAATTGAAAATATGACCCCAGAAATCACGTACAGAGCCCCTTTCGCCCATCAAAAATTGCCCCCAAAGGAAGCCTTTCGGCACAACTGAACTCCCCAGGGAAGCCTTTACGCACTCCCACATGCAACTGGACTCGCTGTGTTCGCTCTTTCTGAACAACCCTAAATACATCCCTTCCCGGAATGTGAGAGGAATTTAAAATAGGACGCAGAAAACGCATACAAAGCCCCTTTCACCCATCAAAAATAGCCCCCAAGGAAGCCTTTGGGTACAATACTCCCCACGGGAGCCTTTACGCAGCCCCACATGCAACTGGACTCTCTGTTTTCGCTCTTACTGAACAACAATAAATATCTCCGTAACCGCAATCTGAGAGTAATTGAAAATAGGACCCCAGAAAACGCGTACAGAGCCCCTTTTGTCCATCAAAAATTGCCCCGAAAAGAAGCCTTTGGGTACAACTGAACTCCTTAGGGGAGACTTCACGCAGCCCCACATGCAACTGGACTCTCTGTGTTCGCTCTTTCTGAACAACCCTAAATACATCCCTACCCGGAATCTGAGAGGAATTGAAAATAGGACCCCAGAAAATGCGTACAAGGCCCTTTTTGTCCATCAAAAATTGCCCCCAAAGGAAGCCTTTAGGTACAACTGAACTCCCCATGGGAACCTTTACGCAGCCCCACATGCAACTGGACTCTCTGTGTTCTCTTTTTCTGAACAGCCCTAAATACAGCCCTACCTGGAATCTGAGAGGAATTGAAAATATGACCCAAGAAATCACGTACAAAGCCCCTTTCACCCATCAAAAATTGCCCTGAAAGGAAGCCTTTGGGTACAACTGAACTCCCCAGGGGAGCCTTTACGCAGACCCACATGCAACTGGACTCTCTGTGTTCGCTCTTTCTGAAGAACCCTAAATACATCCGTACCGGGAATCTGAGAGGAATTTAAAATAGAGCCCCAGAAATCACGTACAGAGCCCCTTTCGCCCATCAAAAATTGCCCCCAAAGGAAGCCTTTCGGCACAACTGAACTCCCCAGGGAAGCCTTTACGCAGACCCACATGCAACTGGACTCGCTGTGTTCGCTCTTTCTGAACAACCCTAAATACATCCCTAACCGGAATCTGAGAGGAATTTAAAATAGGACCCCAGAAAACGCATACAAAGCCCCTTTCACCCATTAAAAATAGCCCTGAAAGGAAGCCTTTGGGTACAATATTCCCCAGGGGAGCCTTACGCAGACCCACATGCAACTGGACTCTCTGTGTTCGCTCTTTCTGAACAACCCTAAATACATCCCTAACCGGAATCTGAGAGGAATTGAAAATAGGACCCCGGAAAACGTCTACAGAGCCCCTTTCACCCATCAAAAATTTACCCCCAAAGGAAGTCTTTGGGTACAACTGAACTCCCCAGGGGAGCCTTTACGCAGCCCCACATGCAACTGGACTCTCTGTGTTCGCTCTTTCTGAACAACCCTAAATACATGTCTAACCGGAATCTGAGAGGAATTTAAAATAGGACCCCATAAAATGCATACAAAGCCCCTTTCACCCATCAAAAATAGCCCCCAAAGGAAGCCTTTGGGAACAACTTAACTCCCCAGGGGAGCATTTACGCAGCCCCACATGCAACTGGACTCTCTGTGTTCGCTCTTTCTGAACAACCCTAAATACATGCCTAACCGGAATCTCAGAGGAATTGAAAATATGACCCCAGAAATCACGTACAGAGCCCCTTTCACCCATCAAAAATCGCCCTAAAAGGAAGCCTTTGGGTAGAATTGATCTCCCTAGGGGAGACTTTACGCAGCCCCACATGCAACTGGACTCTCTGTGTTCGCTCTTTCTGAACAACCCTAAATACATCCCTAACCGGAATCTGAGAGGAATTGTAAATATGACCCCAGAAAACGCATACTAAGCCCCTTTCACCCATCAAAAATTGCCCCCAAAGGAAGCCTTTGGGTAGAACTGAACTCCCCAGGGGAGCCTTTACGCAGCCCCACATGCAACTGGACTCTCTGTGTTCGCTCTTTCTGAACAACCCTAATTATATCCCTAACCTGAATCTGAGAGTAATTTAAAATAGGACCCTGGAAAACGTGTACAGAGCCCCTTTCACCCGTCAAAAATTGCCCCGAAAGGAAGCCTTTGGGTAGAACTGAACTCCCCAGGGGAGCCTTTTTACGCAGCCCCACATGCAACTGGACTCTCTGTGTTCGCTCTTTCTGAACAACCCTAAGTACATCCCTTCCCGGAATGTGAGAGGAATTTAAAATAGGACCCCAGAAAACGCATACAAAGCCCCTTTCACCCATTAAAAATTCACAGAATCACAGAATTTCTAGGTTGGAAGAGACCTCAAGATCATCGAGTCCAACCTCTGACCTAACACCAACAGTCCCCACTAAACCATATCCCTAAGCTCCACATCTAAACGTCTTTTAAAGACTTCCAGGGATGGTGACTCCACCACCTCCCTGGGCAGCCTGTTCCAGTGCCTAACAACCCTTTCAGTAAAGAAGTTCTTCCTAACATCTAACCTAAAACTCCCCTGGCGCAACTTAAGCCCATTCCCCCTCGTCCTGTCACCAGGCACGTGGGAAAACAGGCCAACTCCCACCTCACTACAGCCTCCTTTAAGGTATCCGTAGAGAGCGATAAGGTCGCCCCTGAGCCTCCTCTTCTCCAGGCTGAACAAGCCCAGCTCCCTCAGCCGCTCCTCGTAGGACTTGTTCTCCAGGCCCCTCACCAGCTTCGTCGCCCTTCTCTGGACCCGCTCAAGCACCTCCATGTCCCTCTTATAGCGAGGGGCCCAAAACTGAACACAGTACTCGAGGTGCGGCCTCACCAGAGCCGAGTACAGGGGGACGATCACCTCCCTAGCCCTGCTGGCCACACTGTTTTTGATACAAGCCAGGATGCCGTTGGCCTTCTTGGCCACCTGAGCACACTGCTGGCTCATATTCAGCCGACTATCCACCATCACTCCCAGGTCCTTTTCTGCCTGGCAGCTCTCCAACCACTCGTCTCCCAGCCTGTAGCTCTGCTTGGGGTTATTGTGCCCCAGGTGCAGGACCCGGCACTTGGCCTTGTTGAACTTCATGCAGTTGACCTCAGCCCATCGCTCCAGCCTGTCCAGATCCTCCTGCAGAGCCTTCCTACCCTCAAGCAGATCGACACACGCACCTAACTTGGTGTCATCTGCAAACTTACTGAGGGTGCACTCAATGCCCTCGTCCAGATCATTGATGAAGATATTAAAGAGGACTGGCCCCAGCACCGAGCCCTGGGGAACGCCACTAGTGACTGGCCTCCAACTGGACTTGACTCCATTTACCACGACTCTTTGGGCCCGGCTATCCAGCCAGTTTCTAACCCAACGAAGCGTGCGCCAGTCCAAGCCAAGAGCAGCCAGTTTCTTGAGGAGAATGCTGTGGGTGACGGTGTCAAAAGCCTTGCTGAAGTCAAGGTACACCACATCCACAGCCTTTCCCTCGTCCACCCAGCGCGTCACTTTGTCATAGAAGGAGATCAGGTTCGTCAAGCAGGACCTGCCTTGCATAAACCCATGCTGACTGGGCCTGATCGCCTGCTTGCCCTTCAAGTGCCGCATGATGACTCCCAAGAGGATCTGCTCCATGAGCTTCCCTGGTACTGAGGTCAAACTGACAGGCCTATAGTTTCCCGGGTCTGCCCTCCGGCCCTTCTTGTAGATGGGCGTCACATTTGCTAGCCGCCAGTCAGCTGGGACCTCCCCTGATAACCAGGACTGCCGATAAATGATGGATAGGGGCTTGGCCAGCTCCTCTGCCAGTTCTCTGAGCACCCTCGGGTGGATCCCATCCGGCCCCATCGACTTGTGCACATCCAAGTGCCGTAGCAGGTCACCAACCAGTTCTTCATGGATGGTGAGGGCCACATCCTGCTCCCCATCCACTTCCACCAGCTCAGGGTACTGGGTATCCAGAGAACAACCGGTACTGCCGCTAAAGACTGAGGCAAAGAAGGCATTGAGCACCTCTGCCTTTTCCTCATCTCTTGTAACTAAGTTTCCCCCCGCATCCAGTAAAGGATGGAGATTCTCCTTAGTCCTCCTTTTTGTGTTGATGTATTTATAAAAACGTTTTTTGTTATCTTTAACAGCAGTAGCCAGATTGAGCTCCAGATGAGCTTTGGCCTTCCTAATTTTGTCCCTGCACAGCCTCGCTAAATCCTTATAGTCCTCCCTAGTGGCCTGCCCACTTTTCCAAAGATTATAAACCCTCTTTTTTCTCCTAAGCTCAAGCCACAGTTCTCTGTTGAGCCAGGCTGGTCTTCTTCCCCGCTGGCTCATCTTTGGGCACATGGGGACAGACCGCTCCTGTGCCATTAGGATTTCCCTCTTGAAGAGCGCCCAGCCTTCCTGGACCCCTCTGTCCTTCAGAACCTCCTCCCAAGGGACTCCACCAACTAGTGTCCTGAGCAGCCCAAAGTTAGCCCTCCGAAAGTCCAATACAGTCGTTTTACTGGTCCCCTTCCTGGCCTCGCCAAGAATAGTGAACTCCACCATTTCGTGGTCACTCTGCCCAAGACAGCCCCCGACAATCACATCCTCCACCAGTCCCTCTCTGTTTGTGAAGAGAAGGTCTAGCGGGGCACCACCCCTGGTAGGTTCACTAATCAGCTGCGTCAGGAAGCTATCTTCCACGCTCTCCAGAAACCTCCTAGACTGCTTTCTCTGGGCTGTGTTGTGCTTCCAGGATATGTCAGGGAAGTTGAAGTCTCCCACGAGTACAAGCGCTGAAGATTTCGCAACTTCTGTCAGCTGCCTGTAGAACTCCTCATCCGTCTCCTCATCCTGGTTCGGCGGTCTATAGCAGACCCCGACCAGGACACTAGCCTTGTTGTCCCTGCCGATCCTAACCCACAGGGACTCGACCTTGTCATTCCCAGCCTCGAGTTCTACAACCTCGAAAGACTCTCTAATATAGAGAGCCACACCGCCACCCCTTCTGTGCTGCCTGTCCCTTCTGAAGAGCTTATAGCCAGGCATTGCAGCACTCCAGTCATGAGACTGGTCCCACCACGTCTCCGTGATGGCAACCAAGTCGTAGCCTGCCCGCTGCACGATGGCTTCCAGCTCCTCCTGTTTGTTACCCATGCCGCGTGCATTGGTGTAGATGTACTCCAGCTGGGCCTTTACCTTATCCTCTGGCCTTGCCATTGTTCCCCCTGGCACAGTCCCAACAATCCTTGCTTCAGGCCCATCCCCCTTCTTACCTAGTTTAAAGCCCTCTCAATAAGCCCCGCCAGCTCCTGGCCCAGGATCCTTTTTCCCCTAAAAGATAGGGACCCGTCCACGGCCATCAGGCCAGGTGCTGAGTAAAGTGCCCCATGGTCGAAAAAGCCAAGATTTCTGCGTTGGCACCAGCCCCGGAGCCACGTGTTTAACAGGTGGGCTTTCCGTGTCCTCTCCGTACCCCTCCCTGCCACCGTAGGGATGGACGAAAACACCACCTGCACTCCCGCTCCATCCACTAACCGTCCCAGCCCCCTAAAGTCTCTTTTTATAGCCCTCAGGCTTCTCTCTTCAATGTTGTCACTGCCCGCCTGGACTATCAAAAGAGGATAATAATCAGAGGGGCGTACCAGGTTGGGAAGCTTCCTGGCAACATCCCTGACCCTGGCCCCAGGGAGGCAGCAGACTTCCCTACGGGTAGGGTCAGGCCGACAAATAGGGCCCTCTGTTCCCCTAAGAATAGAGTCTCCAACAACAATAACCCTCCTGTCTTTCTTGATGGAGGCAGTCCTGAGGCGTGGAGTCGACCTCCTCGCCCTAGGCATCCTCCTGGGAACACTTGCTACCTCTTCCTCAGCTACTGGTCTGTCGAGCTCCAGGGCCTCAAACCTGTTGTGTAAGGGCACCTGGTGAGGCGGGGCCGGAAGGGGAGGGCATCGCCTGCGATGTCGAGCAGGGACCTGTCTCCATTCCTCCTCAACTCTTAGGTCCCCTCCCTCTGCCCGACAGCGACAGGGCAGGGGGTCCACCCCCATTTGGGGTGTCTCACCCCGGTACCTCTCCTTGAGGCCCTGCAGGGAGTTACTCCACCAGTCTATCTCCCGCTCGCACTCCCTGATGGCCCTCAACCTCTCCACCTCCTCCTTGAGCTCCGCCACCATGCGGACCAGGTCATCCACCTGCTCGCACCTCACGCACGCAGTTTCTCTGCCTCCAGCCGATGGCAGCAACAGGCTCAGACACTCCCTGCATCCGGTGACCTGAACCGCTGCATTCTTTAACGGGTAGTCGGTCTGGGTGCATACCGACTTCCTGGAGAGCCCACCGTGCCTGGTGGAGACCATTATCACCTAGACAACGGCTGTCGTTAAGAGGCGTTCGTGTGGGCGGGGGTTGCTCTCCGCCCTGCCTGCTCGCCCTGCTCTGCGCGAACTGCCGCGCTAACTGCCGCGCCACTCCCTTCTGACGCGCCACGCCCTGTTTGCCCGTCCTGTTCGCCGCGCTCCTGGTTGCTCGCGCTCCCTAGAGGCTGCTTTTGAACGGCCGGGGAGGGGGCGCTGCTGGCTCCGCCTTCGCCTCGTCAGCCTCCCTCATGAGGGCTGCCGGGTCCTGGCGGCTCCCTCAAGTAGGCTCGATGCCGCAAAATCAGCCCTGCCTGGCCCGATCCCCCGCTCCGCTGCAGAACGCGTCTGCCCCGGAGCCGATCGCCTCGGCAAATGGCAGTGAAATGGCGGTGGCGCCTGGTTTAAATAGCCCGCCGCTGACGCTGCTGGCTCCGCCTTCGCCTCGTCAGCCTCCCTCATGAGGGCTGCCGGGTCCTGGCGGCTCCCTCAAGTAGGCTCGATGCCGGAAAATCAGCCCTGCCTGGCCCGATCCCCCGCTCCACTGCAGAACGCGTCTGCCCCGGAGCCGATCGCCTCGGCCCCCAAAGGAAGCCTTTGGGTACAATACTCCCCACGGGAGCCTTTACGCAGCCCCACATGCAACTGGACTCTCTGTGTTCGCTCTTTCTGAACAACCCTAAATACATCCCTTCCCGGAATGTGAGAGGAATTTAAAATAGGACCCCAGAAAACGTATACAAAGCCCCTTTCACCCATCAAAAATAGCCCCCAAAGGAAGCCTTTGGGTAGAACTGAACTCCCGAGGGGAGCATTTACGCAGCCCCACATGCAACTGGACTCTCTGTGTTCGCTCTTTCTGAACAACCCTAAATAAATGCCTAAACGGAATCTGAGAGGAATTGAAAATAGGACCCTGAAAAACGTGTACAGAGACCCTTTCACCCGTGAAAAATTGCCCCGAAAGGAAGCCTTTGGGTACAACTGAACTCCCCAGGGGAGCCTTTACGCAGCCCCACATGCAAGTGGACTCTCTGTGTTCGCTCTTTCTGAACAACCCTAAATATATTCCTACCAGGAATGTGTGAGGAATTTAAAATAGGTCCCCGGAAAACGCATACAAAGCCTCTTTCGCCCATCAAAATTTACCCCCAAATAAGCCTTTGGGTACAACTGAACTCCCCAGGGGAGCCTTTACGCAGCCCCACATGCAACTGGACTCTCTGTGTTCGCTCTTTCTGAACAACCCTAAATACATGTCTAACCGGAATCTGAGAGGAATTTAAAATAGGACCCCAGAAAATGCATACAAAGCCCCTTTCACCCATCAAAAAGAGCCCCCAAAGTAAGCCTTTGGGAAAAACTTACCTCCCCAGGGGAGCATTTACGCAGCCCCACATGCAACTGGACTCTCTGTATTCGCTCTTTCTGAACAACCCTAAATACATGTCTAACCGGAATCTGAGAGGAATTGAAAATAGGATCCTGTAAAACGCGTACAGAAACCCTTTCACCCGTCAAAAATTTCCCCGACAGGAAGCCTTTGGGTAGAACTGAACTCCCCAGCGGAGCCTTTACGCAGCCCCACATGCAACTGGACTCGCTGTTTTCGCTCTTTCTGAACAACCCTAAATATATCTCTAACCGGAATCTGAGAGGAATTGAAAATATGACCCCAGAAATCACGTACAGAGCCCCTTTCACCCATCAAAAATTGCCCCACAAAGGAAGCCTTTGGGTAGAACTGAACTCCCGAGGGGAGCCTTTACGCAGACCTACATGCAACTGGACTCTCTTTGTTCGCTCTTTCTGAACAACCCTAAATACATGCCTAACCGGAATCTCAGAGGAATTGAAAATATGACCCCAGAAATCACGTACAGAGCCCCTTTCACCCATCAAAAATCGCCCTAAAAGGAAGCCTTTGGGTAGAACTGAACTCCCCAGGGGAGCCTTTACGCAGCCCCACATGCAACTGGACTCTCTGTGTTCGCTCTTTCTGAACAACCCTAAATACATGCCTAACCGGAATCTGAGAGGAATTGAAAATAGGACCCTGGGAAACGTGTACAGAGCCCCTTTCACCCGTCAAAAATTGCCCCGAAAGGAAGCCTTTGGGTAGAACTGAACTTCCCAGGGGAGCCTTTACGCAGCCCCACATGCAACTGGACTCTCTGTGTTCGCTCTTTCTGAACAACCCTAAGTACATCCCTTCCCGGAATGTGAGAGTAATTTAAAATAGGACCCCAGAAAACGCATACAAAGCCCCTTTCATTCATTAAATATCGCCCCCAAAGGAAGCCTTTGGGTACAACTTAATTCCCCAGGGGAGCCTTTACGAAGCCCCACATGCAACTGGACTCTCTGTGTTCGCTCTTTCTGAACAACCCTAAATATATTCCTACCAGGAATGTGTGAGGAATTTAAAATAGGTCCCCGGAAAACACATAAAAAGCCTCTTTCGCCCATCAAAATTTGCCCCCAAATAAGCCTTTGGGTACAACTGAACTCCCCAGGGGAGCCTTTACGCAGCCCCACATTCAACTGGACTCTCTGTGTTCGCTCTTTCTGAACAACCCTAAATACATGTCTAACCAGAATCTGAGAGGAATTGAAAATAGGATCCTGGAAAACGCGTACAGAACCCCTTTCACCCGTCAAAAATTTCCCCGAAAGGAAGCCTTTGGGTAGAACTGAACTCCCCAGGGGAGCCTTTACGCAGCCCCACATGCAACTGGACTCGCTGTTTTCGCTCTTTCTGAACAACCCTAAATACATCCCTAACCGGAATCTGAGAGGAATTGAAAATATGACCCCAGAAATCACGTACAGAGCCCCTTTCACCCATCAAAAATTGCCCCCAAAGGAAGCCTTTGTGTAGAACTGAACTCCCGAGGGGAGCCTTTACGCAGACCTACATGCAACTGGACTCTCTTTGTTCGCTCTTTCTGAACAACCCTAAATACAAGCCTAACCGGAATCTCAGAGGAATTGAAAATATGACCCCAGAAATCACGTACAGAGCCCCTTTCACCCATCAAAAATCGCCCTAAAAGGAAGCCTTTGGGTAGAATTGAACTCCCTAGGGGAGACTTTACGCAGCCCCACATGCAACTGGACTCTCTGTGTTCGCTCTTTCTGAACAACCCTAAATACATCCCTACCCGGAATGTGAGAGGAATTGAAAATAGGACCCCAGAAAACGCATACAAAGCCCCTTTCACCCATCAAAAATTGCACCCAAAGGAAGCCTTAGGGAAAAACTGAACTCCCCAGGGGAGCCTTTACGCAGCCCCACATGCAACTGGACTCTCTGTGTTCGCTCTTTCTGAACAACCCTAAATACATCCCTAACCGGAATGTGAGAGGAATTTAAAATAGGACCCCAGAAAACGCATACAAAGCCCTTTCACCCATCAAAAATTGCCCTGAAAGGAAGCCTTTGGGTACAACTGAACTCCCCAGGGGAGCCTTTACGCAGCCCCACATGCAACTGGACTCTCTGTGTTTGCTCTTTCTGAACAACCCTAAATACATCCCTATCGGGAATCTGAGAGGAATTGAAAATATGACCCAAGAAATCACGTACAGAGCCCCTTTCACCCAGCAAAAATTTCCCGGAAAGGAAGCCTTTTTGGAACAACTGAACTCCCCAGGGGAGCCTTTACGCAGCCCCACATGCAACTGGACTCTCTGTGTTCGCTCTTTCTGAACAACCCTAAATACATCCCTACCCGGAATGTGAGAGGAATTGAAAATAGGACCCAAGAAAACGCATACAAAGCCCCTTTCACCCATCAAAAATTGCCCCGAAAGGTAGCCTTTGGGTACAATTGAACTCCCCAGTGGAGCCTTTACGCAGCCCCACATGCAACTGGACTCTCTGTGTTCGCTCTTTCTGAACAACCCTAAATACCTCCCTACCCGGAATCTGAGAGGAATTAAAAAGAGGACCCCGGAAACCGCGCACAGAGCCCCTTTCGCTCATCAAAAATTGCCCCCAAAGGAAGGCTTTTGGTACAACTGAACTCCCCAGGGGAGCCTTTACGCAGCCACACATGCAACTGGACTCTCTGTGTTCGCTCTTTCTGAACAACCCTAAATACATGCCTAACAGGAATCTCAGAGGAATTGAAAATATGACCCCAGAAATCACGTACAGAGCCCCTTTCACCCATCAAAAATTTCCCTGAAAGGAAGCCTTTGGGAAAAACTGAACTCCCCAGGGGAGCCTTTACACAGCCCCACATGGAAATGCACTCACTGTGTTTGCTCTTACTGAACCATCCTAAATACATCCCTAAAAGGAATGTGAGAGGAATTTAAAATAGGACCCCAGAAATCGCCTACAAAGCCAATTTCGCCAATCAAAAATTGCCCCCAAAGGAAGCCTTTGGGAACAACTGAACTCCCCAGGGGAGCCTTTACGCAGCCCCACATGCAACTGGACTCTCTGTGTTCGCTCTTTCTGAACAACCCTAAATACATCCCTTCCCGGAATGTGAGAGGAATTGAAAATAGGACCCCAGAAAACGCATACAAAGCCCCTTTCACCCATCAAAAATTGCCCCCACATAAGTCTTTGGGAAAATCTGAACTCCCCAGGGGAGTCTTTACGCAGCCCCACATGCAACTGGACTCTCTGTGTTCGCTCTTTCTGAACAACCCTAAATACATCCCTACCCGGAATGTGAGAGGAATTGAAAATAGGACCCCAGAAAACGCATACAAAGCCCCTTTCACCCATCAAAAATTGCCCCCAAAGGAAGCCTTAGGGAAAAACTGAACTCCCCAGGGGAGCCTTTACGCAGCCCCACATGCAACTGGACTCTCTGTGTTCGCTCTTTCTGAACAACCCTTAATACCTCCCTACCCGGAATCTGAGAGGAATTGAAAATAGGACCCCAGAAACCGCGTACAGAGCCCCTTTCGCCCATCAAAAATTGCCCTGAAAGGAAGCCTTTGGGTACAACTGAACTCCCCAGGGGAGCCTTTACGCAGTCCCACATGCAAATGGACTCTCTGTGTTCGCTCTTTCTGAACAACCCTAAATACATCCCTAACCGGAATCTGAGAGGAATTTAAAATAGGACCCCAGAAAACGCATACAAAGCCCCTTTCACCCATCAAAAATTGCCCTGAAAGGAAGCCTTTGGGTACAACTGAACTCCCCAGGGGAGCCTTTACGCAGCCCGACATGCAACTGGACTCTCTGTGTTCGCTCTTTCTGAACAACCCTAAATACATCCCTAACAGGAATGTGAGAGGAATTTAAAATAGGACCCCAGAAATCGCGTACAAAGCCAATTTCGCCAATCAAAAATTGCCCCCACATAAGCCTTTGGGTAAAACTGAACTCCCCAGGGGAGCCTTTACGCAGCCCCACATGCAACTGGACTCTCTGTGTTCGCTCTTTCTGAACAACCCTAAATACATCCCTACCTGGAATCTGAGAGAAATTTAAAATATGACCCTGGAAAACGTGTACAGAGCCCCTTTCACCCGTCAAAAATTGCCCCCAAAGGAAGCCTTTGGGTACAAATGAACTCCGCATGGGAGCCTTTACGAAGCCCCACATGCAACTGGACTCTCTGTGTTCACTCTTTCTGAACAACCCTAAATATCTCCATACCCGCAATCTGAGAGGAATTTAAAATAGGACCCTGGAAATCGTGTAGAAAGCCCCTTTCGCCCATCAAAAATTGCCCTGAAAGGAAGCTTTTGGGTACAACTGAACTCCCCAGGGGAGCCCTTACGCAGCCCCATATGCAACTGGACTCTCTGTGTTCGCTCTTTCTGAACAACCCTAAATACATCCCTTCCAGGAATGTGAGAGGAATTGAAAATAGGGCCCTGGAAAATGCGTACAGAGCCCCATTCACCCGTCAAAAATTGCCCCCAAAGGAAGCCTTTGGGTACAACTGAACTCCCCAGGGGAGCCTTTACGCAGCCCCACATGCAACTGGACTCGCTGTGTTCGCTCTTTCTGAAATACCCTAAATCCATGCATAACCGGAATCTGAGAGGAATTGTAAATATGACCCCAGAAATCACGTACAGAGCCCCATTCACCCATAAAAATTGCCCCCAAAGGAAGCCTTTGGGTAGAACTGAACTCCCCAGGGGAGCCTTTACGCAGCCTCACATGCAACTGGACTCTCTGTGTTCGCTCTTTCTGAACAACCCTAAATACATCCCTAATATGAATGTGAGAGGAATTGAAAATAGGACCCTGGAAAAGGCATACAAAGCCCCTTTCACCCATCAAAAATTGCTCCGAAAGGAAGCCTTTGGGTAGAACTGAACTCCCCAGGGGAGCCTTTACACAGCCCCACATGCAACTGGACTCTCTGTGTTCGCTCTTTCTGAATACATCCCTTCCCGGAATGTGAGAGGAATAGAAAATAGGACCCTGGAAAACGTGTACAGAGCCCCTTTCACCCGTCAAATATATTCCCGAAAGGAAGCTTTTGGGTACAACTGAACTCCCCAGGGGAGCCTTTACGCAGCCCCACATGCAACTGGACTCTCTGTGTTCGCTCTTTCTGAACAACCCTAAATACATCCCTACTCGGAATGTGAGAGGAATTGAAAATAGGACCCAAGAAATCACGTACAGAGCCCCTTTCACCCATCAAAAATTGCCACCAAAGGAAGCCTTTGGGAACAACTGAACTCCCCAGGGGAGCCTTTACGCAGCCCCACATGCAACTGGACTCTCTGTGTTCGCTCTTTCTGAACAACCCTAAATACATCCCTTCCCGGAATGTGAGATGAATTGAAAACAGTACCTTGGAAAACATGTACAGAGCCCCTTTCACCCGTCAAAAATTGCCCCCAAAGGAAGCCTTTGGGTAGAACTGAACTCCCCAGGGGATCTTTTACGCAGCCCCACATGCAACTGGACTCTCTGTGTTCGCTCTTTCTGAACAACCCTAAATACATCCCTAACCGGAATGTGAGAGGAATTTAAAATAGGACCCCAGAAATCGCGTACAAAGCCAATTTCGCCAATCAAAAATTGCCCCCACATAAGCCTTTGGGTACAACTGAACTCCCCAGGGGAGCCTTTACGCAGTCCCACATGCAACTGGACTCTCTGTGTTCGCTCTTTCTGAACAACCCTTAATACCTCCCTACCCGGAATCTGAGAGGAATTGAAACTAGGACCCCAGAAACCGCGTACAAAGCCCATTTCGCTCATAAAAAATTGCCCCCAAAGGAAGCCTTTGGGTAGAACTGAACTCCCCAGGGGAGCCTTTACGCAGCCCCACATGCAACTGGACTCTCTGTGTTCGCTCTTTCTGAACAACCCTAAATACATCCCTACCCGGAATGTGAGAGGAATTGAAAATAGGACCCCAGAAAACGCATACAAAGCCCCTTTCGCCCATCAAAAATTGCCCCCACATAAGCCTTTGGGTAGAACTGAACTCCCGAGGGGAGCCTTTACGCTGCCACACATGCAACTGGACTCTCTGTGTTCGCTCTTTCTGAGAAACCCTAAATACATGCCTAACAGGAATCTCAGAGGAATTGAAAATATGACCCCTGAAATCACGTACAGAGCCCCCTTCACCCATCAAAATTTCCCTGAAAGGAAGCCTTTGGGTAGAACTGAAGTCCCCAGGGGAGCCTTACACAGCCCCACATGCAACTGGACTCACTGTGTTTGCTCTTACTGAACCATCCTAAATACATCCCTAACCGGAATGTGAGAGGAATTTAAAATAGGACCCCAGAAATCGCGTACAAAGCCAATTTCGCCAATCAAAAATTGCCCCCACATAAGCCTTTGGGTACAACTGAACTCCCCAGGGGAGCCTTTACGCAGCCCCACATGCAACTGGACTCTCTGTGTTCGCTCTTTCTGAATAACCCTAAATACATCCCTACCTGGAATCTGAGAGGAATTGATAATGGGATCCTAGAAAACGCGTAAAGAGCCCCTTTCACCCATCAAGAATAGCCCCCAAAGGAAGCCTTTGGGAACAACAGAACTCCCCAGGGGAGCCTTTACGCAGCCCCACATGCAACTGGACTCTCTGTGTTCGCTCTTTCTGAACAACCCTAAATACATGCCTAACAGGAATCAGAGAGGAATTGAAAATATGACCCCAGAAATCACGTACAGAGCCCCTTTCACCCATCAAAAATTGCCCTGAAAGGAAGCCTTTGGGTACAACTGAACTCCCCAGGGGAGCCTTTACGCAGCCCGACATGCAACTGGACTCTCTGTGTTCGCTCTTTCTGAACAACCCTAAATACATCCCTACCTGGAATCTGAGAGAAATTTAAAATATGACCCTGGAAAACGTGTACAGAGCCCCTTTCACCCGTCAAAAATTGCCCCCAAAGGAAGCCTTTGGGTACAAATGAACTCCGCATGGGAGCCTTTACGAAGCCCCACATGCAACTGGACTCTCTGTGTTCACTCTTTCTGAACAACCCTAAATATCTCCATACCCGCAATCTGAGAGGAATTTAAAATAGGACCCTGGAAATCGTGTAGAAAGCCCCTTTCGCCCATCAAAAATTGCCCTGAAAGGAAGCTTTTGGGTACAACTGAACTCCCCAGGGGAGCCCTTACGCAGCCCCATATGCAACTGGACTCTCTGTGTTCGCTCTTTCTGAACAACCCTAAATACATCCCTTCCAGGAATGTGAGAGGAATTGAAAATAGGGCCCTGGAAAATGCGTACAGAGCCCCATTCACCCGTCAAAAATTGCCCCCAAAGGAAGCCTTTGGGTACAACTGAACTCCCCAGGGGAGCCTTTACGCAGCCCCACATGCAACTGGACTCGCTGTGTTCGCTCTTTCTGAAATACCCTAAATCCATGCCTAACCGGAATCTGAGAGGAATTGTAAATATGACCCCAGAAATCACGTACAGAGCCCCATTCACCCATAAAAATTGCCCCCAAAGGAAGCCTTTGGGTAGAACTGAACTCCCCAGGGGAGCCTTTACGCAGCCTCACATGCAACTGGACTCTCTGTGTTCGCTCTTTCTGAACAACCCTAAATACATCCCTAATATGAATGTGAGAGGAATTGAAAATAGGACCCTGGAAAAGGCATACAAAGCCCCTTTCACCCATCAAAAATTGCTCCGAAAGGAAGCCTTTGGGTAGAACTGAACTCCCCAGGGGAGCCTTTACACAGCCCCACATGCAACTGGACTCTCTGTGTTCGCTCTTTCTGAATACATCCCTTCCCGGAATGTGAGAGGAATAGAAAATAGGACCCTGGAAAACGTGTACAGAGCCCCTTTCACCCGTCAAATATATTCCCGAAAGGAAGCTTTTGGGTACAACTGAACTCCCCAGGGGAGCCTTTACGCAGCCCCACATGCAACTGGACTCTCTGTGTTCGCTCTTTCTGAACAACCCTAAATACATCCCTAACCGGAATGTGAGAGGAATTTAAAATAGGACCCCAGAAATCGCGTACAAAGCCAATTTCACCAATCAAAAATTGCCCCCACATAAGCCTTTGGGTATAACTGAACTCCCCAGGGGAGCCTTTACGCAGCCCCACATGCAACTGGACTCTCTGTGTTCGCTCTTTCTGAACAACCCTTAATACCTCCCTACCCGGAATCTGAGAGGAATTGAAAATAGGACCCCAGAAACCGCGTACAGAGCCCCTTTTGCCCATTAAAAATTGCCCTGAAAGGAAGCCTGATGGCCGTGGAAGGGTCCCTATCTTTTAGGGGAAAAAGGATCCTGGGCCAGGAGCTGGCGGGGCTTATTGAGAGGGCTTTAAACTAGGTAAGAAGGGGGATGGGCCTGAAGCAAGGATTGTTGGGACTGTGCCAGGGGGAACAATGGCAAGGCCAGAGGATAAGGTAAAGGCCCAGCTGGAGTACATCTACACCAATGCACGCGGCATGGGTAACAAACAGGAGGAGCTGGAAGCCATCGTGCAGCGGGCAGGCTACGACTTGGTTGCCATCACGGAGACGTGGTGGGACCAGTCTCATGACTGGAGTGCTGCAATGCCTGGCTATAAGCTCTTCAGAAGGGACAGGCAGCACAGAAGGGGTGGCGGTGTGGCTCTCTATATTAGAGAGTCTTTCGAGGTTGTAGAACTCGAGGCTGGGAATGACAAGGTCGAGTCCCTGTGGGTTAGGATCGGCAGGGACAACAAGGCTAGTGTCCTGGTCGGGGTCTGCTATAGACCGCCGAACCAGGATGAGGAGACGGATGAGGAGTTCTACAGGCAGCTGACAGAAGTTGCGAAATCTTCAGCGCTTGTACTCGTGGGAGACTTCAACTTCCCTGACATATCCTGGAAGCACAACACAGCCCAGAGAAAGCAGTCTAGGAGGTTTCTGGAGAGCGTGGAAGATAGCTTCCTGACGCAGCTGATTAGTGAACCTACCAGGGGTGGTGCCCCGCTAGACCTTCTCTTCACAAACAGAGAGGGACTGGTGGAGGATGTGATTGTCGGGGGCTGTCTTGGGCAGAGTGACCACGAAATGGTGGAGTTCACTATTCTTGGCGAGGCCAGGAAGGGGACCAGTAAAACGACTGTATTGGACTTTCGGAGGGCTAACTTTGGGCTGCTCAGGACACTAGTTGGTGGAGTCCCTTGGGAGGAGGTTCTGAAGGACAGAGGGGTCCAGGAAGGCTGGGCGCTCTTCAAGAGGGAAATCCTAATGGCGCAGGAGCGGTCTGTCCCCATGTGCCCAAAGATGAGCCAGCGGGGAAGAAGACCAGCCTGGCTCAACAGAGAACTGTGGCTTGAGCTTAGGAGAAAAAAGAGGGTTTATAATCTTTGGAAAAGTGGGCAGGCCACTAGGGAGGACTATAAGGATTTAGCGAGGCTGTGCAGGGACAAAATTAGGAAGGCCAAAGCTCATCTGGAGCTCAATCTGGCTACTGCTGTTAAAGATAACAAAAAACGTTTTTATAAATACATCAACACAAAAAGGAGGACTAAGGAGAATCTCCATCCTTTACTGGATGCGGGGGGAAACTTAGTTACAAGAGATGAGGAAAAGGCAGAGGTGCTCAATGCCTTCTTTGCCTCAGTCTTTAGCGGCAGTACCGGTTGTTCTCTGGATACCCAGTACCCTGAGCTGGTGGAAGTGGATGGGGAGCAGGATGTGGCCCTCACCATCCATGAAGAACTGGTTGGTGACCTGCTACGGCACTTGGATGTGCACAAGTCGATGGGGCCGGATGGGATCCACCCGAGGGTGCTCAGAGAACTGGCAGAGGAGCTGGCCAAGCCCCTATCCATCATTTATCGGCAGTCCTGGTTATCAGGGGAGGTCCCAGCTGACTGGCGGCTAGCAAATGTGACGCCCATCTACAAGAAGGGCCGGAGGGCAGACCCGGGAAACTATAGGCCTGTCAGTTTGACCTCAGTACCAGGGAAGCTCATGGAGCAGATCCTCTTGGGAGTCATCATGCGGCACTTGAAGGGCAAGCAGGCGATCAGGCCCAGTCAGCATGGGTTTATGCAAGGCAGGTCCTGCTTGACGAACCTGATCTCCTTCTATGACAAAGTGACGCGCTGGGTGGACGAGGGAAAGGCTGTGGATGTGGTGTACCTTGACTTCAGCAAGGCTTTTGACACCGTCACCCACAGCATTCTCCTCAAGAAACTGGCTGCTCTTGGCTTGGACTGGCGCACGCTTCGTTGGGTTAGAAACTGGCTGGATAGCCGGGCCCAAAGAGTCGTGGTAAATGGAGTCAAGTCCAGTTGGAGGCCAGTCACTAGTGGTGTTCCCCAGGGCTCGGTGCTGGGGCCAGTCCTCTTTAATATCTTCATCAATGATCTGGACGAGGGCATTGAGTGCACCCTCAGTAAGTTTGCAGATGACACCAAGTTAGGTGCATGTGTCGATCTGCTTGAGGGTAGGAAGGCTCTGCAGGAGGATCTGGACAGGCTGGAGCGATGGGCTGAGGTCAACTGCATGAAGTTCAACAAGGCCAAGTGCCGGGTCCTGCACCTGGGGCACAATAACCCCAAGCAGAGCTACAGGCTGGGAGACGAGTGGTTGGAGAGCTGCCAGGCAGAAAAGGACCTGGGAGTGATGGTGGATAGTCGGCTGAATATGAGCCAGCAGTGTGCTCAGGTGGCCAAGAAGGCCAACGGCATCCTGGCTTGTATCAAAAACAGTGTGGCCAGCAGGGCTAGGGAGGTGATCGTCCCCCTGTACTCGGCTCTGGTGAGGCCGCACCTCGAGTACTGTGTTCAGTTTTGGGCCCCTCGCTATAAGAGGGACATGGAGGTGCTTGAGCGGGTCCAGAGAAGGGCGACGAAGCTGGTGAGGGGCCTGGAGAACAAGTCCTACGAGGAGCGGCTGAGGGAGCTGGGCTTGTTCAGCCTGGAGAAGAGGAGGCTCAGGGGCGACCTTATCACTCTCTACGGATACCTTAAAGGAGGCTGTAGGGAGGTGGGGGTTGGCCTGTTTTCCCACGTGCCTGGTGACAGGACGAGGGGGAATGGGCTTAAGTTGCGCCAGGGGAGTTTTAGGTTAGATGTTAGGAAGAACTTCTTTACTGAAAGGGTTGTTAGGCACTGGAACAGGCTGCCCAGGGAGGTGGTGGAGTCACCATCCCTGGAAGTCTTTAAAAGACGTTTAGATGTGGAGCTTAGGGATATGGTTTAGTGGGGACTGTTGGTGTTAGGTCAGAGGTTGGACTCGATGATCTTAAGATCTCTTCCAACCTAGAAATTCTGTGATTCTGTGATTCTGTGAAGCCTTTGGGTACAACTGAACTCCCCAGGGGAGCCTTTACGCAGCCCCACATGCAACTGGACTCTCTGTGTTCGCTCTTTCTGAACAACCCTAAATAAATCCCTACCTGGAATCTGAGAGGAATTGATAATAGGATCCTAGAAAACGCGTAAAGAGCCCCTTTCACCCGTCAAAAATTGCCCCCAAAAGAAGCCTTTGGATACAACAGAACTCCCCAGGGGAGCCTTTACGAAGCCCCACATGCAACTGGACTCTCTGTGTTCGCTTTTTCTGAACAACCCTAAATACATGCCTAACCGGAATCAGAGAGGAATTGAAAATATGACCCCAGAAATCACGTACAGAGCCCCTTTCACCCATCAAAAATTGCCAACAAAAGAAGCCTTTGGGAACAACTGAACTCCCAAGGGGAGCCTTTACGCAGCCCCACATGCAACTGGACTCTCTGTGTTCGCTCTTTCTGAACAACCCTAAATACATCCCTTCCCGGAATGTGAGATGAATTGAAAACAGGACCTTGGAAAACATATACAGAGCCCCTTTCACCTGTCAAAAATTGCCCCCAAAGGAAGCCTTTGGGTAGAACTGAACTCCCCAGGGGATCTTTTACGCAGCCCCACATGCAACTGGACTCTCTGTGTTCGCTCTTTCTGAACAACCCTAAATACATCCCTAACCGGAATGTGAGAGGAATTTAAAATAGGACCCCAGAAATCGCGTACAAAGCCAATTTCGCCAATCAAAAATTGTCCCCACAGAAGCCTTTGGGTACACCTGAACTCCCCAGGGGAGCCTTTACGCAGTCCCACATGCAACTGGACTCTCTGTGTTCGCTCTTTCTGAACAACCCTTAATACCTCCCTACCCGGAATCTGAGAGGAATTGAAACTAGGAACCCAGAAACCGCGTACAAAGCCCATTTCGCTCATCAAAAATTGCACCCAAAGGAAGCCTTTGGGTACAACTGAACTCCCCAGGGGAGCCTTTACGCAGCCCCACATGCAACTGGACTCTCTGTGTTCGCTCTTTCTGAACAACCCTAAATACATCCCTAACCGGAATGTGAGAGGAATTGAAAATAGGACCCCAGAAAACGCATACAAAGCCCCTTTCGCCCATCAAAAATTGTCCCCACATAAGCCTTTGGGTAGAACTGAACTCCCGAGGGGAGCCTTTACGCTGCCACACGTGCAACTGGACTCTCTGTGTTCGCTCTTTCTGAGAAACCCTAAATACATGCCTAACAGGAATCTCAGAGGAATTGAAAATATGACCCCTGAAATCACGTACAGAGCCCCCTTCACCCATCAAAATTTCCCTGAAAGGAAGCCTTTGGGTAGAACTGAAGTCCCCAGGGGAGCCTTACACAGCCCCACATGCAACTGGACTCACTGTGTTTGCTCTTACTGAACCATCCTAAATACATCCCTAACCGGAATGTGAGAGGAATTTAAAATAGGACCCCAGAAATCGCGTACAAAGTCAATTTCGCCAATCAAAAATTGCCCCCACATAAGCCTTTGGGTACAACTGAACTCCCCAGGGGAGCCTTTACGCAGCCCCACATGCAACTGGACTCTCTGTGTTCGCTCTTTCTGAATAACCCTAAATACATCCCTACCTGGAATCTGAGAGGAATTGATAATGGGATCCTAGAAAACGCGTAAAGAGCCCCTTTCACACGTCAAAAATTGCCCCCAAAAGAAGCCTTTGGATACAACAGAACTCCCCAGGGGAGCCTTTACGCGGCCCCACATGCAACTGGACTCTCTGTGTTCGCTCTTTCTGAACAACCCTAAGTACATCCCTTCCCGGAATGTGAGAGGAATTTAAAATATGACCCCATAAAACGCATACAAAGCCCCTTTCACCCATCAAGAATAACCCCCAAAGGAAGCCTTTGGGAACAACAGAACTCCCCAGGGGACCTTTACGCAGCCCCACATGCAACTGGACTCTCTGTGTTCGCTCTTTCTGAACAACCCTAAATACATGCCTAACAGGAATCAGAGAGGAATTGAAAATATGACCCCAGAAATCACGTACAGAGCCCCTTTCACCCATCAAAAATTGCCAACAAAAGAAGCCTTTGGGAACAACTGAACTCCCCAGGGGAGCCTTTACGCAGCCCCACATGCAACTGGACTCTCTGTGTTCGCTCTTTCTGAACAACCCTAAATACATCCCTTCCCGGAATTTGAGAGGAATTGAAAATAGGACCCCAGAAAACGTATACAAAGCCCCTTTCACCCATCAAAATTTGCCCCTTAAGGAAGCCTTTGGGAACAACTGAACTCCCCAGGGGAGCCTTTACGCAGCCCCACATGCAACTGGACTCTCTGTGTTCGCTCTTTCTGAACAACCCTAAATAAATCCCTACCTGGAATCTCAGAGGAATTGAAAATAGGATCCTGGAAAACGCGTACAGAGCCCCTTTCACCCGTCAAAAATTGCCCCCAAAGGAAGCCTTTGGGTAGAACTGAACTCCCCAGGGGAGCATTTACGCAGCCCCACAAGCAAATGGACTCTCTGTGTTCGCTCTTTCTGAACAACCCTAAATACATGCCTAACCGGAATCTGAGAGGAATTGAAAATATGACCCCAGAAATCACGTACAGAGCCCCTTTCACCCATCAAAAATTGCCCTGAAAGGAAGCCTTTAGGTACAACTGAACTCCCCAGGGGAGCCTTTAAACAGCCCCACATGGAACTGGTCTAACTGTGTTTGCTCTCACTGAACCATCGTAAATACATCCCTAACCGGAATGTGAGAGGAATTTAAAATAGGACCCCAGAAATCGTATACAATTCCAATTTCGCCAATCAAAAATTGCCCCCACATAAGCCTTTGGGTACAACTGAACTCCCCAGGGGAGCCTTTACGCAGCCCCACATGCAACTGGACTCTCTGTGTTCGCTCTTTCTGAACAACAATTAATACCTCCCTACCCGGAATCTGAGAGGAATTGAAAATAGGACCCCAGAAACCGCGTACAGAGCCCTTTTCGCCCATTAAAAATTGCCCTGAAAGGAAGCCTTTGGGTACAACTGAACTCCCCAGGGGAGCCTTTACGCAGCCCCACATGCAACTGGACTCTCTGTGTTCGCTCTTTCTGAACAACCCTAAATACATACCTAACCGGAATCTGAGAGGAATTGAAATATGACCCCAGAAATCACGTACAGCGGCCCTTTCACACATCAAAAATCGCCCTAAAAGGAAGTCTTTGGGTAGAACTGAACTCTCCAGGGGAGCCTTTACGCAGCCCCACATGCAACTGGACTCTCTGTGTTCACTCTTTCTGAACAACCCTAAATACATCCCTAACCGGAATGTGAGAGGAATTGAAAATATGACCCTGGAAAACGCGTACAGAGCCCCTTTCACCCGTCAAAAATTGCCCTGAAAGGAAGCCTTTGAGTAGAACTGAACTCCCCAGGGGAGCCTTTACGCAGCCCCACATGCAACTGGACTCTCTGTGTTCGCTCTTTCTGAACAACCCTAAATATTTCTTACCCGGAATCTGAGAGGAATTTAAAATAGGACCCTGGAAATCGCGTACAAAGCCCCTTTCGCCCATCAAAAATTGCCCTGAAAGAAAGCCTTTGGGAACAACTGAACTCCCCAGGGGAGCCTTTACGCAGCCCCACATGCAACTGGACTCTCTGTGTTCGCTCTTTCTGAACAGCCCTAAATACATCCCTACCCGGAATGTGAGAGGAATTGAAAATAGGACCCCAGAAATCACGTACAGAGCCCCTTTCACCCGTCAAAAATTGCCCCGAAAGGAAGCCTTTGGGTAGAACTGAACTCCCCAGGGGAGCCTTTACGCAGCCACACATGCAACTGGACTCTCTGTGTTCGCTCTTTCTGAACAACCCTAAATACATCCCTTCCAGGAATTTGAGAGGAATTGAAAATAGGACCCCAGAAAACGCATACAAAGCCCCTTTCACCCATCAAAAATTGCCCCTTAAGGAAGCCTTTGGGAACAACTGAACTCCCCAGGGGAGCCTTTACGCAGCCCCACATGCAACTGGACTCTCTGTGTTCGCTCTTTCTGAACAACCCTAAATAAATCCCTACCTGGAATCTCAGAGGAATTGAAAATAGGATCCTGGAAAACGCGTACAGAGCCCCTTTCACCCGTCAAAAATTGCCCCCAAAGGAAGCCTTTGGGTACAACTGAACTCCCCAGGGGAGCCTTTACGCAGCCCCACATGGAACTGGACTCTCTGTGTTCGCTCTTTCTGAACAACCCTAAATACATGCCTAACCGGAATCTGAGAGGAATTGAAAATATGACCCCAGAAATCACGTACAGAGCCCCTTTCACCCATCAAAAATTGCCCTGAAAGGAAGCCTTTGGGTACAACTGAACTCCCCAGGGGAGCCTTTAAACAGCCCCACATGGAACTGGTCTAACTGTGTTTGCTCTCACTGAACCATCGTAAATACATCCCTAACCGGAATGTGAGAGGAATTTAAAATAGGACCCCAGAAATCGTGTACAATTCCAATTTCGCCAATCAAAAATTGCCCCCACATAAGCCTTTGGGTACAACTGAACTCCCCAGGGGAGCCTTTACGCAGCCCCACATGCAACTGGACTCTCTGTGTTCGCTCTTTCTGAACAACAATTAATACCTCCCTACCCGGAATCTGAGAGGAATTGAAAATAGGACCCCAGAAACCGCGTACAGAGCCCTTTTCGCCCATTAAAAATTGCCCTGAAAGGAAGCCTTTGGGTACAACTGAACTCCCCAGGGGAGCCTTTACGCAGCCCCACATGCAACTGGACTCTCTGTGTTCGCTCTTTCTGAACAACCCTAAATACATACCTAACCGGAATCTGAGAGGAATTGAAATATGACCCCAGAAATCACGTACAGCGGCCCTTTCACACATCAAAAATCGCCCTAAAAGGAAGTCTTTGGGTAGAACTGAACTCCCCAGGGGAGCCTTTACGCAGCCCCACATGCAACTGGACTCTCTGTGTTCACTCTTTCTGAACAACCCTAAATACATCCCTAACCGGAATGTGAGAGGAATTTAAAATAGGACCCTGGAAATCGCGTACAAAGCCCCTTTCGCCCATCAAAAATTGCCATGAAAGAAAGCCTTTGGGAACAACTGAACTCCCCAGGGGAGCCTTTACGCAGCCCCACATGCAACTGGACTCTCTGTGTTCGCTCTTTCTGAACAGCCCTAAATACATCCCTACCCGGAATGTGAGAGGAATTGAAAATAGGACCCCAGAAATCACGTACAGAGCCCCTTTCACCCGTCAAAAATTGCCCCGAAAGGAAGCCTTTGGGTAGAACTGAACTCCCCAGGGGAGCCTTTACGCAGCCACACATGCAACTGGACTCTCTGTGTTCGCTCTTTCTGAACAATCCTAAATACATCCCTAACCGGAATCTGAGAGGAATTTAAAACAGGACCCCAGAAAACGCACACAAAGCCCCTTTCACCCATCAAAAATTGCCCCCAAAGGAAGCCTTTGGGAACAACTGAACTCCCCAGGGGATCCTTTACGCAGCCCCACATGCAACTGGACTCTCTGTGTTCGCTCTTTCTGAACAACCCTAAATAAATCCCTACCTGGAATCTCAGAGGAATTGAAAATAGGATCCTGGAAAACGCGTACAGAGCCCCTTTCACCCGTCAAAAATTGCCCCCAAAGGAAGCCTTTGGGTACAACTGAACTCCCCAGGGGAGCCTTTACGCAGCCCCACATGCAACTGGACTCTCTGTGATCGCTCTTTCTGAACAACCCTAAATTCCTCCCTACCCTGAATCTGAGAGGAATTAAAAAGAGGACCCCGGAAACCAAGCACAAAGCCCCTTTCACCCATCAAATATTTCCCTGAAAGGAAGCCTTTGGGTACAACTGAACTCCCCAGGGGAGCCTTTACACAGCCCCACATGGAAATGGACTCACTGTGTTTGCTCTTACTGAACCATCCTAAATACATCCCTAACAGGAATGTGATAGGAATTTAAAATAGGACCCCAGAAGTCGCGTACAAAGCCAATTTCGCCAATCAAAAATTGCCCCCACATAAGCCTTTGGGTACAACTAAACTCCCCAGAGGAGCCTTTACGCAGTCCCACATGCAACTGGACTCTCTGTGTTCACTCTTTCTGAACAACCCTAAATATATCCCTACCCGGAATCTGAGAGGAATTGAAAATAGGACCCCAGAAACCGCGTACAGAGCCCCTTTCGGTCATCAAAAATTGCCCTGAAAGGAAGCCTTTGGGTACAACTGAACTCCCCAGGGGAGCATTTACGCAGTCCCACAAGCAAATGGACTCTCTGTGTTCGCTCTTTCTGAACAACCCTAAATACATGCCTAACCGGAATCTGAGAGGAATTGAAAATATGACCCCAGAAATCACGTACAGAGCCCCTTTCACCCATCAAAAATTGCCCTGAAAGGAAGCCTTTGGGTACAACTGAACTCCCCAGGGGAGCCTTTACACAGCCCCACATGGAACTGGTCTAACTGTGTTCGCTCTTACTGAACCATCTAAAATACATCCCTAACCGGAATGTGAGAGGAATTTAAAATAGGACCCCAGAAATCATGTACAATTCCAATTTCGCCAATCAAAAATTGCCCCCACATAAGCCTTTGGGTACAACTGACCTCCCCAGGGGAGCCTTTACGCAGCCCCACATGCAACTGGACTCTCTGTGTTCGCTCATTCTGAACAACATTTAATACCTCCCTACCCGGAATCTGAGAGGAATAGAAAATAGGACCCCAGAAACCGCGTACAGAGCCCTTTTCGCCCATTAAAAATTGCCCTGAAAGGAAGCCTTTGGGTACAACTGAACTCCCCAGGGGAGCCTTTACGCAGCCCCACATGCAACTGGACTCTCTGTGTTCGCTCTTTCTGAACAACCCTAAATTCATACCTAACCGGAATGTGAGAGGAATTTAAAATAGGACCTGAGAAAAGGCATACAAAGCCCCTTTCACCCATCAAAAATTGCCCCCAAAGGAAGCCTTTGGGTAGAACTGAACTCCCCAGGGGAGCCTTTACGCAGCCAGACATGCAACTGGACTCTCTGTGTTCGCTCTTTCTGAATAAACCTAAATACATCCCTACCTAGAATCTGAGAGGAGTTGAAAATAGGATCCTGGAAAACGTGTACAGAGCCCCTTTCACCCATCAAAAATTGCCCCCAAAGGAAATCTTTGGGAATAACTGAACTCCCCAGGGGAGCCTTTAAGCAGCCCCACATGCAACTGGACTCTCTGTGTTCGCTCTTTCTGAACAACCCTAAATACATCCCTAACCGGAATCTGAGAGGAATTGAAATATGACCCCAGAAATCACGTACAGCGGCCCTTTAACCCATCAAAAATCGCCCTAAAAGGAAGCCTTTGGGTACAGCTGAACTCCCCAGGGGAGCCTTTACGCAGCCCCACATGCAACTGGACTCTCTGTGTTCGCTCTTTCTGAACAACCCTAAATACATCCCTAACCGGAATCTGAGAGGAATTGAAATATGACCCCAGAAATCACGTACAGAGGCCCTTTCACCCATCAAAAATCGCCCTAAAAGGAAGCCTTTGGGTACAACTGAAATCCCCAGGGGAGCCTTTACGCAGCCCCACATGCAACTGGACTCACTGTGTTTGCTCTTAATGAACCATCCTAAATACATACCTAACCGGAATCTGAGAGGAATTTAAAATAGGACCCCAGAAATCGCGTACAAAGCCAATTTCGCCTATCAAAAATTGCCCCCACATAAGCCTTTGGTACAACTGAACTCCCCAGGGGAGCCTTTACGCAGCCCCACATGCAACTGGACTCTCTGTGTTCGCTCTTTCTGAACATCCCTAACTACATGCCTAAACGGAATGTGAGAGGAATTTAAAATAGGATCCCAGAAATCGCGTACAAAGCCAGTTTCGCCTATCAAAAATTGCCCCCACATAAGCCTTTGGGTACAACTGAACTCCCCAGGGGAGCCTTTACGCAGCCCCACATGCAACTGGACTCTCTGTGTTCGCTCTTTCTGAACAACCCTAAATACATGCCTAACCGGAATTTCAGAGGAATTGAAACTATGACCCCAGAAATCACGTACAGAGCCCCTTTCACCCATCAAAAATTGCCCCCAAAGGAAGCCTTTGGGTAGAACTGAACTCCCCAGGGGACCCTTTACGCAGCCCCACATGCAACTGGACTCTCTGTGTTCGCTCTTTCTGAACAACCCTAAATACATCCCTTCCCGGAATGTGAGAGGAATTTAAAATATGACCCCAGAAATCACATACAGAGCCCCTTTCACCCATCAAAAATTGCCCCCAAAGGAAGCCTTTGGGAACAACTGAACTCCCCAGGGGAGCCTTTACGCAGCCCCACATGCAACTGGACTCTCTGTGTTCTCTCTTTATGAACAACCCTAAATACATGCCTAAACGGAATATCAGAGGAATTGAAAATAGGACCCCAGAAATCACATACAGAGCCCCTTTCACCCATCAAAAATTGCCCTGAAATGAAGCCTTTAGGTACAACTGAACTCCCCAGGGGAGCCTTTACGCAGCCCCACATGGAACTGGACTCACTGTGTTTGCTCTTACCGAACCATCCTTAATACATCCATAACCGGAATGTGACAGGAATTTAAAATAGGACCCCAGAAATCGCGTACAAAGCCAATTTCGCCAAACAAAAATTGCCCCCACATATGCCTTTGGGTATAACTGAACTCCCCAGGGGAGCCTTTACGCAGCCCCACATGCAACTGGACTCTCTGTGTTCGCTCTTTCTGAACAACACTTAACACCTCCCTACCCGGAATCTGAGAGGAATTGAAAATAGGACGCCAGAAACCGCGTACAGAGCCCCTTTCGCCCATCAAAAATTGCCCTGAAAGGAAGCCATTGGGTACAACTGAACTCCCCAGGGGAGCCTTTACGCAGCCTCACATGCAACTGGACTCTCTCTGTTCGCTCTTTCTGAACAACCCTAAATACATCACTTCCCGGAATGTGAGAGGAATTTAAAATAGGACCCCAGAAAACGCATACAAAGCCCCTTTCACCCATCAAAAAAAGCCCCCAAGGAAGCCTTTGGGAACAACTGAACTCCCCAGGGGAGCCTTTACGCAGCCCCACATGCAACTGGACTCTCTGTGTTCGCTCTTTCTGAACAACCCTAAATACATCCCTTCCCGGAATGTGAGTGGAATATAAAATATGACCCCAGAAAACGCATACAAAGCCCCTTTCACCCATCAAAAATAGCCCCCAAAGGAAGCCTTTGGGAACAACTGAACTCCCCAGGGGAGCCTTTACGCAGCCCCACATGCAACTGGACTCTCTGTGTTCGCTCTTTCTGAACAACCCTAAATATTTCTTACCCGGAATCTGAGAGGAATTTATAATAAGACTCTGGAAATCGTGTACAGAGCCCCTTTCGCCCATCAAAAATTGTACCCAAAGGAAGCCTTTGGGTACAACTGAACTCCCCAGGGGAGCCTTTACGCAGCCCCACATGCAACTGGACTCTCTGTGTTCGCTCTTTCTGAACAACACTTAATACCTCCCTACCCGGAATCTGAGAGGAATTGAAAATAGGACGCCAGAAACCGCGTACAGAGCCCCTTTCGCCCATCAAAAATTGCCCTGAAAGGAAGCCATTGGGTACAACTGAACTCCCCAGGGGAGCCTTTACGCAGCCTCACATGCAACTGGACTCTCTGTGTTCGCTCTTTCTGAACAACCCTAAATACATCACTTCCCGGAATGTGAGAGGAATTTAAAATAGGACCCCAGAAAACGCATACAAAGCCCCTTTCACCCATCAAAAAAAGCCCCCAAGGAAGCCTTTGGGAACAACTGAACTCCCCAGGGGAGCCTTTACGCAGCGCCACATGCAACTGGACTCTCTGTGATCGCTCTTTCTGAACAACCCTAAATACATCCCTAACCGGAATCTGAGAGGAATTGAAATATGACCCCAGAAATCACGTACAGCGGCCCTTTCACCCATCAAAAATCGCCCTAAAAGGAAGCCTTTGGGAACAACTGAACTCCCCAGGGGAGCCTTTACGCAGCCCCACATGCAACTGGACTCTCTGTGTTCGCTCTTTCTGAACAACCCTAAATACATCCCTTCCCGGAATGTGAGAGGAATTTAAAATAGGACCCCAGAAAACACATAAAAAGCCCCTTTCGCCCATCAAAAATCGTCCCCTAAGGAAGCCTTTGGGTACAACTGAACTCCCCAGGGGAGCCTTTATGCAGCCCCACATGCAACTGGACTCTCTGTGTTCGCTCTTTCTGAACAACCCTAAATACATCCCTAACCGGAATCTGAGAGGAATTTAAAATAGGACCCCAAAAAACGCATACACAACCCCTTTCACCCATCAAAAATAGCCCCCAAAGGAAGCCTTTGGGAACAACTGAACTCCCCAGGGGAGCATTTACGCAGCCCCACATGCAACTGGACTCTCTGTGTTCGCTCTTTCTGAACAACCATAAATATTTCTTACCCGGAATCTGAGAGGAATTTAAAATAAGACTCTGGAAATCGTGTACAGAGCCCCTTTCGCCCATCAAAAATTGTACCCAAAGGAAGCCTTTGGGTAGAACTGAACTCCCCAGGGGAGCATTTACGCAGCCCCACATGCAACTGGACTCTCTGTGTTCGCTCTTTCTGAACAACCCTAAATACATGCCTAAACGGAATATCAGAGGAATTGAAAATAGGACCCCAGAAATCACATACAGAGCCCCTTTCACCCATCTAAATAGCCCCCAAAGGAAGCCTTTGGGTACAACTGAACTCCCCAGGGGAGCCTTTACGCAGCCCCACATGCAACTGGACTCTCTGTGGTCTCTCTTTCTGAACATCCCTAACTACATGCATAAACGGAATGTGAGAGGAATTTAAAATAGGACCCCAGAAAACGCGTACAAAGCCAGTTTCGCCTATCAAAAATTGCCCCCACATAAGCCTTTGGGTACAACTGAACTCCCCAGGGGAGCCTTTACGCAGCCCCACATGGAACTGGACTCTCTGTGTTCGCTCTTTCTGAACAACCCTGAATACATGCCTAACCGGAATATCAGAGGAATTGAAACTATGACCCCAGAAATCACGTACAGAGCCCCTTTCACCCATCAAAAATTTCCCTGAAAGTAAGCCTTTGGGTACAACTGAACTCCCCAGGGGAGCCTTTACGCAGCCTCACATGCAACTGGACTCTCTGTGTTCGCTCTTTCTGAACAACCCTAAATACATCACTTCCCGGAATGTGAGAGGAATTTAAAATAGGACCCCAGAAAACGCATACAAAGCCCCTTTCACCCATCAAAAAAAGCCCACAAGGAAGCCTTTGGGAACAACTGAACTCCCCAGGGGAGCCTTTACGCAGCGCCACATGCAACTGGACTCTCTGTGATCGCTCTTTCTGAACAACCCTAAATACATCCCTAACCGGAATCTGAGAGGAATTGAAATATGACCCCAGAAATCACGTACAGCGGCCCTTTCACCCATCAAAAATCGCCCTAAAAGGAAGCCTTTGGGAACAACTGAACTCCCCAGGGGAGCCTTTACGCAGCCCCACATGCAACTGGACTCTCTGTGTTCGCTCTTTCTGAACAACCCTAAATACATCCCTTCCCGGAATGTGAGAGGAATTTAAAATAGGACCCCAGAAAACACATAAAAAGCCCCTTTCGCCCATCAAAAATTGTCCCCTAAGGAAGCCTTTGGGTACAAATGAACTCCCCAGGGGAGCCTTTATGCAGCCCCACATGCAACTGGACTCTCTGTGTTCGCTCTTTCTGAACAACCCTAAATACATCCCTAACCGGAATCTGAGAGGAATTTAAAATAGGACCCCAAAAAACGCATACACAACCCCTTTCACCCATCAAAAATAGCCCCCAAAGGAAGCCTTTGGGAACAACTGAACTCCCCAGGGGAGCATTTACGCAGCCCCACATGCAACTGGACTCTCTGTGTTCGCTCTTTCTGAACAACCATAAATATTTCTTACCCGGAATCTGAGAGGAATTTAAAATAAGACTCTGGAAATCGTGTACAGAGCCCCTTTCGCCCATCAAAAATTGTACCCAAAGGAAGCCTTTGGGTAGAACTGAACTCCCCAGGGGAGCATTTACGCAGCCCCACATGCAACTGGACTCTCTGTGGTCTCTCTTTCTGAACATCCCTAACTACATGCCTAAACGGAATGTGAGAGGAATTTAAAATAGGATCCCAGAAATCGCGTACAAAGCCAGTTTCGCCTATCAAAAATTGCCCCCACATAAGCCTTTGGGTACAACTGAACTCCCCAGGGGAGCCTTTACGCAGCCCCACATGGAACTGGACTCTCTGTGTTCGCTCTTTCTGAACAACCCTAAATACATGTCTAACCGGAATGTGAGAGGAATTTAAAATATGACCCCAGAAAACACATACAAAGCCCCTTTCACCCATCAAAAATCGCATTGAAAGGAAGCCTTTGGGTACAACTGAACTCCCCAGGGGAGCCCTTACGCAGCCCTACATGCAACTGGACTCTCTGTGTTCGCTCTTTCTGAACATCCCTAAATACATGCCTAACCGGAATCTGAGAGGAATTGAAAATATGACCCCAGAAAACACATAAAAAGCCCCTTTCACACATCAAAAATTGTCCCCAAAGGAAGCCTTTGGGAACAACTGAACTCCCCAGGGAAGACTTTACCTAGACCCACATGAAACTGGACTCACTGTGTTTGCTCTTTCTGAAAATCCCTAAATACATGCCTAGTCAGAATCTGAGAGGAATTGAAAATATGACCCCAGAAATCACGTACAGAGCCCCTTTCACCCGTCAAATATTTCCCTGAAAGGAAGCTTTGGGTACAACTGAACTCCCCAGGGGAGCCTTTACGCAGCCCCACATGCAACTGGACTCACTGTGTTTGCTCTTAATGAACCATCCTAAATACATCCCTAAACGGAATCTGAGAGGAATTTAAAATAGGACCCCAGAAATAGCGTACAAAGCCAATTTCGCCTATCAAAAATAGCCCCCAAAATAAGCCTTTGGGTACAACTGAACTCCCCAGGGGAGCCTTTACGCAGTCCCACATGCAACTGAACTCTCTGTGTTCGCTCTTTCTGAAAATCCGTAAATACATGCCTAACCGGAATATCAGAGGAATTGAAAATATGACCCCAGAAATCACGTACAGAGCCCCTTTCACCCATCAAAAATCGTCCCCAAAGGAAGCCTTTGGGTACAGCTGAACTCCCCAGGGGAGCCTTTACGCAGCCCCACATGCAACTGGACTCTCTGTGTTCGCTCTTTCTGAACAACCCTAAATACATCCCTAAACGGAATCTGAGAGGAATTTAAAATAGGACCCCAGAAATCGCGTACAAAGCCAATTGCACCAATCAAAAATTGCCCCCACATAAGCTTTTGGGTATAAATGAACTCCCCAGGGGAGCCTTTACACAGCCCCACATGCAACTGGACTCTCTGTGTTCGCTCTTTCTGAAATACCCTAAATCCATGCCTAACCGGAATCTGAGAGGAATTGAAACTATGACCCCAGAAATCACGTACAGAGCCCCTTTCACCCATCAAAAATTTCCCTGAAAGTAAGCCTTTGGGTACAACTGAACTCCCCAGGGGAGCCTTTACGCAGCCTCACATGCAACTGGACTCTCTGTGTTCGCTCTTTCTGAACAACCCTAAATACATCACTTCCCGGAATGTGAGAGGAATTTAAAATAGGACCCCAGAAAACGCATACAAAGCCCCTTTCACCCATCAAAAAAAGCCCCCAAGGAAGCCTTTGGGAACAACTGAACTCCCCAGGGGAGCCTTTACGCAGCGCCACATGCAACTGGACTCTCTGTGATCGCTCTTTCTGAACAACCCTAAATACATCCCTAACCGGAATCTGAGAGGAATTGAAATATGACCCCAGAAATCACGTACAGCGGCCCTTTCACCCATCAAAAATCGCCCTAAAAGGAAGCCTTTGGGAACAACTGAACTCCCCAGGGGAGCCTTTACGCAGCCCCACATGCAACTGGACTCTCTGTGTTCGCTCTTTCTGAACAACCCTAAATACATCCCTTCCCGGAATGTGAGAGGAATTTAAAATAGGACCCCAGAAAACACATAAAAAGCCCCTTTCGCCCATCAAAAATCGTCCCCTAAGGAAGCCTTTGGGTACAACTGAACTCCCCAGGGGAGCCTTTATGCAGCCCCACATGCAACTGGACTCTCTGTGTTCGCTCTTTCTGAACAACCCTAAATACATCCCTAACCGGAATCTGAGAGGAATTTAAAATAGGACCCCAAAAAACGCATACACAACCCCTTTCACCCATCAAAAATAGCCCCCAAAGGAAGCCTTTGGGAACAACTGAACTCCCCAGGGGAGCATTTACGCAGCCCCACATGCAACTGGACTCTCTGTGTTCGCTCTTTCTGAACAACCATAAATATTTCTTACCCGGAATCTGAGAGGAATTTAAAATAAGACTCTGGAAATCGTGTACAGAGCCCCTTTCGCCCATCAAAAATTGTACCCAAAGGAAGCCTTTGGGTAGAACTGAACTCCCCAGGGGAGCATTTACGCAGCCCCACATGCAACTGGACTCTCTGTGTTCGCTCTTTCTGAACAACCCTAAATACATGCCTAAACGGAATATCAGAGGAATTGAAAATAGGACCCCAGAAATCACATACAGAGCCCCTTTCACCCATCTAAATAGCCCCCAAAGGAAGCCTTTGGGTACAACTGAACTCCCCAGGGGAGCCTTTACGCAGCCCCACATGCAACTGGACTCTCTGTGGTCTCTCTTTCTGAACATCCCTAACTACATGCATAAACGGAATGTGAGAGGAATTTAAAATAGGATCCCAGAAATCGCGTACAAAGCCAGTTTCGCCTATCAAAAATTGCCCCCACATAAGCCTTTGGGTACAACTGAACTCCCCAGGGGAGCCTTTACGCAGCCCCACATGGAACTGGACTCTCTGTGTTCGCTCTTTCTGAACAACCCTGAATACATGCCTAACCGGAATATCAGAGGAATTGAAACTATGACCCCAGAAATCACGTACAGAGCCCCTTTCACCCATCAAAAATTTCCCTGAAAGTAAGCCTTTGGGTACAACTGAACTCCCCAGGGGAGCCCTTACGCAGCCCTACATGCAACTGGACTCTCTGTGTTCGCTCTTTCTGAACATCCCTAAATACATCACTTCCCGGAATGTGAGAGGAATTTAAAATAGGACCCCAGAAAACGCATACAAAGCCCCTTTCACCCATCAAAAAAAGCCCCCAAGGAAGCTTTTGGGAACAACTGAACTCCCCAGGGGAGCCTTTACGCAGCGCCACATGCAACTGGACTCTCTGTGTTCGCTCTTTCTGAACAACCCTAAATACATCCCTAACCGGAATCTGAGAGGAATTGAAATATGACCCCAGAAATCACGTACAGCGGCCCTTTCACCCATCAAAAATCGTCCCCTAAGGAAGCCTTTGGGTACAACTGAACTCCCCAGGGGAGCCTTTATGCAGCCCCACATGCAACTGGATTCTCTGTGTTCGCTCTTTCTGAACAAACCTAAATACATCCCTAACCGGAATCTGAGAGGAATTTAAAATAGGACCCCAAAAAACGCATACACAACCCCTTTCACCCATCAAAAATAGCCCCCAAAGGAAGCCTTTGGGAACAACTGAACTCCCCAGGGGAGCATTTACGCATCCCCACATGCAACTGGACTCTCTGTGTTCGCTCTTTCTGAACAACCATAAATATTTCTTACCCGGAATCTGAGAGGAATTTAAAATAAGACTCTGGAAATCGTGTACAGAGCCCCTTTCGCCCATCAAAAATTGTACCCAAAGGAAGCCTTTGGGTAGAACTGAACTCCCCAGGGGAGCATTTACGCAGCCCCACATGCAACTGGACTCTCTGTGTTCGCTCTTTCTGAACAACCCTAAATACATGCCTAAACGGAATATCAGAGGAATTGAAAATAGGACCCCAGAAATCACATACAGAGCCCCTTTCACCCATCTAAATAGCCCCCAAAGGAAGCCTTTCGGTACAACTGAACTCCCCAGGGGAGCCTTTACGCAGCCCCACATGCAACTGGACTCTCTGTGGTCTCTCTTTCTGAACATCCCTAACTACATGCCTAAACGGAATGTGAGAGGAATTTAAAATAGGATCCCAGAAATCGCGTACAAATCCAGTTTCGCCTATCAAAAATTGCCCCCACATAAGCCTTTGGGTACAACTGAACTCCCCAGGGGAGCCTTTACGCAGCCCCACATGGAACTGGACTCTCTGTGTTCGCTCTTTCTGAACAACCCTAAATACATGTCTAACCGGAATGTGAGAGGAATTTAAAATATGACCCCAGAAAACACATACAAAGCCCCTTTCACCCATCAAAAATCGCATTGAAAGGAAGCCTTTGGGTACAACTGAACTCCCCAGGGGAGCCCTTACGCAGCCCTACATGCAACTGGACTCTCTGTGTTCGCTCTTTCTGAACATCCCTAAATACATGCCTAACCGGAATCTGAGAGGAATTGAAAATATGACCCCAGAAAACACATAAAAAGCCCCTTTCACACATCAAAAATTGTCCCCAAAGGAAGCCTTTGGGAACAACTGAACTCCCCAGGGAAGACTTTACCTAGACCCACATGAAACTGGACTCACTGTGTTTGCTCTTTCTGAAAATCCCTAAATACATGCCTAGTCAGAATCTGAGAGGAATTGAAAATATGACCCCAGAAATCACGTACAGAGCCCCTTACACCCGTCAAATATTTCCCTGAAAGGAAGCTTTGGGTACAACTGAACTCCCCAGGGGAGCCTTTACGCAGCCCCACATGCAACTGGACTCACTGTGTTTGCTCTTAATGAACCATCCTAAATACATCCCTAAACGGAATCTGAGAGGAATTTAAAATAGGACCCCAGAAATAGCGTACAAAGCCAATTTCGCCTATCAAAAATTGCCCCCAAAATAAGCCTTTGGGTACAACTGAACTCCCCAGGGGAGCCTTTACGCAGTCCCACATGCAACTGAACTCTCTGTGTTCGCTCTTTCTGAAAATCCGTAAATACATGCCTAACCGGAATATCAGAGGAATTGAAAATATGACCCCAGAAATCACGTACAGAGCCACTTTCACCCATCAAAAATCGTCCCCAAAGGAAGCCTTTGGGTACAGCTGAACTCCCCAGGGGAGCCTTTACGCAGCCCCACATGCAACTGGACTCTCTGTGTTCGCTCTTTCTGAACAACCCTAAATACATCCCTAAACGGAATCTGAGAGGAATTTAAAATAGGACCCCAGAAATCGCGTACAAAGCCAATTGCACCAATCAAAAATTGCCCCCACATAAGCTTTTGGGTATAAATGAACTCCCCAGGGGAGCCTTTACACAGCCCCACATGCAACTGGACTCTCTGTGTTCGCTCTTTCTGAAATACCCTAAATCCATGCCTAACCGGAATCTGAGAGGAATTGAAAATATGACCCCAGAAATCACGTACAGAGCCCCTTTCACCCATCAAAAATTTCCCTGAAAGGAAGCCTTTGGGTACAACTGAACTCCCCAGGGGAGCCTTTACACAGCTCGACATGCAACTGGACTCACTGTGTTTGCTCTTAATGAACCATCCTAAATAAATCCCTAACCGGAATGTGTGAGGAATTTAAAATAGGACCCCAGAAATAGCGTACAAAGCCAATTTCGCCTATCAAAAATTGCCCCCACATAACCCTTTGGGTACAACTGAACTCCCCACGGGAGCCTTTACGCAGTCCCACATGCAACTGAACTCTCTGTGTTCGCTCTTTCTGAACAACCCTAAATACATGCCTAACCGGAATATCAGAGGAATTGAAAATATGACCCCAGAAATCACGTACAGAGCCCCTTTCACCCATCAAAAATTTCCCTGAAAGGAAGCCTTTGGGTACAACTGAACTCCCCAGGGGAGCCTTTACGCAGCCCCACATGCAACTGGACTCTCTGTGTTCGATCTTTCTGAGCAACCCTAAATACATCCCTTCCCGGAATCTGAGAGGAATTTAAAATAGGACCCCAGAAAACGCATACAAAGCCCCTTTCACCCATCAAAAATAGCCACGAAAGGAAGCCTGTGGGAACAACTGAACTCCCCAGGGGAGCATTTACGCAGCCCCACATGCAACTGGACTCTCTGTGTTCGCTCTTTCTGAACAACCCTAAATACATCTCTATCTGGAATCTGAGAGGAATTGAAAATAGGATCCTGGAAAACGTGTACAGAGCCCCTTTCAGCCGTCAAAAATTGCCCCCAGAGGAAGCCTTTGGGTACAACTGAACTCCCCAGGGGAGCCTTTACGCAGCCCCACATGCAACTGGACTCTCTGTGTTCGCTCTTTCTGAACATCCCTAACTACATGCCTAAACGGAATGTGAGAGGAATTTAAAATAGGATCCCAGAAATCGCGTACAAAGCCAGTTTCGCCTATCAAAAATTGCCCCCACATAAGCCTTTGGGTACAACTGAACTCCCCAGGGGAGCCTTTACGCAGCCCCACATGGAACTGGACTCTCTGTGTTCTCTCTTTCTGAACAACCCTGAATACATGTCTAACCGGAATATCAGAGGAATTGAAACTATGACCCCAGAAATCACGTACAGAGCCCCTTTCACCCATCAAAAATTTCCCTGAAAGTAAGCCTTTGGGTAGAACTGAACTCCCCAGGGGAGCCCTTACGCAGCCTTACATGCAACTGGACTCTCTGTGTTCGCTCTTTCTGAACAACCCTAAATACATGCCTAACCGGAATGTGAGAGGAATTTAAAATATGACCCCAGAAAACACATACAAAGCCCCTTTCACCCATCAAAAATTGCCCTGAAAGGAAGCTTTTGGGTACAATTGAACTCCCCAGGGGAGCCCTTACGCAGCCCTACATGCAACTGGACTCTCTGTGTTCGCTCTTTCTGAACATCCCTAAATACATGCCTAACCGGAATCTGAGAGGAATTGAAAATATGACCCCAGAAAACACATAAAAAGGCCCTTTCACACATCAAAAATCGTCCCCAAAGGAAGCCTTTGGGAACAACTGAACTCCCCAGGGAAGACTTTACCTAGCCCCACATGAAACTGGACTCACTGTGTTTGCTCTTTCTGAAAATCCCTAAATACATGCCTAACCGGAATATCAGAGGAATTGAAAATATGACCCCAGAAATCACGTACAGAGCCCCTTTCACCCATCAAAAATAGCCACGAAAGGAAGCCTTTGGGAACAACTGAACTCCCCAGGGGAGCATTTATGCAGCCCCACATGCAACTGGACTCTCTGTGTTCGCTCATCTGAACAACCCTAAATACATCCCTTCCCGGAATCTGAGAAAAATTTAAAATAGGACCCCAGAAAACACATAAAAAGCCCCTTTCACCCATCAAAAATCGTCCCCAAAGGAAGCCTTTGGGTACAGGTGAACTCCCCAGGGGAGCCTTTACGCAGCCCCACATGCAACTGGACTCTCTGTGTTCGCTCTTTCTGAACATCCCTAAATACATGCCTAACCGGAATATCAGAGGAATTGAAAATATGACCCCAGAAATCACGTACAGAGCCCCTTTCACCCATCAAAAATTTCCCTGAAAGGAAGCCTTTGGGTACAACTGAACTCCCCAGGGGAGCCTTTACACAGCCCCACATGGAACTGGACTCAATGTGTTTGCTCTTAATTAACCATCCTAAATAAATCCCTAACAGGAATGTGAGAGGAATTTAAAATAGGACCCTGGAAATTGTGTACAAAGCCCCTTTCGCCCATCAAAAATTGCCCCCAAAGGAAGACTTTGGGTACAACTGAACTCCCCAGGGGAGCCCTTACGCAGCCCTACATGCAACTGGACTCTCTGTGTTCGCTCTTTCTGAATAACCCTAAATACATCTCTACCTGGAATCTGAGAGGAGTTGAAAATAGGATCCTGGAAAACGTGTACAGAGCCCCTTTCAGCCGTCAAAGATTGCCCCCAAAGGAAGCCTTTGGGTACAACTGAACTCCCCAGGGGAGCCTTTACGCAGCCCCACATGCAACTGGACTCTCTGTGTTCGCTCTTTCTGAACATCCCTAACTACATGCCTAAACGGAATGTGAGAGGAATTTAAAATAGGATCCCAGAAATCGCGTACAAAGCCAGTTTCGCCTATCAAAAATTGCCCCCACATAAGCCTTTGGGTACAACTGAACTCCCCAGGGGAGCCTTTACGCAGTCCTACATGCAACTGGACTCTCTGTGTTCTCTCTTTCTGAACAACCCTAAATACATGCCTAACCGGAATATCAGAGGAATTGAAAATATGACCCCAGAAATCACGTACAGAGCCCCTTTCACCCATCAAAAATTGCCCTGAAAGGAAGCTTTAGGGTACAACTGAACTCCCCAGGGGAGCCCTTACGCAGCCTTACATGCAAGTGGACTCTCTGTGTTAGCTCTTTCTGAACAACCCTAAATACATCCCTTCCCGGAATGTGAGAGGAATTTAAAATAGGACCCCAGAAAACACATAAAAAGCCCCTTTCACACATCAAAATTCGTCCCCAAAGGAAGCCTTTGGGAACAACTGAACTCCCCAGGGGAGCCTTTACGCAGCCCCACATGCAACTGGACTCGCTGTGTTCGCTCTTTCTGAACAACACTTAATACCTCCCTAACCGGAATCTGAGAGGAATTGAAAATAGGACGCCAGAAACCGCGTACAGAGCCCCTTTCGCCCATCAAAAATTGCCCTGAAAGGAAGCCATTGGGTACAACTGAACTCCGCAGGGGAGCCTTTATGCAGCCCCACATGCAACTGGACTCTCTGTGTTCGCTCTTTCTGAACAACCCTAAATACATCCCTTCCCGGACTGTGAGAGGAATTTAAAATAGGACCCCAGAAAACGCATACAAAGCCCCTTTCACCCATTAAAAAAAGCCCCCAAAGGAAGCCTTTGGGAACAACTGAACTCCCAGGGGAGCATTTACGCAGCCCCACATGCAACTGGACTCTCTGTGTTCGCTGTTTCTGAACAACCCTAAATACATCCCTACCTGGAATGTGAGAGGAGTTGAAAATAGGATCCTGGAAAACGTGTACAGAGCCCCTTTCACCCGTCAAAAATTTCCCCGAAAGGAAGCCTTTGGGTACAACTGAACTCCCCAGGGGAGCCTTTACGCAGCGCCACATGCAACTGGACTCTCTGTGTTCGCTCTTTCTGAACAACCCTAAATACATCCCTAACCGGAATCTGAGAGGAATTGAAATATGACCCCAGAAATCACGTACAGCGGCCCTTTCACCCATCAAAAATCGCCCTAAAAGGAAGCCTTTGGGTACAGCTGAACTCCACAGGGGAGCCTTTACGCAGCCCCACATGGAACTGGACTCACTGTGTTTGCTCTTAATGAACCATCCTAAATACATCCCTAAACGGAATCTGAGAGGAATTTAAAATAGGACCCCAGAAATCACGTACAAAGCCAATTTCGCCTATCAAAAATTGCCCCCAAAATAAGCCTTTGGGTACAACTGAACTCCCCAGGGGAGCCTTTACGCAGTCCCACATGCAACTGAACTCTCTGTGTTCGCTCTTTCTGAAAATCCCTAAATACATGCCTAACCGGAATATCAGAGGAATTGAAAATATGACCCCAGAAATCACGTACAGAGCCCCTTTCACCCATCTAAATAGCCCCCAAAGGAAGCCTTTGGGAACAACTGAACTCCCCAGGGGAGCCTTTACGCAGCCCCACAAGCAACTGGACTCTCTGTGTTCGCTCTTTCTGAACAACCCTAAATAAATGCCTAAACGGAATATCAGAGGAATTGAAAATAGGACCCCAGAAATCACATACAGAGCCCCTTTCACCCATCTAAATAGCCCCCAAAGGAAGCCTTTGGGTACAACTGAACTCCCCAGGGGAGCCTTTACGCAGCCCCACATGCAACTGGACTCTCTGTGGTCTCTCTTTCTGAACATCCCTAACTACATGCCTAAACGGAATGTGAGAGGAATTTAAAATAGGATCCCAGAAATCGCGTACAAAGCCAGTTTCGCCTATCAAAAATTGCCCCCACATAAGCCTTTGGGTACAACTGAACTCCCCAGGGGAGCCTTTACGCAGCCCCACATGGAACTGGACTCTCTGTGTTCGCTCTTTCTGAACAACCCTGAATACATGCCTAACCGGAATATCAGAGGAATTGAAACTATGACCCCAGAAATCACGTACAGAGCCCCTTTCACCCATCAAAAATTTCCCTGAAAGTAAGCCTTTGGGTACAACTGAACTCCCCAGGGAAGCCTTTACGCAGCCCCACATGCAACTGGACTCTCTGTGTTCGATCTTTCTGAGCAACCCTAAATACATCCCTTCCCGGAATCTGAGAGGAATTTAAAATAGGACCCCAGAAAACGCATACAAAGCCCCTTTCACCCATCAAAAATAGCCACGAAAGGAAGCCTGTGGGAACAACTGAACTCCCCAGGGGAGCATTTACGCAGCCCCACATGCAACTGGACTCTCTGTGTTCGCTCTTTCTGAATAACCCTAAATACATCTCTATCTGGAATCTGAGAGGAATTGAAAATAGGATCCTGGAAAACGTGTACAGAGCCCCTTTCAGCCGTCAAAAATTGCCCCCAGAGGAAGCCTTTGGGTACAACTGAACTCCCCAGGGGAGCCTTTACGCAGCCCCACATGCAACTGGACTCTCTGTGTTCGCTCTTTCTGAACATCCCTAACTACATGCCTAAACGGAATGTGAGAGGAATTTAAAATAGGATCCCAGAAATCGCGTACAAAGCCAGTTTCGCCTATCAAAAATTGCCCCCACATAAGCCTTTGGGTACAACTGAACTCCCCAGGGGAGCCTTTACGCAGCCCCACATGGAACTGGACTCTCTGTGTTCTCTCTTTCTGAACAACCCTGAATACATGCCTAACCGGAATATCAGAGGAATTGAAACTATGACCCCAGAAATCACGTACAGAGCCCCTTTCACCCATCAAAAATTTCCCTGAAAGTAAGCCTTTGGGTAGAACTGAACTCCCCAGGGGAGCCCTTACGCAGCCTTACATGCAACTGGACTCTCTGTGTTCGCTCTTTCTGAACAACCCTAAATACATGCCTAACCGGAATGTGAGAGGAATTGAAAATATGACCCCAGAAAACACATAAAAAGCCCCTTTCACACATCAAAAATCGTCCCCAAAGGAAGCCTTTGGGAACAACTGAACTCCCCAGGGAAGACTTTACCTAGCCCCACATGAAACTGGACTCACTGTGTTTGCTCTTTCTGAAAATCCCTAAATACATCCCTAACCGGAATCTGAGAGGAATTGAAAATATGACCCCAGAAATCACGTACAGAGCCCCTTTCACCCGTCAAATATTTCCCTGAAAGGAAGCTTTGGGTACAACTGAACTCCACAGGGGAGCCTTTACGCAGCCCCACATGGAACTGGACTCACTGTGTTTGCTCTTAATGAACCATCCTAAATACATCCCTAAACGGAATCTGAGAGGAATTTAAAATAGGACCCCAGAAATAGCGTACAAAGCCAATTTCGCCTATCAAAAATTGACCCCAAAATAAGCCTTTGGGTACAACTGAACTCCCCAGGGGAGCCTTTACGCAGTCCCACATGCAACTGAACTCTCTGTGTTCGCTCTTTCTGAAAATCCCTAAATACATGCCTAACCGGAATATCAGAGGAATTGAAAATATGACCCCAGAAATCACGTACAGAGCCCCTTTCACCCATCAAAAATAGCCACGAAAGGAAGCCTTTGGGAACAACTGAACTCCCCAGGGGAGCATTTATGCAGCCCCACATGCAACTGGACTCTCTGTGTTCGCTCATCTGAACAACCCTAAATACATCCCTTCCCGGAATCTGAGAAAAATTTAAAATAGGACCCCAGAAAACACATAAAAAGCCCCTTTCACCCATCAAAAATCGTCCCCAAAGGAAGCCTTTGGGTACAGGTGAACTCCCCAGGGGAGCCTTTACGCAGCCCCACATGCAACTGGACTCTCTGTGTTCGCTCTTTCTGAACATCCCTAAATACATGCCTAACCGGAATATCAGAGGAATTGAAAATATGACCCCAGAAATCACGTACAGAGCCCCTTTCACCCATCAAAAATTTCCCTGAAAGGAAGCCTTTGGGTACAACTGAACTCCCCAGGGGAGCCTTTACACAGCCCCACATGGAACTGGACTCAATGTGTTTGCTCTTAATTAACCATCCTAAATAAATCCCTAACAGGAATGTGAGAGGAATTTAAAATAGGACCCTGGAAATTGTGTACAAAGCCCCTTTCGCCCATCAAAAATTGCCCCCAAAGGAAGACTTTGGGTACAACTGAACTCCCCAGGGGAGCCCTTACGCAGCCCTACATGCAACTGGACTCTCTGTGTTCGCTCTTTCTGAATAACCCTAAATACATCTCTACCTGGAATCTGAGAGGAGTTGAAAATAGGATCCTGGAAAACGTGTACAGAGCCCCTTTCAGCCGTCAAAGATTGCCCCCAAAGGAAGCCTTTGGGTACAACTGAACTCCCCAGGGGAGCCTTTACGCAGCCCCACATGCAACTGGACTCTCTGTGTTCGCTCTTTCTGAACATCCCTAACTACATGCCTAAACGGAATGTGAGAGGAATTTAAAATAGGATCCCAGAAATCGCGTACAAAGCCAGTTTCGCCTATCAAAAATTGCCCCCACATAAGCCTTTGGGTACAACTGAACTCCCCAGGGGAGCCTTTACGCAGTCCTACATGCAACTGGACTCTCTGTGTTCTCTCTTTCTGAACAACCCTAAATACATGCCTAACCGGAATATCAGAGGAATTGAAAATATGACCCCAGAAATCACGTATAGAGCCACTTTCACCCATCAAAAATTGCCCTGAAAGGAAGCTTTAGGGTACAACTGAACTCCCCAGGGGAGCCCTTACGCAGCCTTACATGCAAGTGGACTCTCTGTGTTAGCTCTTTCTGAACAACCCTAAATACATCCCTTCCCGGAATGTGAGAGGAATTTAAAATAGGACCCCAGAAAACACATAAAAAGCCCCTTTCACACATCAAAATTCGTCCCCAAAGGAAGCCTTTGGGAACAACTGAACTCCCCAGGGGAGCCTTTACGCAGCCCCACATGCAACTGGACTCGCTGTGTTCGCTCTTTCTGAACAACACTTAATACCTCCCTAACCGGAATCTGAGAGGAATTGAAAATAGGACGCCAGAAACCGCGTACAGAGCCCCTTTCGCCCATCAAAAATTGCCCTGAAAGGAAGCCATTGGGTACAACTGAACTCCGCAGGGGAGCCTTTATGCAGCCCCACATGCAACTGGACTCTCTGTGTTCGCTCTTTCTGAACAACCCTAAATACATCCCTTCCCGGACTGTGAGAGGAATTTAAAATAGGACCCCAGAAAACGCATACAAAGCCCCTTTCACCCATTAAAAAAAGCCCCCAAAGGAAGCCTTTGGGAACAACTGAACTCCCAGGGGAGCATTTACGCAGCCCCACATGCAACTGGACTCTCTGTGTTCGCTGTTTCTGAACAACCCTAAATACATCCCTACCTGGAATGTGAGAGGAGTTGAAAATAGGATCCTGGAAAACGTGTACAGAGCCCCTTTCACCCGTCAAAAATTTCCCCGAAAGGAAGCCTTTGGGTACAACTGAACTCCCCAGGGGAGCCTTTACGCAGCGCCACATGCAACTGGACTCTCTGTGTTCGCTCTTTCTGAACAACCCTAAATACATCCCTAACCGGAATCTGAGAGGAATTGAAATATGACCCAAGAAATCACGTACAGCGGCCCTTTCACCCATCAAAAATCGCCCTAAAAGGAAGCCTTTGGGTACAGCTGAACTCCCCAGGGGAGCCTTTACGCAGCCCCACATGGAACTGGACTCACTGTGTTTGCTCTTAATGAACCATCCTAAATACATCCCTAAACGGAATCTGAGAGGAATTTAAAATAGGACCCCAGAAATCACGTACAAAGCCAATTTCGCCTATCAAAAATTGCCCCCAAAATAAGCCTTTGGGTACAACTGAACTCCCCAGGGGAGCCTTTACGCAGTCCCACATGCAACTGAACTCTCTGTGTTCGCTCTTTCTGAAAATCCGTAAATACATGCCTAACCGGAATATCAGAGGAATTGAAAATATGACCCCAGAAATCACGTACAGAGCCCCTTTCACCCATCTAAATAGCCCCCAAAGGAAGCCTTTGGGAACAACTGAACTCCCCAGGGGAGCCTTTACGCAGCCCCACAAGCAACTGGACTCTCTGTGTTCGCTCTTTCTGAACAACCCTAAATACATGCCTAAACGGAATATCAGAGGAATTGAAAATAGGACCCCAGAAATCACATACATAGCCCCTTTCACCCATCTAAATAGCCCCCAAAGGAAGCCTTTGGGTACAACTGAACTCCCCAGGGGAGCCTTTACGCAGCCCCACATGCAACTGGACTCTCTGTGGTCTCTCTTTCTGAACATCCCTAACTACATGCCTAAACGGAATGTGAGAGGAATTTAAAATAGGATCCCAGAAATCGAGTACAAAGCCAGTTTCGCCTATCAAAAATTGCCCCCACATAAGCCTTTGGGTACAACTGAACTCCCCAGGGGAGCCTTTACGCAGCCCCACATGGAACTGGACTCTCTGTGTTCGCTCTTTCTGAACAACCCTGAATACATGCCTAACCGGAATATCAGAGGAATTGAAACTATGACCCCAGAAATCACGTACAGAGCCCCTTTCACCCATCAAAAATTTCCCTGAAAGTAAGCCTTTGGGTACAACTGAACTCCCCAGGGAAGCCTTTACGCAGCCCCACATGCAACTGGACTCTCTGTGTTCGCTCTTTCTGAACAACCATAAATAACATGTCTAACCGGAATGTGAGAGGAATTTAAAATATGACCCCAGAAAACACATACAAAGCCCCTTTCACCCATCAAAAATTGCCCTGAAAGGAAGCTTTTGGGTACAACTGAACTCCCCAGGGGAGCCCTTACGCAGCCCTACATGCAACTGGACTCTCTGTGTTCGCTCTTTCTGAACAACCCTAAATACATGCCTTACCGGAATGTGAGAGGAATTGAAAATAGGACCCCAGAAAACACATAAAAAGCCCCTTTCACACATCAAAAATCGTCCCCAAAGGAAGCCTTTGGGAACAACTGAACTCCCCAGGGAAGACTTTACATAGCCCCACATGAAACCGGACTCACTGTGTTTGCTCTTTCTGAAAATCCCTAAATACATGCCTAACCAGAATTTGAGAGGAATTGAAAATATGACCCCAGAAATCACGTACAGAGCCCCTTTCACCCGTCAAATATTTCCCTGAAAGGAAGCTTTGGGTACAACTGAACTCCCCAGGGGAGCCTTTACGCAGCCCCACATGGAACTGGACTCACTGTGTTTGCTCTTAATGAACCATCCTAAATACATCCCTAAACGGAATCTGAGAGGAATTTAAAATAGGACCCCAGAAATAGCGTACAAAGCCAATTTCGCCTATCAAAAATTGCCCCCAAAATAAGCCTTTGGGTACAACTGAACTCCCCAGGGGAGCCTTTACGCAGTCCCACATGCAACTGAACTCTCTGTGTTCGCTCTTTCTGAAAATCCCTAAATACATGCCTAACCGGAATATCAGAGGAATTGAAAATATGACCCCAGAAATCACGTACAGAGCCCCTTTCACCCATGAAAAATTGACCAGAAAGGAAGCCTTTGGGTACAACTGAACTCCCCAGGGGAGCCTTTACGCAGCCCCACATGCAACTGGACTCTCTGTGTTCGCTCTTTCTGAACAACCCTTAATACATCCCTACCTGGAATCTGAGAGGAATTGAAAATAGGACCGTGGAAAACGCGTACAGAGCCCATTTCACCCGTCAAAAATTGCCCCCAAAGGAAGCCTTTGGGTAGAACTGAACTCCCCAGGGCAGCCTTTATGCAGCCCCACATGCAACTGGACTCCCTGTGTTCGCTCTTTCTGAACAACACTAAATATATCCCTTCCCGGAATCTGAGAAAAATTTAAAATAGGACCCCAGAAAACACATAAAAAGCCCCTTTCACCTATCAAAAATCGTCCCCAAAGGAAGCCTTTGGGTTCAGCTGAACTCCCCAGGGGAGCCTTTACGCAGCCCCACATGCAACTGGACTCTCTGTGTTCGCTCTTTCTGAACATCCCTAAATACTTGCCTAACCGGAATATCAGAGGAATTGAAAATATGACCCCAGAAATCACGTACAGAGCCCCTTTCACCCATCAAAAATTTCCCTGAAAGGAAGCCTTTGGGTACAACTGAACTCCCCAGGGGAGCCTTTACACAGCCCCACATGGAACTGGACTCACTGTGTTTGCTCTTAATGAACCATCCTAAATAAATCCCTAACCGGAATGTGAGAGAAATTTAAAATAGGACCCTGGAAATTGTGTACAAAGCCCCTTTCGCCCATCAAAAATTGCCCTGAAAGGAAGCTTTTGGGTACAACTGAACTCCCCAGGGGAGCCCTTACGCAGCCTTACATGCAACTGGACTCTCTGTGTTCGCTCTTTCTGAACAACCCTAAATACATCCCTTCCCGGAATGTGAGAGGAATTTAAAATAGGACCCCAGAAAACACATAAAAAGCCCCTTTCACACATCAAAAATCGTCCCCAAAGGAAGCCTTTGGGAACAACTGAACTCCCCAGGGGAGCCTTCACGTAGCCCCACATGCAACTGGACTCTCTGTGTTCGCTCTTTCTGAACATCCCTAAATACATGCCTAACCAGAATCTAAGAGGAATTAAAAATATGACCCCAGAAATCACGTATAGATCCCCTTTCACCCGTCAAAAATTTCCCTGAAAGGAAGCTTTGGGTACAACTGAACTCCCCAGGGGAGCCTTTACGCAGTCCCACATGCAACTGAACTCTCTGTGTTCGCTCTTTCTGAACAAACCTAAATACATGCCTTACCGGAATGTGAGAGGAATTTAAAATAGGACCCCAGAAAACGCATACAAAGCCCCTTTCACCCATCAAAAATAGCCACGAAAGGAAGCCTTTGGGAACAACTGAACTCCCCAGGGGAGCATTTACGCAGCCCCACATGCAACTGGACTCTCTGTGTTCGCTCTTTCTCAAGAACCCTTAATACATCCCTACCTGGAATCTGAGAGGAATTGAAAATAGGACCGTGGAAAACGCGTACAGAGCCCCTTTCACCCGTCAAAAATTGCCCCCAAAGGAAGCCTTTGGGTACAGCTGAACTCCCCAGGGCAGCCTTTACGCAGCCCCACATGCAACTGGACTCCCTGTGTTCGCTCTTTCTGAACAACCCTAAATATATCCCTTCCCGGAATCTGAGAAAAATTTAAAATAGGACCCCAGAAAACACATAAAAAGCCCCTTTCACCCATCAAAAATCGTCCCCAAAGGAAGCCTTTGGGTACAGCTGAACTCCCCAGGGGAGCCTTTACGCAGCCCCACATGCAACTGGACTCTCTGTGTTCGCTCTTTCTGAACATCCCTAAATACATGCCTAACCGGAATATCAGAGGAATTGAAACTATGACCCCAGAAATCATGTACAGAGCCTCTTTCACCCATCAAAAATTTCCCTGAAAGGAAGCCTTTGGGTACAAATGAACTCCCCAGGGGAGCCTTTACACAGCCCCACATGGAACTGGACTCACTGTGTTTGCTCTTAATGAACCATCCTAAATAAATCCCTAACCGGAATGTGAGAGGAATTTAAAATAGGACCCTGGAAATTGTGTACAAAGCCCCTTTCGCCCATCAAAAATTGCCCTGAAAGGAAGCTTTTGGGTACAACTGAACTCCGCAGGGGAGCCCTTACGCAGCCCCACATGCAACTGGACTCCCTGTGTTCGCTCTTTCTGAACAACCCTAAATATATCCCTTCCCGGAATCTGAGAAAAATTTAAAATAGGACCCCAGAAAACACATAAAAAGCCCCTTTCACCCATCAAAAATCGTCCCCAAAGGAAGCCTTTGGGTACAGCTGAACTCCCCAGGGGAGCCTTTACGCAGCCCCACATGCAACTGGACTCTCTGTGTTCGCTCTTTCTGAACATCCCTAAATACATGCCTAACCGGAATATCAGAGGAATTGAAACTATGACCCCAGAAATCACGTACAGAGCCTCTTTCACCCATCAAAAATTTCCCTGAAAGGAAGCCTTTGGGTACAAATGAACTCCCCAGGGGAGCCTTTACACAGCCCCACATGGAACTGGACTCACTGTGTTTGCTCTTAATGAACCATCCTAAATAAATCCCTAACCGGAATGTGAGAGGAATTTAAAATAGGACCCTGGAAATTGTGTACAAAGCCCCTTTCGCCCATCAAAAATTGCCCTGAAAGGAAGCTTTTGGGTACAACTGAACTCCGCAGGGGAGCCCTTACGCAGCCCCACATGCAACTGGACTCCCTGTGTTCGCTCTTTCTGAACAACCCTAAATACATCCCTTCCCAGAATGTGAGAGGAATTTAAAATAGGACCCCAGAAAAGGCATACAAAGCCCCTTTCACCCATCAAAAATAGCCACGAAAGGAAGCCTTTGGGAACAACTGAATTCCCCAGGGGTGCATTTACGCAGCCCCACATGCAACTGGACTCTCTGTGTTCGCTCTTTCTGAATAACCCTAAATACATATCTACCTGGAATCTGAGAGGAGTTGAAAATAGGATCCTGGAAAACGTGTACAGAGCCCCTTTCACCCATCAAAAATTGCCCCCAAAGGAAGCCTTTGGGTACAACTGAACTCCCCAGGGGAGCCTTTACCCAGCCCCACATGCAACTGGACTCTCTGTGTTCGCTCTTTCTGAACATCCATAACTACATGCCTAAACGGAATGTGAGAGGAATTTAAAAAAGGATCCCAGAAATCGCGTACAAAGCCAGTTTCGCCTATCAAACTTGCCCCCACATAAGCCTTTGGGTACAACTGAACTCCCCAGGGGAGCCTTTAAGCAGCCCCACATGCAACTGGACTCTCTGTGTTCGCTCTTTCTGAACAACCCTAAATACATCCCTACCCAGAATCTGAGAGGAATGGAAAATATGACCCCAGAAATCACGTACAGAGCCCCTTTCACCCGTCAAAAATTTCCCAGAAAGGAAGCTTTGGGTACAACAGAACTCCACAGGGGAGCCTTTACGCAGCCCCACATGGAACTGGACTCACTGTGTTTGCTCTTAATGAACCATCCTAAATACATCCCTAAACGGAATCTGAGAGGAATTTAAAATAGGACCCCAGAAATAGCGTACAAAGCCAATTTCGCCTATCAAAAATTGCCCCCACATAAGCCTTTGGGTACAACTGAACTCCCCAGGGGAGCCTTTACGCAGTCCCACATGCAACTGAACTCTCTGTGTTCGCTCTTTCTGAACAACCCTAAATACATGCCTAACCGGAATATCAGAGGAATTGAAAATATGACCCCAGAAATCAAGTACAGAGCCCCTTTCACCCATCAAAAATTTCCCTGAAAGGAAGCCTTTGGGTACAACTGAACTCCCCAGGGAGCCTTTACGCAGCCCCACATGCAACTGGACTCTCTGTGTTCGTTCTTTCTGAACAACCCTAAATACATGCCTAACCGGAATGTGAGAGGAATTTAAAATAGGACCCCAGAAATCGCGTACAAAGCCAATTTCGCCAATCAAAAATTGCCCCCACATAAGCCTTTGGGTATAACTGAACTCCCCAGGGGAGCCTTTACGCAGCCCCACATGCAACTGGACTCTCTGTGTTCGCTCTTTCTGAACAACCCTAAATACATGCCTAAACGGAATGTAAGAGGAATTTAAAATAGGACCCCAGAAATCGCGTACAAAGCCAATTTCGCCAATCAAAAATTGCCCCCACATAAGCCTTTGGGTATAACTGAACTCCCCAGGGGAGCCTTTACGCAGCCCCACATGCAACTGGACTCTCTGTGTTCGCTCTTTCTTAACATCCGCAAATACATGCCTAGCCGGAATATCAGAGGAATTGAAAATATGACCCCAGAAATCACGTACAGAGCCCCTTTCACCCATCAAAAATTTCCCTGAAAGGAAGCCTTTGGGTACAACTGAACTCCCCAGGGGAGCCTTTACACAGCCCCACATGGAACTGGACTCACTGTGTTTGCTCTTAATGAACCATCCTAAATAAATCCCTAACCGGAATGTGAGAGGAATTTAAAATAGGATCCTGGAAAACGTGTACAGAGCCCCTTTCACCCGTCAAAAATTGCCCCCAAAGGAAGCCTTTGGGTAGAACTGAACTCCCCAGGGGAGCCTTTACGCAGCCCCACATGCAACTGGACTCTCTGTGTTCGCTCTTTCTGAACAACCCTAAATACATCCCTTCCCGGAATGTGAGAGAAATTTAAAATAGGACCCCAGAAAAGGCATACAAAGCCCCTTTCACCCATCAAAAATAGCCACGAAAGGAAGCCTTTGGGAACAACTGAACTCCCCAGGGGAGCATTTACGCAGCCCCACATGCAACTAGACTCTCTGTGTTCGCTCTTTCGGAACAACCCTTAATAAATCCCTACCTGGAATCTGAGAGGAATTGAAAATAGGACCCTGGAAAACGCGTACAGAGCCACTTTCAGCCGTCAAAAATTGCCCCCAAAGGAAGCCTTTGGGTACAACTGAACTCCCCAGGGGAGCCTTTACACAGCCCCACATGCAACTGGACTCTCTGTGTTCGCTCTTTCTGAACAACCCAAACTACATCCCTTCCCGGAATCTGAGAAAAATTTAAAATAGGACCCCAGAAAACACATAAAAAGCCCCTTTCACCCATCAAAAATCGTCCCCAAAGGAAGCCTTTGGGTACAGCTGAACTCCCCATGGGAGCCTTTACGCAGCCCCACATGCAACTGGACTCTCTGTGTTCGCTCTTTCTGAACAACCCTAAATACATCCCTTCCCGGAATGTGAGAGGAATTTAAAATAGGACCCCAGAAAAGGCATACAAAGCCCCTTTCACCCATCAAAAATAGCCACGAAAGGAAGCCTTTGGGAACAACTGAACTCCCCAGGGGAGCCTTTACGCAGCCCCACATGCAACTGGACTCTCTGTGTTCGCTCTTTCTGAATAACCCTAAATACATCTCTACCTGGAATCTGAGAGGAGTTGAAAATAGGATCCTGGAAAACGTGTACACAGCCCCTTTCAGCCGTCAAAAATTGCCCCCAAAGGAAGCCTTTGGGTACAACTGAACTCCCCAGGGGAGCCTTTACGCAGCCCCACATGCAACTGGACTCTCTGTGTTCGCTCTTTCTGAACATCCCTAACTACATGCCTAAACGGAATGTGAGAGGAATTTAAAACAGGATCCCAGAAATCGCGTACAAAGCCAGTTTCGCCTATCAAAAATTGCCCCCACATAAGCCTTTGGGTACAACTGAACTCCCCAGGGGAGCCTTTACGCAGTCCCACATGCAACTGGACTCTCTGTGTTCGCTCTTTCTGAACAACCCTAAATACATGCCTAACCGCAATATCAGAGGATTTGAAACTATGACCCCAGAAATCACGTACAGAGCCCCTTTCAGCCATCAAAAATTTCCCTGAAAGGAAGCCTTTGGGTAGAACTGAACTCCCCAGGGGAGCCTTTACGCAGCCCCACATGCAACTGGACTCTCTGTGTTCGCTCTTTCTGAACAACCCTAAATACATCCCTCCCCGGAATCTGAGAAAAATTTAAAATAGGACCCCAGAAAAGACATTAAAAGCCCCTTTCACCCATCAAAAATCGTCCCCAAAGGAAGCCTTTGGGTACAACTGAACTCCCCACGGGAGCCTTTACGCAGCCCCACATGCAACTGGACTCTCTGTGTTCGCTCTTTCTGAACATCCCTAACTACATGCCTAAACGGAATGTGAGAGGAATTTAAAATAGGATCCCAGAAATCGCGTACAAAGCCAGTTTCGCCTATCAAAAATTGCCCCCACATAAGCCTTTGGCTACAACTGAACTCCCCAGGGGAGCCCTTACGCAGCCTTACATGCAACTGGACTCTCTGTGTTCGCTCTTTCTGAACAACCCTAAATACATCCCTTCCCGGAATGTGAGAGGAATTTAAAATAGGACCCCAGAAAACACATAAAAAGCCCCTTTCACACATCAAAAATCGTCCCCAAAGGAAACCTTTGGGAACAACTGAACTCCCCAGGGAAGACTTTACGTAGCCCCACATGAAACTGGACTCTCTGTGTTCGCTCTTTCTGAAAATCCCTAAATACATGCCTAACCAGAATCTTAGAGGAATGGAAAATATGACCCCAGAAATCACGTACAGAGCCCCTTTCACCCGTCAAAAATTTCCCTGAAAGGAAGCTTTGGGTACAACTGAACTCCCCAGGGAGCCTTTACGCAGCCCCACATGCAACTGGACTCTCTGTGTTCGTTCTTTCTGAACAACCCTAAATACATGCCTAACCGGAATGTGAGAGGAATTTAAAATAGGACCCCAGAAAACGCATACAAAGCCCCTTTCACCCATCAAAAATAGCCACGAAAGGAAGCCTTTGGGAACAACTGAACTCCCCAGGGGAGCATTTACACAGTCCCACATGCAACTGGACTCTCTGTGTTCGCTCTTTCTGAAGAACCCTTAATACATCCTTACCTGGAATCTGAGAGGAATTGAAAATAGGACACTGGAAAACGCGTACAGAGCCCCTTTCACCCGTCAAAAATTGCCCCCAAAGGAAGCCTTTGGGTAGAACTGAACTCCCCAGGGGAGCCTTTACGCAGCCCCACATGCAACTGGACTCTCTGTGTTCGCTCTTTCTGAACAACCCTAAATACATGCCTAAACGGAATGTAAGAGGAATTTAAAATAGGACCCCAGAAATCGCGTACAAAGCCAATTTCGCCAATCAAAAATTGCCCCCACATAAGCCTTTGGGTACAACTGAACTCCCCAGGGGAGCCTTTACGCAGCCCCACATGCAACTGGACTCTCTGTGTTCGCTCTTTCTGAACATCCGCAAATACATGCCTAACCGGAATATCAGAGGAATTGAAAATATGACCCCAGAAATCACGTACAGAGCCCCTTTCACCCATCAAAAATTTCCCTGAAAGGAAGCCTTTGAGTACAAATGAACTCCCCAGGGGAGCCTTTACACAGCCCCACATGGAACTGGACTCACTGTGTTTGCTCTTAATGAACCATCCTAAATAAATCCCTAACCGGAATGTGAGAGGAATTTAAAATAGGACCCTGGAAATTGTGTACAAAGCCCCTTTCGCCCATCAAAAATTGCCCTGAAAGGAAGCTTTTGGGTACAACTGAACTCCCCAGGGGAGCCCTTACGCAGCCTTACATGCAACTGGACTCTCTGTGTTCGCTCTTTCTGAATAACCCTAAATACATCTCTACCTGGAATCTGAGAGGAGTTGAAAATAGGATCCTGGAAAACGTGTACAGAGCCCCTTTCACCCGTCAAAAATTGCCCCCAAAGGAAGCCTTTGGGTAGAACTGAACTCCCCAGGGGAGCCTTTACGCAGCACCACATGCAACTGCACTCTCTGTGTTCGCTCTTTCTGAACATCCCTAAATCCATGCCTAACCAGAATCTGAGAGGAATTGAAAATATGACCCCAGAAATCACGTACAGAGCCCCTTTCACCCGTCAAAAATTTCCCTGAAAGGAAGCTTTGGGTAGAACTGAACTCCCCAGGGGAGCCTTTACGCAGCCCAACTTGCAATTGGAGTCTCTGTGTTCGCTCTTTCTGAACAACCCAAAATACATCCCTTCCTGGAAACTGAGAAAAATTTAAAATATGACCCCAGAAAACACATGAAAACCCCCTTTCACACATCAAAAATCGTCCCCAAAGGAAGCCTTTGGGATCAACTGAACTCCCCAGGGGAGCCTTTACGCAGCCCCACATGCAACTGGACTCTGTGTTCGCTCTTTCTGAACAACCCTAAATACATCCCTTCCCGGAATGTGAGAGGAATTTAAAATAGGACCCCAGAAAAGGCATACAAAGCCCCTTTCACCCATCAAAAATAGCCACGAAAGGAAGCCTTTGGGAACAACTGAACTCCCCAGGGGAGCCTTTACGCAGCCCCACATGCAACTGGACTCTCTGTGTTCGCTAATTCTGAATAACCCTAAATACATCTCTACCTGGAATCTGAGAGGAGTTGAAAATAGGATCCTGGAAAACGTGTACACAGCCCCTTTCAGCCGTCAAAAATTGCCCCCAAAGGAAGCCTTTGGGTACAACTGAACTCCCCAGGGGAGCCTTTACGCAGCCCCACATGCAACTGGACTCTCTGTGTTCGCTCTTTCTGAACAACCCTAAATACATGCCTAACCGGAATATCAGAGGAATTGAAACTATGACCCCAGAAATCACGTACAGAGCCCCTTTCAGCCATCAAAAATTTCCCTGAAAGGAAGCCTTTGGGTAGAACTGAACTCCCCAGGGGAGCCTTTACGCAGCCCCACATGCAACTGGACTCTCTGTGTTCGCTCTTTCTGAACAACCCTAAATACATCCCTTCCCGGAATCTGAGAAAAATTTAAAATAGGACCCCAGAAAAGACATTAAAAGCCCCTTTCACCCATCAAAAATTGCCCCCAAAGGAAGCCTTTGGGTACAACTGAACTCCCCAGGGGAGCCTTTACGCAGCCCCACATGCAACTGGAATCTCTGTGTTCGCTCTTTCTGAACAACCCTAAGTACATCCCTTCCCGGAATGTGAAAGGAATTTAAAATATGACCCCATAAAACGCATACAAAGCCCCTTTCACCCATCAAAAATAGCGCCCAAAGGAAGCCTTTGGGAACAACTGAACTCCCCAGGGGAGCCTTTACGCAGTCCCACATGCAACTGGACTCTCTGTGTTCGCTCTTTCTGAACAACCCTAAATATATGCCTAACCGGAATGTGAGAGGAATTGAAAATATGACCCCAGAAAACACATACAAAGCCCCTTTCACCCATCAAAAATTTCCCTGAAAGGAAGCTTTTGGGTACAACTGAACTCCCCAGGGGAGCCCTTACGCAGCCTTACATGCAACTGGACTCTCTGTGTTCGCTCTTTCTGAACAACCCTAAATACATCCCTTCCCGGAATGTGAGAGGAATTTAAAAGAGGACCCCAGAAAACACATAAAAAGCCCCTTTCAACATCAAAAATCGTCCCCAAAGGAAGCCTTTGGGAACAACTGAACTCGCCAGGAAAGACTTTACGTAGCCCCACATGAAACTGGACTCTCTGTGTTCGCTCTTTCTGAACAACCCTAAATACATCCCTAACCGGAATCTCAGAGGAATTGAAAATATGACCCCAGAAATCACGTACAGAGCCCCTTTCACCCATCAAAAATTTCCCTGAAAGGAAGCCTTTGGGTACAACTGAACTCCCCAGGGAGCCTTTACGCAGTCCCACATGCAACTGGACTCTCTGTGTTCGCTCTTTCTGAACAACCCTAAATACATCCCTTCCCGGAATGTGAGAGGAATTTAAAATAGGACCCCAGAAAACGCATACAAAGCCCCTTTCACCCATCAAAAAAAGCCACGAAAGGAAGCCTTTGGGAACAACTGAACTCCCCAGGGGAGCCTTTACACAGCCCCACATGGAACTGGACTCACTGTGTTTGCTCTTAATGAACCATCCTAAATAAATCCCTAACCGGAATGTGAGAGGAATTTAAAATAGGACCCCATAAAACGCATACAAAGCCCCTTTCACCCATCAAAAATTTCCCTGAAAGGAAGCTTTGGGTACAACTGAACTCCACAGGGGAGCCTTTACGCAGCCCCACATGCAACTGGACTCACTGTGTTTGCTCTTAATGAACCATCCTAAATACATACCTAAACAGAATCTGAGAGGAATTTAAAATAGGACCCCAGAAATAGCGTACAAAGCCAATTTCGCCTATCAAAAATTGCCCCCACATAAGCCTTTGGGTACAACTGAACTCCCCAGGGGAGCCTTTACGCAGTCCCACATGCAACTGGACTCTCTGTGTTCGCTCTTTCTGAACAACCCTAAATACATCCCTAACCGGAATCTCAGAGGAATTGAAAATATGACCCCAGAAATCACGTACAGAGCCCCTTTCACCCATCAAAAATTTCCCTGAAAGGAAGCCTTTGGGTACAACTGAACTCCCCAGGGAGCCTTTACGCAGTCCCACATGCAACTGGACTCTCTGTGTTCGCTCTTTCTGAACAACCCTAAATACATCCCTTCCCGGAATGTGAGAGGAATTTAAAATAGGACCCCAGAAAACGCATACAAAGCCCCTTTCACCCATCAAAAAAAGCCACGAAAGGAAGCCTTTGGGAACAACTGAACTCCCCAGGGGAGCCTTTACACAGCCCCACATGGAACTGGACTCACTGTGTTTGCTCTTAATGAACCATCCTAAATAAATCCCTAACCGGAATGTGAGAGGAATTTAAAATAGGACCCCATAAAACGCATACAAAGCCCCTTTCACCCATCAAAAATTTCCCTGAAAGGAAGCTTTGGGTACAACTGAACTCCACAGGGGAGCCTTTACGCAGCCCCACATGGAACTGGACTCACTGTGTTTGCTCTTAATGAACCATCCTAAATACATCCCTAAACGGAATCTGAGAGGAATTTAAAATAGGACCCCAGAAATAGCGTACAAAGCCAATTTCGCCTATCAAAAATTGCCCCCATATAAGCCTTTGGGTACAACTGAACTCCCCAGGGGAGCCTTTAGGCAGTCCCACATTCAACTGAACTCTCTGTGTTCGCTCTTTCTAAACAACCCTAAATACATGCCTAACCGGAATATCAGAGGAATTGAAAATATGACCCCAGAAATCACGTACAGAGCCCCTTTCACCCTTCAAAAATTTCCCTGAAAGGAAACCTTTGGGTACAACTGAACACCCCAGGGAGCCTTTACGCAGCCCCACATGCAACTGTACTCTCTGTGTTCGCTCTTTCTGAACAACCCTTAATACATCCCTACCTGGAATCTGAGAGGAATTGAAAATAGGACCCTGGAAAACGCGTACAGAGCCCCTTTCACCCGTCAAAAATTGCCCCCAAAGGAAGCCTTTGGGTACAACTGAACTCCCCAGGGGAGCCTTTACGCAGCCCCACATGCAACTGGACTCTCTGTGTTCGCTCTTTCTGAACAACCCAAAATACATCCCTTCCCGGAAACTGAGAAAAATTTAAAATAGGACCCCAGAAAACACATGAAAAGCCCCTTTCACCCATCAAAAATGGTCCCCTAAGGAAGCCTTTGGGTACAGCTGAACTCCCCAGGGGAGCCTTTACGCAGCCCCACATGCAACTAGACTCTCTGTGTTCGCTCTTTCTGAACATCCCAAAATACATGCCTAACCGGAATATCAGAGGAATTGAAAATATGACCCCAGAAATCACGTACAGAGCCCCTTTCACCCATCAAAAATTGCCCCCAAAGGAAGCCTTTGGGTACAACTGAACTCCCCAGGGGAGCCTTTACACAGCCCCACATGGAACTGGACTCACTGTGTTTGCTCTTAATGAACCATCCTAAATAAATCCCTAACCGGAATGTGAGAGGAATTTAAAATAGGACCCCATAAAACGCATACAAAGCCCCTTTCACCCATCAAAAATTTCCCTGAAAGGAAGTTTTGGGTACAACTGAACTCCACAGGGGAGCCTTTACGCAGCCCCACATGGAACTGGACTCACTGTGTTTGCTCTTAATGAACCATCCTAAATACATCCCTAAACGGAATCTGAGAGGAATTTAAAATAGGACCCCAGAAATAGCGTACAAAGCCAATTTCGCCTATCAAAAATTGCCCCCATATAAGCCTTTGGGTACAACTGAACTCCCCAGGGGAGCCTTTACGCAGTCCCACATGCAACTGAACTCTCTGTGTTCGCTCTTTCTGAACAACCCTAAATACATGCCTAACCGGAATATCAGAGGAATTGAAAATATGACCCCAGAAATCACGTACAGAGCCCCTTTCACCCATCAAAAATTTCCCTGAAAGGAAACCTTTGGGTACAACTGAACTCCCCAGGGAGCCTTTACGCAGCCCCACATGCAACTGTACTCTCTGTGTTCGCTCTTTCTGAACAACCCTTAATACATCCCTACCTGGAATCTGAGAGGAATTGAAAATAGGACCCTGGAAAACGCGTACAGAGCCCCTTTCACCCGTCAAAAATTGCCCCCAAAGGAAGCCTTTGGGTACAACTGAACTCCCCAGGGGAGCCTTTACGCAGCCCCACATGCAACTGGACTCTCTGTGTTCGCTCTTTCTGAACAACCCAAAATACATCCCTTCCCGGAAACTGAGAAAAATTTAAAATAGGACCCCAGAAAACACATGAAAAGCCCCTTTCACCCATCAAAAATCGTCCCCTAAGGAAGCCTTTGGGTACAGCTGAACTCCCCAGGGGAGCCTTTACGCAGCCCCACATGCAACTGGACTCTCTGTGTTCGCTCTTTCTGAACAACCCTAAATACATGCCTAAACGGAATGTGAGAGGAATTTAAAATAGGACCCCAGAAATCGCGTACAAAGCCAATTTCGCCAATCAAAAATTGCCCCCACATAAGCCTTTGGGTAGAACTGAACTCCCCAGGGGAGCCTTTACGCAGCCCCACATGCAACTAGACTCTCTGTGTTCGCTCTTTCTGAACATCCCAAAATACATGCCTAACCGGAATATCAGAGGAATTGAAAATATGACCCCAGAAATCACGTACAGAGCCCCTTTCACCCATCAAAAATTGCCCCCAAAGGAAGCCTTTGGGTACAACTGAACTCCCCAGGGGAGCCTTTACACAGCCCCACATGGAACTGGACTCACTGTGTTTGCTCTTAATGAACCATCCTAAATAAATCCCTAACCGGAATGTGAGAGGAATTTAAAATAGGACCCCATAAAACGCATACAAAGCCCCTTTCACCCATCAAAAATTTCCCTGAAAGGAAGTTTTGGGTACAACTGAACTCCACAGGGGAGCCTTTACGCAGCCCCACATGGAACTGGACTCACTGTGTTTGCTCTTAATGAACCATCCTAAATACATCCCTAAACGGAATCTGAGAGGAATTTAAAATAGGACCCCAGAAATAGCGTACAAAGCCAATTTCGCCTATCAAAAATTGCCCCCATATAAGACTTTGGGTACAACTGAACTCCCCAGGGGAGCCTTTAGGCAGTCCCACATGCAACTGAACTCTCTGTGTTCGCTCTTTCTGAACAACCCTAAATACATGCCTAACCGGAATATCAGAGGAATTGAAAATATGACCCCAGAAATCACGTACAGAGCCCCTTTCACCCATCAAAAATTTCCCTGAAAGGAAACCTTTGGGTACAACTGAACACCCCAGGGAGCCTTTACGCAGCCCCACATGCAACTGGACTCTCTGTGTTCGCTCTTTCTGAACAACCCTTAATACATCCCTACCTGGAATCTGAGAGGAATTGAAAATAGGACCCTGGAAAACGCGTACAGAGCCCCTTTCACCCGTCAAAAATTGCCCCCAAAGGAAGCCTTTGGGTACAACTGAACTCCCCAGGGGAGCCTTTACGCAGCCCCACATGCAACTGGACTCTCTGTGTTCGCTCTTTCTGAACAACCCAAAATACATCCCTTCCCGGAAACTGAGAAAAATTTAAAATAGGACCCCAGAAAACACATGAAAAGCCCCTTTCACCCATCAAAAATCGTCCCCTAAGGAAGCCTTTGGGTACAGCTGAACTCCCCAGGGGAGCCTTTACGCAGCCCCACATGCAACTGGACTCTCTGTGTTCGCTCTTTCTGAACAACCCTAAATACATGCCTAAACGGAATGTGAGAGGAATTTAAAATAGGACCCCAGAAATCGCGTACAAAGCCAATTTCGCCAACCAAAAATTGCCCCCACATAAGCCTTTGGGTAGAACTGAACTCCCCAGGGGAGCCTTTACGCAGCCCCACATGCAACTGGACTCTCTGTGTTCGCTCTTTCTGAACATCCCAAAATACATGCCTAACCGGAATATCAGAGGAATTGAAAATATGACCCCAGAAATCACGTACAGAGCCCCTTTCACCCATCAAAAATTGCCCCCAAAGGAAGCCTTTGGGTACAACTGAACTCCCCAGGGGAGCCTTTACACAGCCCCACATGGAACTGGACTCACTGTGTTTGCTCTTAATGAACCATCCTAAATAAATCCCTAACCGGAATGTGAGAGGAATTTAAAATAGGACCCCATAAAACGCATACAAAGCCCCTTTCACCCATCAAAAATTTCCCTGAAAGTAAGCTTTGGGTACAACTGAACTCCACAGGGGAGCCTTTACACAGCCCCACATGGAACTGGACTCACTGTGTTTGCTCTTAATGAACCATCCTAAATACATCCCTAAACGGAATCTGAGAGGAATTTAAAATAGGACCCCAGAAATAGAGTACAAAGCCAATTTCGCCTATCAAAAATTGCCCCCATATAAGCCTTTGGGTACAACTGAACTCCCCAGGGGAGCCTTTACGCAGTCCCACATGCAACTGAACTCTCTGTGTTCGCTCTTTCTGAACAACCCTAAATACATGCCTAACCGGAATATCAGAGGAATTGAAAATATGACCCCAGAAATCACGTACAGAGCCCCTTTCACCCATCAAAAATTTCCCTGAAAGGAAACCTTTGGGTACAACTGAACACCCCAGGGAGCCTTTACGCAGCCCCACATGCAACTGTACTCTCTGTGTTCGCTCTTTCTGAACAACCCTTAATACATCCCTACCTGGAATCTGAGAGGAATTGAAAATAGGACCCTGGAAAACGCGTACAGAGACCCTTTCACCCGTCAAAAATTGCCCCCAAAGGAAGCCTTTGGGATCAACTGAACTCCCCAGGGGAGCCTTTACGCAGCCCCACATGCAACTGGACTCTCTGTGTTCGCTCTTTCTGAACAACCCAAAATACATCCCTTCCCGGAAACTGAGAAAAATTTAAAATAGGACCCCAGAAAACACATGAAAAGCCCCTTTCACCCATCAAAAATCGTCCCCAAAGGAAGCCTTTGGGTACAGCTGAACTCCCCAGGGGAGCCTTTACGCAGCCCCACATGCAACTGGACTCTCTGTGTTCGCTCTTTCTGAACAACCCTAAATACATGCCTAAACGGAATGTGAGAGGAATTTAAAATAGGACCCCAGAAATCGCGTACAAAGCCTATTTCGCCAATCAAAAATTGCCCCCATATAAGCCTTTGGGTATAACTGAACTCCCCAGGGGAGCCTTTACGCAGCCCCACATGCAACTGGACTCTCTGTGTTCGCTCTTTCTGAACATCCCTAAATACATGCCTAACCGGAATATCAGAGGAATTGAAAATATGACCCCAGAAATCACGTACAGAGCCCCTTTCACCCATCAAAAATTTCCCTGAAAGAAAGCCTTTAGGTACAACTGAACTCCCCAGGGGAGCCTTTACACAGCTCCACATGGAACTGGACTCACTGTGTTCGCTCTTAATGAACCATCCTAAATAAATCCCTAACCGGAATGTGAGAGGAATTTAAAATAGGACCCTGGAAATTGTGTACAAAGCCCCTTTCGCCCATCAAAAATTGCCCTGAAAGGAAGCTTTTGGGTACAACTGAACTCCCCAGGGGAGCCCTTACGCAGCCTTATATGCAACTGGACTCTCTGTGTTCGCTCTTTCTGAACAACCCTAAATACATCCCTTCCCGGAATGTGAGAGGAATTGAAAATAGGACCCCAGAAAACACATAAAAAGCCCCTTTCACACATCAAAAATCGTCCCCAAAGGAAGCCTTTGGGAACAACTGAACTCCCCAGGGGAGCCTTTACGTAGCCCCACATGCAACTGGACTCTCTGTGTTCGCTCTTTCTGAACATCACTAAATACATGCCTAACCAGAATCTGAGAGGAATTGAAAATATGACCCCAGAAATCACGTATAGAGCCCCTTTCACCCGTCAAAAATTTCCCTGAAAGGAAGCTTTGGGTACAACTGAACTCCACAGGGGAGCCTTTACGCAGCCCCACATGGAACTGAACTCACTGTGTTTGCTCTTAATGAACCATCCTAAATACATCCCTAAACGGAATCTGAGAGGAATTTAAAATAGGACCCCAGAAATAGAGTACAAAGCCAATATCGCCTATCAAAAATTGCCCCCACATAAGCCTTTGGGTACAACTGAACTCCCCAGGGGAGCCCTTACGCAGCCCCACATGCAACTGGACTCTCTGTGTTCGCTCTTTCTGAACAACCCTAAGTACATCCCTTCCCGGAATGTGAGAGGAATTTAAAATATGACCCCATAAAACGCATACAAAGCCCCAATCACCCATCAAAAATAGCCCCCAAAGGAAGCCTTTGGGAACAACTGAATTCCCCAGGGGAGCATTTACGCAGCCCCACATGCAACTGGACTCTCTGTGTTCACTCTTTCTGAACAACCCTAAATACATGCCTAACCGGAATGTGAGAGGAATTGAAAATATGACCCCAGAAATCACGTACAGAGCCCCTTTCACCCATCAAAAATTGCCCCCAAAGGAAGCCTTTGGGTAGAACTGAACTCCCCAGGGGAGCCTTTACGCAGCCCCACATGCAACTGGACTCTCTGTGTTCGCTCTTTCTGAACAACCCTAAATACATCCCTTCCCGGAATGTGAGAGGAATTGAAAATAGGACCCCAGAAAACACATAAAAAGCCCCTTTCACCCATCAAAATTTTCCCTGAAAGGAAACCTTTGGGTACAACTGAACACCCCAGGGAGCCTTTACGCAGCCCCACATGCAACTGTACTCTCTGTGTTCGCTCTTTCTGAACAACCCTTAATACATCCCTACCTGGAATCTGAGAGGAATTGAAAATAGGACCCTGGAAAACGCGTACAGAGCCCCTTTCACCCGTCAAAAATTGCCCCCAAAGGAAGCCTTTGGGTACAACTGAACTCCCCAGGGGAGCCTTTACGCAACCCCACATGCAACTGGACTCTCTGTGTTCGCTCTTTCTGAACAACCCAAAATACATCCCTTCCTGGAAACTGAGAAAAATTTAAAATAGGACCCCAGAAAACACATGAAAAGCCCCTTTCACCCATCAAAAATCGTCCCCAAAGGAAGCCTTTGGGTACAGCTGAACTCCCCAGGGGAGCCTTTACGCAGCCCCACATGCAACTGGACTCTCTGTGTTCGCTCTTTCTGAACAACCCTAAATACATGCCTAAACGGAATGTGAGAGGAATTTAAAATAGGACCCCAGAAATCGCGTACAAAGCCTATTTCGCCAATCAAAAATTGCCCCCATATAAGCCTTTGGGTATAACTGAACTCCCCAGGGGAGCCTTTACGCAGCCCCACATGCAACTCGACTCTCTGTGTTCGCTCTTTCTGAACATCCCTAAATACATGCCTAACCGGAATATCAGAGGAATTGAAAATATGACCCCAGAAATCACGTACAGAGCCCCTTTCACCCATCAAAAATTTCCCTGAAAGGAAGCCTTTAGGTACAACTGAACTCCCCAGGGGAGCCTTTACACAGCCCCACATGGAACTGGACTCACTGTGTTTGCTCTTAATGAACCATCCTAAATAAATCCCTAACCGGAATGTGAGAGGAATTTAAAATAGGACCCTGGAAATTGTGTACAAAGCCCCTTTCGCCCATCAAAAATTGCCCTGAAAGGAAGCTTTTGGGTACAACTGAACTCCCCAGGGGAGCCCTTACGCAGCCTTATATGCAACTGGACTCTCTGTGTTCGCTCTTTCTGAACATCACTAAATACATGCCTAACCAGAATCTGAGAGGAATTGAAAATATGACCCCAGAAATCACGTATAGAGCCCCTTTCACCCGTCAAAAATTTCCCTGAAAGGAAGCTTTGGGTACAACTGAACTCCACAGGGGAGCCTTTACGCAGCCCCACATGGAACTGAACTCACTGTGTTTGCTCTTAATGAACCATCCTAAATACATCCCTAAACGGAATCTGAGAGGAATTTAAAATAGGACCCCAGAAATAGCGTACAAAGCCAATATCGCCTATCAAAAATTGCCCCCACATAAGCCTTTGGGTACAACTGAACTCCCCAGGGGAGCCCTTACGCAGCCCCACATGCAACTGGACTCTCTGTGTTCGCTCTTTCTGAACAACCCTAAGTACATCCCTTCCCGGAATGTGAGAGGAATTTAAAATATGACCCCATAAAACGCATACAAAGCCCCAATCACCCATCAAAAATAGCCCACAAAGGAAGCCTTTGGGAACAACTGAATTCCCCAGGGGAGCATTTATGCAGCGCCACATGCAACTGGACTCTCTGTGTTCATTCTTTCTGAACAACCCTAAATACAGGCCTAACCGGAATGTGAGAGGAATTGAAAATATGACCCCAGAAATCACGTACAGAGCCCCTTTCACTCATCAAAAATTGCCCCCAAAGGAAGCCTTTGGGTAGAACTGAACTCCCCAGGGGAGCCTTTACGCAGCCAGACATGCAACTGGACTCTCTGTGTTCGCTCTTTCTGAACAACCCTAAATACATCCCTTCCCGGAATGTGAGAGGAATTGAAAATAGGACCCCAGAAAACACATAAAAAGCCCCTTTCACACAACAAAAATCGTCCCCAAAGGAAGCCTTTGGGAACAACTGAACTCCCCAGGGGAGCCTTTACGTAGCCCCACATGCAACTGGACTCTCTGTGTTCGCTCTTTCTGAACATCACAAAATACATGCCTAACCAGAATCTGAGAGGAATTGAAAATATGACCCCAGAAATCACGTATAGAGCCCCTTTCACCCGTCAAAAATTTCCCTGAAAGGAAGCTTTGGGTACAACTGAACTCCACAGGGGAGCCTTTACGCAGCCCCACATGGAACTGAACTCACTGTGTTTGCTCTTAATGAACCATCCTAAATACATCCCTAAACGGAATCTGAGAGGAATTTAAAATTGGACCCCAGAAATAGCGTACAAAGCCAATATCGCCTATCAAAAATTGCCCCCACATAAGCCTTTGTGTACAACTGAACTCCCCAGGGGAGCCCTTACGCAGCCCCACATGCAACTGGACTCTCTGTGTTCGCTCTTTCTGAACAACCCTAAATACATCCCTTCCCGGAATGTGAGAGGAATTTAAAATATGACCCCATAAAACGCATACAAAGCCCCAATCACCCATCAAAAATAGCCCCCAAAGGAAGCCTTTGGGAACAACTGAATTCCCCAGGGGAGCATTTACGCAGCCCCACATGCAACTGGACTCTCTGTGTTCACTCTTTCTGAACAACCCTAAATACATGCCTAACCGGAATGTGAGAGGAATTGAAAATATGACCCCAGAAATCATGTACAGAGCCCCTTTCACTCATCAAAAATTGCCCCCAAAGGAAGCCTTTGGGTAGAACTGAACTCCCCAGGGGAGCCTTTACGTAGCCCCACATGCAACTGGACTCTCTGTGTTCGCTCTTTCTGAACATCACTAAATACATGCCTAACCAGAATCTGAGAGGAATTGAAAATATGACCCCAGAAATCACGTATAGAGCCCCTTTCACCCGTCAAAAATTTCCCTGAAAGGAAGCTTTGGGTACAACTGAACTCCACAGGGGAGCCTTTACGCAGCCCCACATGGAACTGAACTCACTGTGTTTGCTCTTAATGAACCATCCTAAAAACATCCCTAAACGGAATCTGAGAGGAATTTAAAATAGGACCCCAGAAATAGCGTACAAAGCCAATATCGCCTATCAAAAATTGCCCCCACATAAGCCTTTCGGTACAACTGAACTCCCCAGGGGAGCCCTTACGCAGCCCCACATGCAACTGGACTCTCTGTGTTCGCTCTTTCTGAACAACCCTAAATACATCCCTTCCCGGAATGTGAGAGGAATTTAAAATATGACCCCATAAAACGCATACAAAGCCCCAATCACCCATCAAAAATAGCCCCCAAAGGAAGCCTTTGGGAACAACTGAACTCCCCAGGGGAGCATTTACGCAGCCCAACATGCAACTGGACTCTCTGTGTTCACTCTTTCTGAACAACCCTAAATACATGCCTAACCGGAATGTGAGAGGAATTGAAAATATGACCCCAGAAATCACGTACAGAGCCCCTTTCACTCATCAAAAATTGCCCCCAAAGGAAGCCTTTGGGTAGAACTGAACTCCCCAGGGGAGCCTTTACGCAGCCCCACATGCAACTGGACTCTCTGTGTTCGCTCTTTCTGAACAACCCTAAATACATCCCTTCCCGGAATGTGAGAGGATTTTAAAATAGGACACCAGAAAACGCATACAAAGCCCCTTTCACCCATTAAAAATCGCCCCCAAAGGAAGCCTTTGGGTACAACAGAACTCCCCAGGGGAGCCTTTACGCAGACCCACATGCAACTGGACTCTCTGTGTTCGCTCTTTCTGAAACAACCCTAAATACATCCCTTCCCGGAATGTGAGAGGAATTGAAAATAGGACCCCAGAAAACACATACAAAGCCCATTTTACCCATCAAAAATTGCCCCCAAAGGAAGCCTTTGGGTAGAACTGAACTCCCCAGGGGAGCCTTTACGTAGCCCCACATGCAACTGGACTCCCTGTGTTCACTCTTTCTGAACAACCCTAAATATATCCCTAACTGCAATCAGAGAGGAATTGAAAATATGACCCCAGAAATCACGTACAGAGCCCCTTTCACTCATCAAAAATTGCCCCCAAACGAAGCCTTTGGGTAGAACTGAACTCCCCAGGGGAGCCTTTACGCAGCCCCACATGCAACTGGACTCTCTGTGTTCGCTCTTTCTGAACAACCCTAAGTACATGCCTAACCTGAATCTCAGAGCAATTGAAAATATGATCCCAGAAATCACGTACAGAGCCCCTTTCACCCATCAAAAATTGCCCTGAAAGGAAGCCTTTGGGTACAACTGAACTCCCCAGGGGAGCCTTTACGCAGCCCCACATGCAACTGGACTCTCTGTGTTCGCTCTTTCTGAACAACCCTAAATACATCCCTTCCCGGAATGTGAGAGGAATTTAAAATAGGACACCAGAAAACGCATACAAAGCCCCTTTCACCCATTAAAAATCGCCCTAAAAGGAAGCCTTTGGGTACAACAGAACTCCCCAGGGGAGCCTTTACGCAGCCCCACATGCAACTGGACTCTCTGTGTTCGCTCTTTCTGAAACAACCCTAAATACATCCCTTCCCGGAATGTGAGAGGAATTGAAAATAGGACCCCAGAAAACGCATACAAAGCCCATTTTACCCATCAAAAATTGCCCCCAAAGGAAGCCTTTGGGTAGAACTGAACTCCCCAGGGGAGCCTTTACGCAGCCCCACATGCAACTGGACTCTCTGTGTTCGCTCTTTCTGAACAACCCTAAGTACATCCCTTACCGGAATGTGAGAGGAATTTAAAATATGACCCCAGAAAACGCATACAAAGCCCCTATCACCCATCAAAAATAGCCCCCAAAGGAAGCCTTTGGGAACAACTGAACTCCCCAGGGGAGCATTTACGCAGCGCCACATGCAACTGGACTCTCTGTGTTCACTCTTTCTGAACAACCCTAAATACATGCCTAACCGGAATGTGAGAGGAATTGAAAATATGACCCCAGAAATCACGTACAGAGCCCCTTTCTCTCATCAAAAATTACCCCCAAAGGAAGCCTTTGGGTAGAACTGAACTCCCCAGGGGAGCCTTTACGCAGCCAGACATGCAACTGGACTCTCTGTGTTCGCTCTTTCTGAACAACCCTAAATACATCCCTTCCCGGAATGTGAGAGGAATTCAAAATAGGACCCCAGAAATCACGTACAGAGCCCCTTTCACCCATCAAAAATTTCCCTGAAAGAAGCCTTTGGGTACAACTGAACTCCCCAGGGGAGCCTTTACGCAGCCCCACATGCAACTGGACTCTCTGTGTTCACACTTTCTGAACAACCCTAAATACATCCCTTCCCGGAATCTGAGAGGAATATAAAATAGGACACCAGAAAACGCATACAAAGCCCCTTTCACCCATTAAAAATCGCACCCAAAGGAAGCCTTTGGGTACAACAGAATTCCCAGGGGAGCCTTTACGCAGCCCCACATGCAACTGGACTCTCTGTGTTCGCTCTTTCTGAAACAACCCTAAATACATCCCTTCCCGGAATGTGAGAGGAATTGAAAATAGGACCCGAGAAAACGCATACAAAGCCCATTTTACCCATCAAAAATTGCCCCCAAAGGAAGCCTTTGGGTAGAACTGAACTCCCCAGGGGAGCCTTTACGTAGCCCCACATGCAACTGGACTCCCTGTGTTCACTCTTTCTGAACAACCCTAAATATATCCCTAACTGCAATCAGAGAGGAATTGAAAATATGACCCCAGAAATCACGTACAGAGCCCCTTTCACTCATCAAAAATTGCCCCCAAACGAAGCCTTTGGGTAGAACTGAACTCCCCAGGGGAGCCTTTACGCAGCCCCACATGCAACTGGACTCTCTGTGTTCGCTCTTTCTGAACAACCCTAAGTACATGCCTAACCTGAATCTCAGAGCAATTGAAAATATGATCCCAGAAATCACGTACAGAGCCCCTTTCTCTCATCAAAAATTGCCCTGAAAGAAGCCTTTGGGTACAACTGAACTCCCCAGGGGAGCCTTTACGCAGCCCCACATGCAACTGGACTCTCTGTGTTCGCTCTTTCTGAACAACCCTAAGTACATCGCTTCCCGGAATGTGAGAGGAATTTAAAATATGACCCCAGAAAACGCATACAAAGCCCCTATCACCCATCAAAAATAGCCCCCAAAGGAAGCCTTTGGGAACAACTGAACTCCCCAGGGGAGCATTTACGCAGCCCCACATGCAACTGGACTCTCTGTGTTCACTCTTTCTGAACAACCCTAAATACATGCCTAACCGGAATGTGAGAGGAATTGAAACTATGACCCCAGAAATCACGTACAGAGCCCCTTTCTCTCATCAAAAATTGCCCCCAAAGGAAGCCTTTGGGTAGAACTGAACTCCCCAGGGGAGCCTTTACGCAGCCAGACATGCAACTGGACTCTCTGTGTTCGCTCTTTCTGAACAACCCTAAATCCATGCCTAACCAGAATCTGAGAGGAATTCAAAATAGGACCCCAGAAATCACGTACAGAGCCCCTTTCACCCATCAAAAATTGCCCTGAAAGAAGCCTTTGGGTACAACTGAACTCCACAGGGGAGCCTTTACGCAGCCCCACATGCAACTGGACTCTCTGTGTTCACACTTTCTGAACAACCCTAAATACATCCCTTCCCGGAATCTGAGAGGAATATAAAATAGGACACCAGAAAACGCATACAAAGCCCCTTTCACCCATTAAAAATCGCCCCCAAAGGAAGCCTTTGGGTACAACAGAATTCCCAGAGGAGCCTTTACGCAGCCCCACATGCAACTGGACTCTCTGTGTTCGCTCTTTCTGAAACAACCCTAAATACATCCCTTCCCGGAATGTGAGAGGAATTGAAAATAGGACCCCAGAAAACGCATACAAAGCCCATTTTACCCATCAAAAATTGCCCCCAAAGGAAGCCTTTGGGTAGAACTGAACTCCCCAGGGGAGCCTTTACGCAGCCCCACATGCAACTGGACTCTCTGTTTTCGCTCTTTCTGAACAACCCTAAGTACATCCCTACCCGGAATGTGAGAGGAATTTAAAATATGACCCCAGAAAACGCATACAAAGGCCCTATCACCCATCAAAAATATCCCCCAAAGGAAGCCTTTGGGAACAACTGAACTCCCCAGGGGAGCATTTACGCAGCCCCACATGCAACTGGACTCTCTGTGTTCGCTCTTTCTGAACAACCCTAAATACATCCCTTCCCGGAATGTGAGAGGAATTTAAAATAGGACCCCAGAAAACGCATACAAAGCCCCTTTCACCCATTAAAAATCGCCCTAAAAGGAAGCCTTTGGGTACAACAGAACTCCCCAGGGGAGCCTTTACGCAGCCCCACATGCAACTGGACTCTCTGTGTTCGCTCTTTCTGAAACAACCCTAAATACATCCCTTCCCGGAATGTGAGAGGAATTGAAAATAGGACCCCAGAAAACGCATACAAAGCCCATTTTACCCATCAAAAATTGCCCCCAAAGGAAGCCTTTGGGTAGAACTGAACTCCCCAGGGGAGCCTTTACGCAGCCCCACATGCAACTGGACTCTCTGTGTTCGCTCTTTCTGAACAACCCTAAGTACATCCCTTCCCGGAATGTGAGAGGAATTTAAAATATGACCCCAGAAAACGCATACAAAGCCCCTATCACCCATCAAAAATAGCCCCCAAAGGAAGCCTTTGGGAACAACTGAACTCCCCAGGGGAGCATTTACGCAGCGCCACATGCAACTGGACTCTCTGTGTTCACACTTTCTGAACAACCCTAAATACATGCCTAACCGGAATGTGAGAGGAATTGAAAATATGACCCCAGAAATCACGTACAGAGCCCCTTTCTCTCATCAAAAATTGCCCCCAAAGGAAGCCTTTGGGTAGAACTGAACTCCCCAGGGGAGCCTTTACGCAGCCAGACATGCAACTGGACTCTCTGTGTTCGCTCTTTCTGAACAACCCTAAATACATCCCTTCCCGGAATGTGAGAGGAATTCAAAATAGGACCCCAGAAATCACGTACAGAGCCCCTTTCACCCATCAAAAATTGCCCTGAAAGAAGCCTTTGGGTACAACTGAACTCCACAGGGGAGCCTTTACGCAGCCCCACATGCAACTGGACTCTCTGTGTTCACACTTTCTGAACAACCCTAAATACATCCCTTCCCGGAATCTGAGAGGAATATAAAATAGGACACCAGAAAACGCATACAAAGCCCCTTTCACCCATTAAAAATCGCACCCAAAGGAAGCCTTTGGGTACAACAGAATTCCCAGGGGAGCCTTTACGCAGCCCCACATGCAACTGGACTCTCTGTGTTCGCTCTTTCTGAAACAACCCTAAATACATCCCTTCCCGGAATGTGAGAGGAATTGAAAATAGGACCCCAGAAAACGCATACAAAGCCCATTTTACCCATCAAAAATAGCCCCCAAAGGAAGCCTTTGGGTAGAACTGAACTCCCCAGGGGAGCCTTTACGCAGCCCCACATGCAACTGGACTCTCTGTTTTCGCTCTTTCTGAACAACCCTAAGTACATCCCTACCCGGAATGTGAGAGGAATTTAAAATATGACCCCAGAAAACGCATACAAAGCCCCTATCACCCATCAAAAATATCCCCCAAAGGAAGCCTTTGGGAACAACTGAACTCCCCAGGGGAGCATTTACGCAGCGCCACATGCAACTGGACTCTCTGTGTTCGCTCTTTCTGAACAACCCTAAATACATCCCTTCCCGGAATGTGAGAGGAATTTAAAATAGGACCCCAGAAAACGCATACAAAGCCCCTTTCACCCATTAAAAATCGCCCTAAAAGGAAGCCTTTGGGTACAACAGAACTCCCCAGGGAAGCCTTTACGCAGCCCCACATGCAACTGGACTCTCTGTGTTCGCTCTTTCTGAAACAACCCTAAATACATCCCTTCCCGGAATGTGAGAGGAATTGAAAATAGGACCCCAGAAAACGCATACAAAGCCCATTTTACCCATCAAAAATTGCCCCCAAAGGAAGCCTTTGGGTAGAACTGAACTCCCCAGGGGAGCCTTTACGCAGCCCCACATGCAACTGGACTCTCTGTGTTCGCTCTTTCTGAACAACCCTAAGTACATCCCTTCCCGGAATGTGAGAGGAATTTAAAATATGACCCCAGAAAACGCATACAAAGCCCCTATCACCCATCAAAAATAGCCCCCAAAGGAAGCCTTTGGGAACAACTGAACTCCCCAGGGGAGCATTTACGCAGCGCCACATGCAACTGGACTCTCTGTGTTCACTCTTTCTGAACAACCCTAAATACATGCCTAACCGGAATGTGAGAGGAATTGAAAATATGACCCCAGAAATCACGTACAGAGCCCCTTTCTCTCATCAAAAATTGCCCCCAAAGGAAGCCTTTGGGTAGAACTGAACTCCCCAGGGGAGCCTTTACGCAGCCAGACATGCAACTGGACTCTCTGTGTTCGCTCTTTCTGAACAACCCTAAATACATCCCTTCCCGGAATGTGAGAGGAATTCAAAATAGGACCCCAGAAATCACGTACAGAGCCCCTTTCACCCATCAAAAATTGCCCTGAAAGAAGCCTTTGGGTACAACTGAACTCCACAGGGGAGCCTTTACGCAGCCCCACATGCAACTGGACTCTCTGTGTTCACACTTTCTGAACAACCCTAAATACATCCCTTCCCGGAATCTGAGAGGAATATAAAATAGGACACCAGAAAACGCATACAAAGCCCCTTTCACCCATTAAAAATCGCACCCAAAGGAAGCCTTTGGGTACAACAGAATTCCCAGGGGAGCCTTTACACAGCCCCACATGCAACTGGACTCTCTGTATTCGCTCTTTCTGAAACAACCCTAAATACATCCCTTCCCGGAATGTGAGAGGAATTGAAAATAGGACCCCAGAAAACGCATACAAAGCCCATTTTACCCATCAAAAATTGCCCCCAAAGGAAGCCTTTGGGTAGAACTGAACTCCCCAGGGGAGCCTTTACGTAGCCCCACATGCAACTGGACTCCCTGTGTTCACTCTTTCTGAACAACCCTAAATATATCCCTAACTGCAATCAGAGAGGAATTGAAAATATGACCCCAGAAATCACCTACAGAGCCCCTTTCACTCATCAAAAATTGCCCCCAAACGAAGCCTTTGGGTAGAACTGAACTCCCCAGGGGAGCCTTTACGCAGCCCCACATGCAACTGGACTCTCTGTGTTCGCTCTTTCTGAACAACCCTAAGTACATGCCTAACCTGAATCTCAGAGCAATTGAAAATATGATCCCAGAAATCACGTACAGAGCCCCTTTCACCCATCAAAAATTGCCCTGAAAGGAAGCCTTTGGGTACAACTGAACTCCCCAGGGGAGCCTTTACGCAGCCCCACATGCAACTGGAGTCTCTGTGTTCGCTCTTTCTGAACAACCCTAAGTACATCCCTTCCCGGAATGTGAGAGGAATTTAAAATATGACCCCAGAAAACGCATACAAAGCCCCTATCACCCATCAAAAATAGCCCCCAAAGGAAGCCTTTGGGAACAACTTAACTCCCCAGGGGAGCATTTACGCAGCGCCACATGCAACTGGACTCTCTGTGTTCACTCTTTCTGAACAACCCTAAATACATGCCTAACCGGAATGTGAGAGGAATTGAAAATATGACCCCAGAAATCACGTACAGAGCCCCTTTCTCTCATCAAAAATTGCCCCCAAAGGAAGCCTTTGGGTAGAACTGAACTCCCCAGGGGAGCCTTTACGCAGCCAGACATGCAACTGGACTCTCTGTGTTCGCTCTTTCTGAACAACCCTAAATCCATGCCTAACCGGAATCTGAGAGGAATTCAAAATAGGACCCCAGAAATCACGTACAGAGCCCCTTTCACCCATCAAAAATTGCCCTGAAAGAAGCCTTTGGGTACAACTGAACTCCACAGGGGAGCCTTTACGCAGCCCCACATGCAACTGGACTCTCTGTGTTCACACTTTCTGAACAACCCTAAATACATCCCTTCCCGGAATCTGAGAGGAATATAAAATAGGACACCAGAAAACGCATACAAAGCCCCTTTCACCCATTAAAAATCGCCCCCAAAGGAAGCCTTTGGGTACAACAGAATTCCCAGGGGAGCCTTTACGCAGCCCCACATGGAACTGAACTCACTGTGTTTGCTCTTAATGAACCATCCTAAATACATCCCTAAACGGAATCTGAGAGGAATTTAAAATAGGACCCCAGAAATAGTGTACAAAGCCCATTTTACCCATCAAAAATTGCCCCCAAAGGAAGCCTTTGGGTAGAACTGAACTCCCCAGGGGAGCCTTTACGCAGCCCCACATGCAACTGGACTCTCTGTGTTCGCAATTTCTGAACAACACTAAGTACATCCCTTCCCGGAATGTGAGAGGAATTTAAAATATGACCCCATAAAACGCATACAAAGCCCCAATCACCCATCAAAAATAGCCCCCAAAGGAAGCCTTTGGGAACAACTGAATTCCCCAGGGGAGCATTTACGCAGCCCCACATGCAACTGGACTCTCTGTGTTCACTCTTTCTGAACAACCCTAAATACATGCCTAACCGGAATGTGAGAGGAATTGAAAATATGACCCCAGAAATCATGTACAGAGCCCCTTTCACTCATCAAAAATTGCCCTGAAAGGAAGCCTTTGGGTAGAACTGAACTCCCCAGGGGAGCCTTTACGCAGCCCCACATGCAACTGGACTCTCTGTGTTCGCTCTTTCTGAACAACCCTAAATACATCCCTTCCCGGAATGTGAGAGGAATTGAAAATAGGACCCCAGAAAACACATAAAAAGCCCCTTTCACACAACAAAAATCGTCCCCAAAGGAAGCCTTTGGGAACAACTGAACTCCCCAGGGGAGCCTTTACGTAGCCCCACATGCAACTGGACTCTCTGTGTTCGCTCTTTCTGAACATCACTAAATACATGCCTAACCAGAATCTGAGAGGAATTGAAAATATGACCCCAGAAATCACGTATAGAGCCCCTTTCACCCGTCAAAAATTTCCCTGAAAGGAAGCTTTGGGTACAACTGAACTCCCCAGGGGAGCCTTTACGCAGCCCCACATGGAACTGAACTCACTGTGTTTGCTCTTAATGAACCATCCTAAATACATCCCTAAACGGAATCTGAGAGGAATTTAAAATAGGACCCCAGAAATAGCGTACAAAGCCAATATCGCCTATCAAAAATTGCCCCCACATAAGCCTTTGGGTACAACTGAACTCCCCAGGGGAGCCCTTACGCAGCCCCACATGCAACTGGACTCTCTGTGTTCGCTCTTTCTGAACAACCCTAAGTACATCCCTTCCCGGAATGTGAGAGGAATTTAAAATATGACCCCATAAAACGCATACAAAGCCCCAATCACCCATCAAAAATAGCCCCCAAAGGAAGCCTTTGGGAACAACTGAATTCCCCAGGGGAGCATTTACGCAGCCCAACATGCAACTGGACTCTCTGTGTTCACTCTTTCTGAACAACCCTAAATACATGCCTAACCGGAATGTGAGAGGAATTGAAAATATGACCCTAGAAATCACGTACAGAGCCCCTTTCACTCATCAAAAATTGCCCCCAAAGGAAGCCTTTGGGTAGAACTGAACTCCCCAGGGGAGCCTTTACGCAGCCCCACATGCAACTGGACTCTCTGTGTTCGCTCTTTCTGAACAACCCTAAATACATCCCTTCCCGGAATGTGAGAGGATTTTAAAATAGGACACCAGAAAACGCATACAAAGCCCCTTTCACCCATTAAAAATCGCCCCCAAAGGAAGCCTTTGGGTACAACAGAACTCCCCAGGGGAGCCTTTACGCAGACCCACATGCAACTGGACTCTCTGTGTTCGCTCTTTCTGAAACAACCCTAAATACATCCCGTCCCGGAATGTGAGAGGAATTGAAAATAGGACCCCAGAAAACACATACAAAGCCCATTTTACCCATCAAAAATTGCCCCCAAAGGAAGCCTTTGGGTAGAACTGAACTCCCCAGGGGAGCCTTTACGTAGCCCCACATGCAACTGGACTCCCTGTGTTCACTCTTTCTGAACAACCCTAAATATATCCCTAACTGCAATCAGAGAGGAATTGAAAATATGACCCCAGAAATCACGTACAGAGCCCCTTTCACTCATCAAAAATTGCCCCCAAACGAAGCCTTTGGGTAGAACTGAACTCCCCAGGGGAGCCTTTACGCAGCCCCACATGCAACTGGACTCTCTGTGTTCGCTCTTTCTGAACAACCCTAAGTACATGCCTAACCTGAATCTCAGAGCAATTGAAAATATGATCCCAGAAATCACGTACAGAGCCCCTTTCACCCATCAAAAATTGCCCTGAAAGGAAGCCTTTGGGTACAACTGAACTCCCCAGGGGAGCCTTTACGCAGCCCCACATGCAACTGGACTCTCTGTGTTCGCTCTTTCTGAACAACCCTAAGTACATGCCTAACCTGAATCTCAGAGCAATTGAAAATATGATCCCAGAAATCACGTACAGAGCCCCTTTCACCCATCAAAAATTGCCCTGAAAGGAAGCCTTTGGGTACAACTGAACTCCCCAGGGAAGCCTTTACGCAGCCAGACATGCAACTGGACTCTCTGTGTTCGCTCTTTCTGAACAACCCTAAGTACATCCCTTCCCGGAATGTGAGAGGAATTTAAAATATGACCCCAGAAAACGCATACAAAGCCCCTATCACCCATCAAAAATAGCCCCCAAAGGAAGCCTTTGGGAACAACTGAACTCCCCAGGGGAGCATTTACGCAGCCCCACATGCAACTGGACTCTCTGTGTTCACTCTTTCTGAACAACCCTAAATACATGCCTAACCGGAATCTCAGAGGAATTGAAAATATGACCCCAGAAATCACGTACAGAGCCCCTTTCTCTCATCAAAAATTGCCCCCAAAGGAAGCCTTTGGGTAGAACTGAACTCCCCAGGGGAGCCTTTACGCAGCCAGACATGCAACTGGACTCTCTGTGTTCGCTCTTTCTGAACAACCCTAAATCCATGCCTAACCGGAATCTGAGAGGAATTCAAAATAGGACCCCAGAAATCACGTACAGAGCCCCTTTCACCCATCAAAAATTGCCCTGAAAGGAAGCCTTTGGGTACAACTGAACTCCCCAGGGGAGCCTTTACGCAGCCCCACATGCAACTGGACTCTCTGTGTTCGCTCTTTCTGAACAACCCTAAGTACATCCCTTCCCGGAATGTGAGAGGAATTTAAAATATGATCCCAGAAAACGCATACAAAGCCCCTATCACCCATCAAAAATAGCCCCCAAAGGAAGCCTTTGGGAACAACTGAACTCCCCAGGGGAGCATTTACGCAGCCCCACATGCAACTGGACTCTCTGTGTTCACTCTTTCTGAACAACCCTAAATACATGCCTAACCGGAATCTCAGAGGAATTGAAAATATGACCCCAGAAATCACGTACAGAGCCCCTTTCTCTCATCAAAAATTGCCCCCAAAGGAAGCCTTTGGGTAGAACTGAACTCCCCAGGGGAGCCTTTACGCAGCCAGACATGCAACTGGACTCTCTGTGTTCGCTCTTTCTGAACAACCCTAAATCCATGCCTAACCGGAATCTGAGAGGAATTCAAAATAGGACCCCAGAAATCACGTACAGAGCCCCTTTCACCCATCAAAAATTGCCCTGAAAGAAGCCTTTGGGTACAACTGAACTCCACAGGGGAGCCTTTACGCAGCCCCACATGCAACTGGACTCTCTGTGTTCACACTTTCTGAACAACCCTAAAAACATCCCTTCCCGGAATCTGAGAGGAATATAAAATAGGACACCAGAAAACGCATACAAAGCCCCTTTCACCCATTAAAAATCGCCCCCAAAGGAAGCCTTTGGGTACAACAGAATTCCCAGAGGAGCCTTTACGCAGCCCCACATGCAACTGGACTCTCTGTGTTCGCTCTTTCTGAAACAACCCTAAATACATCCCTTCCCGGAATGTGAGAGGAATTGAAAATAGGACCCCAGAAAACGCATACAAAGCCCATTTTACCCATCAAAAATTGCCCCCAAAGGAAGCCTTTGGGTAGAACTGAACTCCCCAGGGGAGCCTTTACGCAGCCCCACATGCAACTGGACTCTCTGTTTTCGCTCTTTCTGAACAACCCTAAGTACATCCCTACCCGGAATGTGAGAGGAATTTAAAATATGACCCCAGAAAACGCATACAAAGCCCCTATCACCCATCAAAAATATCCCCCAAAGGAAGCCTTTGGGAACAACTGAACTCCCCAGGGGAGCATTTACACAGCGCCACATGCAACTGGACTCTCTGTGTTCGCTCTTTCTGAACAACCCTAAATACATCCCTTCCCGGAATGTGAGAGGAATTTAAAATAGGACACCAGAAAACGCATACAAAGCCCCTTTCACCCATTAAAAATCGCCCTAAAAGGAAGCCTTTGGGTACAACAGAACTCCCCAGGGGAGCCTTTACGCAGCCCCACATGCAACTGGACTCTCTGTGTTCGCTCTTTCTGAAACAACCCTAAATACATCCCTTCCCGGAATGTGAGAGGAATTGAAAATAGGACCCCAGAAAACGCATACAAAGCCCATTTTACCCATCAAAAATTGCCCCCAAAGGAAGCCTTTGGGTAGAACTGAACTCCCCAGGGGAGCCTTTACGCAGCCCCACATGCAACTGGACTCTCTGTGTTCGCTCTTTCTGAACAACCCTAAGTACATCCCTTCCCGGAATGTGAGAGGAATTTAAAATATGACCCCAGAAAACGCATACAAAGCCCCTATCACCCATCAAAAATAGCCCTCAAAGGAAGCCTTTGGGAACAACTGAACTCCCCAGGGGAGCATTTACGCAGCCCCAGATGCAACTGGACTCTCTGTGTTCACTCTTTCTGAACAACCCTAAATACATGCCTAACCGGAATGTGAGAGGAATTGAAAATATGACCCCAGAAATCACGTACAGAGCCCCTTTCACCCATCAAAAATTGCCCCCAAAGGAAGCCTTTGGGTACAACTGAACTCCACAGGGGAGCCTTTACGCAGCCCCACATGCAACTGGACTCTCTGTGTTCACACTTTCTGAACAACCCTAAATACATCCCTTCCCGGAATCTGAGAGGAATATAAAATAGGACACCAGAAAACGCATACAAAGCCCCTTTCACCCATTAAAAATCGCACCCAAAGGAAGCCTTTGGGTACAACAGAATTCCCAGGGGAGCCTTTACGCAGCCCCACATGCAACTGGACTCTCTGTGTTCGCTCTTTCTGAAACAACCCTAAATACATCCCTTCCCGGAATGTGAGAGGAATTGAAAATAGGACCCCAGAAAACGCATACAAAGCCCATTTTACCCATCAAAAATTGCCCCCAAAGGAAGCCTTTGGGTAGAACTGAACTCCCCAGGGGAGCCTTTACGTAGCCCCACATGCAACTGGACTCCCTGTGTTCACTCTTTCTGAACAACCCTAAATATATCCCTAACTGCAATCAGAGAGGAATTGAAAATATGACGCCAGAAATCACGTACAGAGCCCCTTTCACTCATCAAAAATTGCCCCCAAACGAAGCCTTTGGGTACAACTGAACTCCCCAGGGGAGCCTTTACGCAGCCCCACATTCAACTGGACTCTCTGTGTTCGCTCTTTCTGAACAACCCTAAGTACATGCCTAACCTGAATCTCAGAGCAATTGAAAATATGATCCCAGAAATCACGTACAGAGCCCCTTTCACCCATCAAAAATTGCCCTGAAAGGAAGCATTTGGGTACAACTGAACTCCCCAGGGGAGCCTTTACGCAGCCCCACATGCAACTGGACTCTCTGTGTTCGCTCTTTCTGAACAACCCTAAGTACATCCCTTCCCGGAATGTGAGAGGAATTTAAAATATGACCCCAGAAAACGCATACAAAGCCCCTATCACCCATCAAAAATAGCCCCCAAAGGAAGCCTTTGGGAACAACTGAACTCCCCAGGGGAGCATTTACGCAGCCCCACATGCAACTGGACTCTCTGTGTTCACTCTTTCTGAACAACCCTAAATACATGCCTAACCGGAATGTGAGAGGAATTGAAAATATGACCCCAGAAATCATGTACAGAGCCCCTTTCTCTCATCAAAAACTGCCCCCAAAGGAAGCCTTTGGGTAGAACTGAACTCCCCAGGGGAGCCTTTACGCAGCCAGACATGCAACTGGACTCTCTGTGTTCGCTCTTTCTGAACAACCCTAAATCCATGCCTAACCGGAATGTGAGAGGAATTGAAAATATGACCCCAGAAATCACGTAGAGAGCCCCTTTCACCCATCAAAAATTGCCCTCAAAGGAAGCCTTTGGGTAGAACTGAACTCCCCAGGGGAGCCTTTACGCAGCCAGACATGCAACTGGACTCTCTGTGTTCGCTCTTTCTGAACAACCCTAAGTACATGCCTAACCTGAATCTAAGAACAATTGAAAATATGATCCCAGAAATCACGTACAGAGCCCCTTTCACCCGTCAAAAATTGCCCTGAAAGGAAGCATTTGGGTACAACTGAACTCCCCAGGGGAGCCTTTACGCAGCCCCACATGCAACTGGACTCTCTGTGTTCGCTCTTTCTGAACAACCCTAAGTACATCCCTTCCCGGAATGTGAGAGGAATTTAAAATATGACCCCAGAAAACGCATACAAAGCCCCTATCACCCATCAAAAATAGCCCCCAAAGGAAGCCTTTGGGAACAACTGAACTCCCCAGGGGAGCATTTACGCAGCCCCACATGCAACTGGACTCTCTGTGTTCACTCTTTCTGAACAACCCTAAATACATGCCTAACCGGAATGTGAGAGGAATTGAAAATATGACCCCAGAAATCATGTACAGAGCCCCTTTCTCTCATCAAAAATTGCCCCCAAAGGAAGCCTTTGGGTAGAACTGAACTCCCCAGGGGAGCCTTTACGCAGCCCCACATGCAACTGGACTCTCTGTGTTCGCTCTTTCTGAACAACCCTAAATCCATGCCTAACCGGAATCTGAGAGGAATTCAAAATAGGACCCCAGAAATCACGTACAGAGCCCCTTTCACCCATCAAAAATTGCCCTGAAAGAAGCCTTTGGGTACAACTGAACTCCCCAGGGGAGCCTTTACGCAGCCCCACATGCAACTGGACTCTCTGTGTTCACACTTTCTGAACAACCCTAAATACATCCCTTCCCGGAATCTGAGAGGAATATAAAATAGGACACCAGAAAACGCATACAAAGCCCCTTTCACCCATTAAAAATCGCCCCCAAAGGAAGCCTTTGGGTACAACAGAATTCCCAGGGGAGCCTTTACGCAGCCCCACATGCAACTGGACTCTCTGTGTTCGCTCTTTCTGAAACAACCCTAAATACATCCCTTCCCGGAATGTGAGAGGAATTGAAAATAGGACCCCAGAAAACGCATACAAAGCCCATTTTACCCATCAAAAATTGCCCCCAAAGGAAGCCTTTGGGTAGAACTGAACTCCCCAGGGGAGCCTTTACGCAGCCCCACATGCAACTGGACTCTCTGTGTTCGCTCTTTCTGAACAACCCTAAGTACATCCCTTACCGGAATGTGAGAGGAATTTAAAATATGACCCCAGAAAACGCATACAAAGCCCCTATCACCCATCAAAAATATCCCCCAAAGGAAGCCTTTGGGAACAACTGAACTCCCCAGGGGAGCATTTACGCAGCGCCACATGCAACTGGACTCTCTGTGTTCACTCTTTCTGAACAACCCTAAATACATGCCTAACCGGAATGTGAGAGGAATTGAAAATATGACCCCAGAAATCACGTACAGAGCCCCTTTCACTCATCAAAAATTGCCCCCAAAGGAAGCCTTTGGGTAGAACTGAACTCCCCAGGGGAGCATTTACGCAGCCAGACATGCAACTGGACTCTCTGTGTTCGCTCTTTCTGAACAACCCTAAATCCATGCCTAACCGGAATCTGAGAGGAATTCAAAATAGGACCCCAGAAATCACGTACAGAGCCCCTTTCACCCATCAAAAATTGCCCTGAAAGAAGCCTTTGGGTACAACTGAACTCCACAGGGGAGCCTTTACGCAGCCCCACATGCAACTGGACTCTCTGTGTTCACACTTTCTGAACAACCCTAAATACATCCCTTCCCGGAATCTGAGAGGAATATAAAATAGGACACCAGAAAACGCATACAAAGCCCCTTTCACCCATTAAAAATCGCCCCCAAAGGAAGCCTTTGGGTACAACTGAACTCCCCAGGGGAGCCTTTACGCAGCCCCACATGCAACTGGACTCTCTGTGTTCGCTCTTTCTGAAACAACCCTAAATACATCCCTTCCCGGAATGTGAGAGGAATTGAAAATAGGACCCCAGAAAACGCATACAAAGCCTATTTTACCCATCAAAATTTGCCCCCAAAGGAAGCCTTTGGGTAGAATTGAACTCCCCAGGGGAGCCTTTACGCAGCCCCACATGCAACTGGACTCTCTGTGTTCGCACTTTCTGAACAGCCCTAAGTACATCCCTTCCCGGAATGTGAGAGGAATTGAAAATATGACCCCATAAAAAGCATACAAACCCCTTTCACCCATCAAAAATAGCCCCCAAAGGAAGCCTTTGGGAACAACTGAACTCCCCAGGGGAGCATTTACGCAGCCCCACATGCAACTGGACTCTCTGTGTTCGCTCTTTCTGAACAACCCTAAATACATCCCTACCTGGAATCTGAGAGGAATTGAAAATAGGACCCTGGAAAACGCTTACAGAGCCCATTTCACCCGTCAAAAATAGCCCCCAAAGGAAGCCTTTGGGTACAACTGAACTCCCCAGGGGAGCCTTTACGCAGCCCCACATGCAACTGGACTCTCTGTGTTCGCTCTTTCTGAACAACACTAAGTACATCCCTTCCCGGAATGTGAGAGGAATTGAAAATATGACCCCAGAAATCACGTACAGAGCCCCTTTCACCCATCAAAAATTGCCCCCAAAGGAAGCCTTTGGGAACAACTGAACTCCCCAGGGGAGCCTTTACGCAGCCCCACATGCAACTGGACTCTCTGTGTTCACTCTTTCTGAACAACCCTAAATACATGCCTAACCGGAATCTCAGAGGAATTGAAAATATGACCCCAGAAATCAGGTACAGAGCCCCTTTCACTCATCAAAAATTGCCCCCAAAGGAAGCCTTTGGGTAGAACTGAACTCCCCAGGGGAGCCTTTACGCAGCCCCACATGCAACTGGACTCTCTGTGTTCGCTCTTTCTGAACAACCCTAAATACATGCCTAACCGGAATCTGAGAGGAATTTAAAATAGGACCCCAGAAATCACGTACAGAGCCCCTTTCACCCATCAAAAATTGCCCTGAAAGAAGCCTTTGGGTACAACTGAACTCCCCAGGGGAGCCTTTACGCAGCCCCACATGCAACTGGACTCTCTGTTATCGCTCTTTCTGAACAACGCTAAATACATCCCTTCCCGGAATGTGAGAGGAATTTAAAATAGGACACCAGAAGAGGCATACAAAGCCCCATTCACCCATTAATAATCGCCCCCAAAGGAAGCCTTTGGGCACAACAGAACTACCCAGGGGAGCCTTTACGCAGCCCCACATGCAACTGGACTCTCTGTGTTCGCTCTTTCTGAACAACTCTAAGTACATCCCTTCCCGGAATGTGAGAGTAATTTAAAATATGACCTCATAAAACGCATCCAAAGCCCCTTTCACCCATCAAAAATAGCCCCCAAAGGAAGGCTTTGGGTACAACTGAACTCCCCAGGGGAGCATTTACGCAGCACCACATGCAACTGGACTCTCTGTGTTCGCTCTTTCTGAACAACCCTAAATACATGCCTAACCGGAATCTCAGAAGAATTGAAAACATGACCCCAGAAATCACGTACAGAGCCCCTTTCACCCATCAAAAATTGCCCTTAAAGGAAGCCTTTGGGTACAACAGAACTCCCCAGGGGAGCCTTTACGCAGCCCCACATGCAACTGGACTCTCTCTGTTCGCTCTTTCTGAACAACCCTAAATACATGCCTAACCGGAATCTCAGAGGAATTGAAAATATGACCCCAGAAATCACGTACAGAGCCCCTTTCACCCATCAAAAATAGCCCCCAAAGGAAGCCTTTGGGTAGAACTGAACTCCCCAGGGGAGCCTTTACGCAGCCCCACATGCAACTGGACTCTCTGTGTTCGCTCTTTCTGAACAACCCTAAGTATATCCCTTTCCGGAATGTGAGAGGAATTTAAAATATGACCCCAGAAAACGCATAGAAAGTCCCTTTCACCCTTCAAAAATTGCCCCGAACGGAAGCCTTTGGGTAGAACTGAACTCCCCAGGGGAGCCTTTACGCAGCCCCACATGCAACTGGACTGTCTGTGTTCGCTCTTTCTGAACAACCCTAAATACATGCCTAACCGGAATCTCAGAGGAATTGAAAATATGACCCCAGAAATCACGTACAGAGCCCCTTTCACCCATCAAAAACTTCCCTGAAAGGAAGCCTTTGGGTACAACTGAACTCCCCAGGGGAGCCTTTACGCAGCCCCACATGCAACTGGACTCTCTGTGTTCGCTCTTTCTGAACAACCCTAAATACATCCCTACCTGGAATCTAATAGGAATTAAAAATAGGACCTTGGAAAACGAGTACAGAGCCCCTTTCACCCGTCAAAAATAGCCCCCAAAGGAAGCCTTTGGGAACAACTGAACTCCCCAGGGGAGCAATTACGCAGCCCCACATGCAACTGGACTCTCTGTGTTCGCTCTTTCTGAACAACCCTAAATACATCCCTACCTGGAATCTGAGAGGAATTGAAAATAGGACCCTGGAAAACGCGTACAGAGCCCCTTTCACCCGTCAAAAATAGCCCCCAAAGGAAGCCTTTGGGTAGAACTGAACTCCCCAGGGGAGCCTTTACGCAGCCCCACATGCAACTGGACTCTCTGTGTTCGCTCTTTCTGAACAACCCTAAATACATCCCTAACCGGAATCTGAGAGGAATTGAAAATATGACCCCAGAAATCACGTACAGAGCCCCTTTAACCCATCAAAAATTGCCCCCAAAGGAAGCCTTTGGGAACAACTGAACTCCCCAGGGGAGCCTTTACGCAGCCCCACATGCAACTGGACTCTCTGTGTTCGCTCTTTCTGAACAACCTTAAATACATGCCTAACCGGAATCTCAGAGGAATTGAAAATATGACCGCAGAAATCACGTACAGAGCCCCTTTCACCCATCAAAAATTGCCCCCAAAGGAAGCCTTTGGGTACAACTGAACTCCCCAGGGGAGCCTTTACGCAGCCCCACATGCAACTGGACTCTCTGTGTTCGCTCTTTCTGAACAACCCTAAATACATCCCTACCTGGAATCTGAGAGGAATTGAAAATAGGACCCTGGAAAACGCGTACAGAGCCCCTTTCACCCGTCAAAAATAGCCCCCAAAGGAAGCCTTTGGGTAGAACTGAACTCCCCAGGGGAGCCTTTACGCAGCCCCACATGCAACTGGACTCTCTGTGTTCGCTCTTTCTGCACAACCCTAAATACATGCCTAACAGGAATCTCAGAGGAATTGAAAATATGACCCCAGAAATCACGTACAGAGCCCCTTTCACCCATCAAAAACTTCCCTGAAAGGAAGCCTTTGGGTACAACTGAACTCCCCAGGGGAGCCTTTACGCAGCCCCACAGGCAATTGGACTCTCTGTGTTCGCTCTTTCTGAAACAACCCTAAATACATCCCTTCCCGGAATGTGAGAGGAATTTAAAATAGGACCCCAGAAAACGCATACAAAGCCCCTTTCACCCATCAAAAATTGCCCCGAACGGAAGCCTTTGGGTAGAACTGAACTCCCCAGGGGAGCCTTTACGCAGCCCCACATGCAACTGGACTCTCTGTGTTCGCTCTTTCTGAACAACCCTAAATACATGCCTAACCGGAATCTCAGAGGAATTGAAAATATGACCCCAGAAATCACGTACAGAGCCCCTTTCACCCATCAAAAACTTCCCTGAAAGGAAGCCTTTGGGTACAACTGAACTCCCCAGGGGAGCCTTTACGCAGCCCCACATGCAATTGGACTCTCTGTGTTCGCTCTTTCTGAAACAACCCTAAATACATCCCTTCCCGGAATGTGAGAGGAATTTAAAATAGGACCCCAGAAAACGCATACAAAGCCCCTTTCACCCATCAAAAATAGCCCTGAAAGGAAGCCTTTGGGAACAACTGAAGTCCCCAGGGGAGCATTTACGCAGCCCCACATGCAACTGGACTCTCTGTGTTCGCTCTTTCTGAACAACCCTAAATACATCCCTTCCCGGAATGTGAGAGGAATTGAAAATAGGACCCTGGAAAATGAGTACAGAGCCCCTTTCACCCGTCAAAAATAGCCCCCAAAGGAAGCCTTTGGTTACAACAGAACTCCCCAGGGGAGCCTTTACGCAGCCCCACATGCAACTGGACTCTCTGTGTTCGCTCTTTCTGAACAACCCTAAATACATCCCTAACCGGAATCTGAGAGGAATTGAAAATAGGACCCCAGAAACCGCTTACGGAACCCATTTCGCCCATCAAAAATTGCCCCCAAAGGAAGCCTTTGGGTAGAACTGAACTCCCCAGGGGAGCCTTTACGCAGCCCCACATGCAACTGGACTCTCTGTGTTCGCTCTTTCTGAACAACCCTAAATACATCCCTAATATGAATGTGAAAGGAATTGATAATAGGAGCCCGGAAAACGTGTACAGAGTCCCTTTCACCCATCAAAAATTACCCCCAAAGGAAGCCTTTGGGTAGCACTGAACTCCCCAGGGGAGCAGTTTGGGTTAAGTTGTACCCAAAGGCTTCCTTTCAGGGCAATTTTTGAAGGGCGAAAGGGGCTTTGTACGCAATTTCCGGGGTCCTATTTTAAATACCTCCCAGATTCCCGGTAGGGAGATATTTAGGGTTGTTCAGAAAGAGCGAACACAGAGTCCAGTTGCATGTGGGGCTGCGTAAAGGCTCCCCTGGGGAGTTCAGTTGTTCCCAAAGGCTTCCTTTCAGGGCAATTTTTGATGGGCGAAATGGGTTCTGTACGTGGTTTCTGGGGTCCTATTTTCAATTCCTCTCAGATTCCAGGTAGGGAGGTATTAACGGTTGTTCAGAAAGAGCGAACACAGAGAGTCCAGTTGCATGTGGGACTGCGTAAAGGCTCCCATGGGGAGTTCAGTTGTACCCAAAGGCTTACTTTGCGGGCAATTTTTGATTGGTGAAATTGGATTTGTACAAGATTTCTGGGGTCATATTTTCAATTCTTCTCAGATTCCGGTTAAGCATGTATTAGCGTTGTTCAGAAAGAGCGAACACAGACAGTCCAGTTGCATGTGGGGCTGCGTAAAGGCTCCCCTAGAGAGTTCAGTTCTACCAAAAGCCTTCCTTTTAGGGCGATTTTTGATGGGTGAAAGGGCCGCTGTATGTGATTTCTGGGGTCCTATTTTAAATTCCTCTCAGATTCTGGGTAGGGATGTATTTAGGGTTGTTCAGAAAGAGTGAACACAGAGAGTCCAGTTGCATGTGGGGCTGCGTAAAGGCTCCCCTGGGGAGTTCAGTTGTACCCAAAGGCTTCCTTTCAGGGCAATTTTTGATGGGTGAAAAGGGATCTGTACGTGATTTCTTGGGTCATATTTTCAATTCCTCTCAGATTCCGGTTAGGCATGTATTTAGGGTTGTTCAGAAAGAGTGAACACAGAGAGTCCAGTTGCATGTGGGGCTGCGTAAAGGCTCCCCTGGGGAGTTCAGTTGTACCCAAAGGCTTCCTTTTAGGGCGATTTTTAATGGGTGAAAGGGCCGCTGTACGTGATTTCTGGGGTCATATTTACAATTCCTCTGCTATTCCGGGAAGGGATGTATTTAGGGTTGTTCAGAAAGAGCGAACACAGAGAGTCCACTTGCATGTGGGGCTGCGTAAAGGCTCCCCTGGGGAGTTCAGTTGTACCCAAAGGCTTCCTTTGGGGGCAATTTTTGATGAGCGAAAGGGGCTCTGAACGCGGTTCCCCGGGTCCTCTTTTTAATTCCTCTCAGATTCCGGGTAGGGAGGTATTTAGGGTTGTTCAGAAAGAGCGAACACAGAGAGTCCAGATGCATGTGGGGCTGCGTAAAGGCTCCCCTGGGGAGTTCAGTTGTACCCAAAGGTTTCCTTTCAGGGCAATTTTTGATGGGTGAAAGGGGCTCTGTACATGATTTCTGGGGTCATATTTACAATTCCTCTCAGATTCCGGTTAGGGATGTATTTAGGTTTCTTCAGAAAGAGCGAACACAGAGAGTCCAGTTGCATGTGGGGCTGCGTAAAGTCTCCCCTGGGGAGTTCAGTTGTACCCAAAGGCTAACTCTCAGGGAAATATTTGATGGGTGAAAGGGGCTATATGCACGTTTTCCAGGGTCCTATTTTCAATTCCTCTCAGATTCCGTTTAGGCATGTATTAGGGTTGTTCAGAAAGAGCGAACACAGAGAGTCCAGTTGCATGTGGGGCTGCGTAAAGGCTCCCCTGGGGAGTTCAGTTGTACCCAAAGGCTTCCTTTGGGGACGATTTTGGATGGGTGAAAGGGGCTTTTTATGTGTTTTCTGGGGTCCTATTTTAAATTCCTCTCAGATTCTGGGTAGGGATGTATTTAGGGTTGTTCAGAAAGAGCGAACACAGAGAGTCCAGTTGCATGTGGGGCTGCGTAAAGGCTCCCCTGGGGAGTTCAGTTGTACCCAAAGGCTTCCTTTGGGTGCAATTTTTGATGAGCGAAAGGGGCTCTGTTCGCGGTTTCCGGGGTCCTCTTTTTAATTCCTCTCAGATTCCGGTTAGGCATGTATTTAGGGTTGTTCAGAAAGAGCGAACACAGAGAGTCCAGTTGCATATCGGGCTGTGTAAAGGCTGCCCTGGGTAGTTCAGTTGTACCCAACGGCTTCCTTTGGGGGCAATTTTTGATGGGCAAAATGGGTCTTGTATGCGTTTTCTGGGGTCCTATTTTCAATTCCTCTCAGATTCCGGTTAGGGAGATATTAGCGTATTTCAGCAAGAGCGAACACAGAGAGTCCAGTTGCATGTGGGGCTGCATAAAGGCTCCCTGGGGAGTTCAGTTGTACCCAAAGGCTTCCTTTGGGGGCAATTTTTGATGGGCGAAAGGGGCTCTGTACGCGATTTCCGGGGTCGTATTTTAAATTCCTCTCAAATTCCGGTTAGGGAGATATTTAGCGTTTTTCAGAAAGAGAGAACACAGAGAGTCCAGTTGCATGTGGGGCTGCGTAAAGGTTCCCCTGGGGAGTTCAGTTGTACCCAAAGGCTTCCTAGGCGTTTTTTGTGGTGTTATTTTAAATTCCATCAGATTCCGGTTAGGGAGATATTTAGCATTGTTCAGAAAGAACGAATAAAGAGAGTCCAGCTGCATGTGGGGCTGCGTGAAGGCTCCCCTGGGGAGTTCAGTTGTACCCAAAGGTTTCCTTTGGGGGCAATTTTTGATTGGCAAAAAGGGCCTTATACGCATTTTCTGGGGTCCTATTTTAAATTCCTCTCACATTCCGGGAAGAGACGTATTTAGGGTTGTTCAGAAAAAGCGAACACAGAGAGTCCAGTTGCATGTTGGGCTGCGTAAAGGCTCCCCTGGGGATTTCAGTTGTACCTAAAGGCTTCCTTTTGGGGCAATTTTTGATATGTGAAAGGGGCTCTGTACGCGGTTTCTGGGGTCCTATTTTAAATTCCTCTCTCATTCTGGGAAGGGATGTATTTAGGGTTGTTCAGAAAGAGCGAACACAGAGAGTCCAGTTGCATGTGGGGCTGCGTAAAGGCTCCCCTGGGGAGTTCAGTTGTACCCAAAGGCTTCCTTTTGGGGCAATTTTTGATGGGCGAAATGGGTTCTGTACGTGGTTTCTGGGGTCCTATTTTCAATTCCTCTCAGATTCCGGGTAGGGAGGTATAAACGGTTGTTCAGAAAGAGCGAACAGAGAGAGTCCAGTTGCATGTGGGACTGCGTAAAGGCTCCCCTGGGGAGTTCAGTTTTACCCAAAGGCTTATTTGGGGGCAATTTTTGATGGGTGAAAGGGGCTCTGTACGTGATTTCTGGGGTCATATTTTCAATTCCTCTGAGATTCCGGTTAGGCATGTATTTAGGGTTGTTCAGAAAGAGCGAACACAGAGAGTCCAGTTGCATGTGGGGCTGCGTAAAGGCTCCCCTGGATAGTTCAGTTTTTCCCTAAGGCTTCCTTTGGGGGCTATTTTTGATGGGTGAAAGGGGCTTTGTATGCGTTTTATGGGGTCATATTTTCAATTCCTCTCACATTCCGGGAAGGGATGTACTTAGGGTTGTTCAGAAAGAGCGAACACAGAGAGTCCAGTTGCATGTGGGGCTGCGTAAAGGCTCCCCTGGGGAGTTCAGTTCTACCCAAAGGCTTCCTTTGGGGACAATTTTTGATGAGCGAAAGGGTCTCTGTACGTGATTTCTGGGGTCATATTTTCAATTCCTCTCACATTCCGGGAAGGGATGTATTTAGGGTTGTTCAGAAAGAGCGAACACAGAGTCCAGTTGCATGTGGGGCTGCGTAAAGGCTCCCCTGGCGAGTTCAGTTGTTCCCAAAGGCTTCCTTTAGGGGCTATTTTGCATGGTTGAAAGGGGCTTTGTATGCGTTTTCTGGTGTCCTATTTTAAATTCCTCTCACATTCCGGGAAGGGATGTATTTAGGGTTGTTCAGAAAGAGCGAACACAGAGAGTCCAGTTGCATGTGGGGCTGCGTAAAGGCTCCCCTGGGGAGTTCAGTTCTACCCAAAGACTTCCTTTGGGGGCTATTTTTGATGGGTGAAAGGGGCTCTGTACGTGATTTCTGGGGTCATATTTTCAATTCCTCTCTGATTCCGGTTAGGGATGTATATAGGGTTGTTCAGAAAGAGCGAACACAGACAGTCCAGTTGCATGTCGGGCTGCGTAAAGGCTCCCCTGCGGAGTTCAGTTGTACCCAAAGGCTTCCTTTGGGGGCTATTTTTGACGGGTGAAAGGGGCTCTGTACGTGATTTCTTGGCTCATATTTTCAATTCCTCTGAGATTCCGGTTAGGCATGTACTTAGGGTTGTTCAGAAAGAGCGAACACAGAGAGTCCAGTTGCATGTGGGGCTGCGTAAAGGCTCCCCTGGGGAGTTCAGTTCTACCCAAAGGCTTCCTTTGGGGGCAATTTTTGATGTGTGAAAGGGGCTCTGTACATGATTTCTGGGGTCATATTTTCAATTCCTCTCAGATTCCGGTTAGGCATGTATTTAGGGTTGTTCAGAAAGAGCGAACACAGAGAGTCCAGTTGCATGTGGGGCTGCGTAAAGGCTCCCATGGGGAGTTCAGTTCTACCCAAAGGCTTCCTTTGGGGGCTATTTTTGATGGGTGAAAGGGGCTCTGTACGTGATTTCTGGGGTCATATTTTCAATTCCTCTCTGATTCCGGTTAGGGATGTATTTAGGGTTGTTCAGAAAGAGCGAACACAGAGAGTCCAGTTGCATGTGGGGCTGCGTAAAGGCTCCCCTGGGGAGTTCATTTCTACCCAAAGGCTTTCTTTGGGGGCTATTTTTGACGGGTGAAAGGGGCTCTGTACGCGTTTTCCAGGGTCCTATTTTCAATTCCTCTCAGATTCCAGGTAGGGATGTATTTAGGGTTGTTCAGAAAGAGCGAACACAGAGAGTCCAGTTGCATGTGGGGCTGCATAAATGCTCCCCATGTTAGTTCATTTTTTCCCTATGGCTTCCTTTGGGGGCTATTTTTGATGGGTGAAAGGGGCTTTGTATGCGTTTTATGGGGTCCTATTTTCAATTCCTCTCAGATTCCGGATAGGGATGTATTTAGGTTTGTTCAGAAATAGCGAACACAGAGAGTCCAGTTGCATGTGGGGCTGCGTAAATGCTCCCCTGGGGAGTTCAGTTGTTCCCAAAGGCTTCCTTTGGGGGCAATTTTTGACGGGTGAAATGGGCTCTGTACGTGATTTCTGGGGTCATATTTTCAATTCCTCTGAGATTCCGGTTAGGCATGTATTTAGGGTTGTTCAGAAAGAGCGAACACAGAGAGTCCAGTTGCATGTGGGGCTGCGTAAAGGCTCCCCTGGGGAGTTCAGTTCTACCCAAAGGCTTCCTTTGAGGGCAATTTTTGATGGGTTAAAGGGGCTCTCTACGTGATTTCTGGGGTCATATTTTCAATTCCTCTCACATTCCGGGAAGGGATGTACTTAGGGTTGTTCAGAAAGAGCGAACACAGAGAGTCCAGTTGCATGTGGGGCTGCGTAAAGGCTCCCATGGGGAGTTCAGTTGTACCCAAAGGCTTCCTTTGGGGGCAATTTTTGATGGGTGAAAGGGGCTTTGTATGCGTTTTCTGGGGTCCTATTTTCAATTCCTCTCACATTCCGGGTAGGGATGTATTTAGGGTTGTTCAGAAAGAGCGAACACAGAGAGTCCAGTTGCATGTGGGGCTGCGTAAAGGCTCCCCTGGGGAGTTCAGTTCTACACAAAGGCTTCCTTTGGGGACAATTTTTGATGTGTGAAAGGGGCTCTGTACATGATTTCTGGGGTCATATTTTCAATTCCTCTCAGATTCCGGTTAGGGATGTATTTAGGGTTGTTCAGAAAGAGCGAACACAGAGAGTCCAGTTGCATGTGGGGCTGCGTAAAGGCTCCCCTGGCGAGTTCAGTTGTACCCAAAGGCTTTCTTTGGGGGCTATTTTTGACGGGTGAAAGGGGCTCTGTACGCGTTTTCCAGGGTCCTATTTTCAATTCCTCTCAGATTCCAGGTAGGGATGTATTTAGGGTTGTTCAGAAAGAGCGAACACAGAGAGTCCAGTTGCATGTGGGACTGCGTAAAGGCTCCCCTGGGGAGTTCAGTTGTATCCTAAGGCTTCCTTTGGGCGCTATTTTTGATGGGTGAAAGGGGCTTTGTATGCGTTTTATGGGGTCATATTTTCAATTCCTCTCACATTCCGGGAAGGGATGTACTTAGGGTTGTTCAGAAAGAGCGAACACAGAGAGTCCAGTTGCATGTGGGGCTGCGTAAAGGCTCCCCTGGGGAGTTCAGTTGTACCAAAGGCTTCCTTTGGGGGCAATTTTTGATGGGTAAAATGGGCTTTGTATGCGTTTTCTGGGGTCCTATTTTCAATTCCTCTCACATTCCGGGTAGGGATGTATTTAGGGTTGTTCAGAAAGAGCGAACACAGAGAGTCCAGTTGCATGTGGGGCTGCGTAAAGGTTCCCCTGGGGAGTTCAGTTGTACCCAAAGGCTTCCTTTTGGGGCAATTTTTGATGGGCGAAATGGGTTCTGTACGCGGTTTCTGGGGTCCTATTTTCAATTCCTCTCAGATTCCGGGTAGGGAGGTATAAACGGTTGTTCAGAAAGAGCGAACAGAGAGAGTCCAGTTGCATGTGGGACTGCGTAAAGGCTCCCCTGGGGAGTTCAGTTGTATCCAAAGGCTTATTTAGGGGCAATTTTTGATGGGTGAAAGGGGCTCTCTACGTGATTTCTGGGGTCATATTTTCAATTCCTCTCACATTCCGGGAAGGGATGTATTTAGGGTTGTTCAGGATGAGCGAACACAGAGAGTCCAGTTGCATGTGGGGCTGCGTAAATGCTCCCCTGGGGAGTTCAGTTGTACCCAAAGTCTTCCTTTGGGGGCTATTTTTGACAGGTGAAAGGGGCTCTGTACGCCTTTTCCAGGGTCCTATTTTCAATTCCTCTCAGATTCCGGGTAGGGATGTATTTAGGGTTGTTCAGGAAGAGCGAACACAGAGAGTCCAGTTGCATGTGGGGCTGCGTAAAGGCTCCCCTGGGGAGTTCAGTTGTTCCCAAAGGCTTCCTTTGGGGGCTATGTTTGATGGGTGAAAGGGGCTCTGAATGTGATTTCTGGGGTAATATTTTCAATTCCTCTCACATTCCGGGAAGGGAAGTATTTAGGGTTGTTCAGAAAGAGCGAACACAGAGAGTCCAGTTGCATGTGGGGCTGCGTAAAGGCTCCCATGGGGAGTTCATTTGTTCCCAAAGGCTTCCTTTGGGGGCTATTTTTGACGGGTGAAAGGGGCTCTGTACGTGATTTCTTGGGTCATATTTTCAATTCCTCTGAGATTCCGGTTAGACATGTATTTAGGGTTGTTCAGAAAGAGCGAACACAGAGAGTCCAGTTGCATGTGGGGCTGCGTAAAGGCTCCCCTGGGGAGTTCAGTTCTACCCAAAGGCTTCCTTTCGGGGCAATTTTTGATGGGTGAAAGGGGCTTTGTATGCGTTTTCTGGTGTCCTATTTTAAATTCCTCTCACATTCCCGGAAGGGATGTATTTAGGGTTGTTCAGAAAGAGCGAACACAGAGAGACCAGTTGCATGTGGGGCTGTGTAAAGGCTCCCCTGGGGAGTTCAGTTGTACCCAAAGGCTTCGTTTCTTGGAAAATTTTGATGAGTGAAAGGGGCTCTGTACGTGATTTATGGGGTCATATTTTCAATTCCTCTGAGATTCCGGTTAGGCATGTATTTAGGGTTGTTCTGAAAGAGCGAACACAGAGAGTCCAGTTGCATGTGGGGCTGCGTAAAGGCTCCCCTGGGGAGTTCATTTCTACCCAAAGGCTTCCTTTGGGGGCTATTTTTGATGGGTGAAAGGGGCTCTGTATGTGATTTCTGGGGACATATTTTCAATTCCTCTCAGATTCCAGGTAGGGATGTATTTAGGTTTGTTCAGAAAGAGCGAACACAGAGAGTCCAGTTGCATGTGGGGCTGCGTAAATGCTCCCCTGGTTAGTTCATTTTTTCCCTAAGGCTTCCTTTGGGGGCTATTTTTGATAGGTGAAAGGGGCTTTGTATGCGTTTTATGGGGTCATATTTTCAATTCCTCTCACATTCCGGGAAGGAATGTACTTAGGGTTGTTCAGAAAGAGCGAACACAGAGAGTCCAGTTGCATGTGGGGCTGCGTAAAGGCTCCCCTGGGGAGTTCAGTTGTACCCAAAGGCTTCCTTTGGGGGCTATTTTTGACGGTTGAAACGGGCTCTGTACGTGATTTCTGGGGTCATATTTTCAATTCCTCTGAGATTCCGGTTAGGCATGTATTTAGGGTTGTTCTGAAAGAGCGAACACAGAGAGTCCAGTTGCATGTGGGGCTGCGTAAAGGCTCCCCTGGGGAGTTCAGTTTTACCCAAAGGCTTCCTTTCGGGGCAATTTTTGATGGGTAAAATGGGCTTTGTATGCGTTTTCTGAGGTCCTATTTTCAATTCCTCTCACATTCCGGGAAGGGATGTATTTAGGGTTGTTCAGAAAGAGAGAACACAGAGAGTCCAGTTGCATGTGGGGCTTCATAAGGGCTCCCCTGGGGAGTTCAGTTCTACACAAAGGCTTCCTTTGGGGACAATTTTTGATGAGTGAAAGGGTCTCTGTACGTGATTTCTGGGGTCATATTTTCAATTCCTCTCACATTCCGGGAAGGGATGTATTTAGGGTTGTTCAGAAAGAGCGAACACAGAGAGTCCAGTTGCATGTGGGGCTGCGTAAATGCTCCCCTGGGGAGTTCAGTTGTACCCAAAGGCTTCCTTTGGGGGCTATTTTTGACAGGTGAAAGGGGCTCTGTACGCCTTTTCCAGGGTCCTATTTTCAATTCCTCTCAGATTCCAGGTAGGGATGTATTTAGGGTTGTTCAGGATGAGCGAACACAGAGAGTCCAGTTGCATGTGGGGCTGCGTAAAGGCTCCCCTGGGGAGTTCAGTTGTTCCCAAAGGCTTCCTTTCGGGGCTATTTTTGATTGGTGAAAGGGGCTCTGAACGTGATTTCTGGGGTAATATTTTCAATTCCTCTCACATTCCGGGAAGGGATGTATTTAGGGTTGTTCAGGATGAGCGAACACAGAGAGTCCAGTTGCATGTGGGGCTGCGTAAAGGCTCCCCTGGGGAGTTCAGTTGTTCCCAAAGGCTTCCTTTCTGGGCTATTTTTGATGGGTGAAAGGGGCTCTGAACGTGATTTCTGGGGTAATATTTTCAATTCCTCTCACATTCCGGGAAGGGATGTATTTATAGTTGTTCAGAAAGAGCGAACACAGAGAGTCCAGTTGCATGTGGGGCTGCGTAAAGGCTCCCCTGGGGAGTTCATTTGTTCCCAAAGGCTTCCTTTGGGGACTATTTTTGACGGGTGAAAGGGGCTCTGTACGTGATTTCTTGGGTCATATTTTCAATTCCTCTGAGATTCCGGTTAGGCATGTATTTAGGGTTGTTCAGAAAGAGCGAACACAGAGAGTCCAGTTGCATGTGGGGCTGCGTAAAGGCTCCCCTGGGGAGTTCAGTTCTACCCAAAGGCTTCCTTTGGGGGCAATTTTTGATGTGTGAAAGGGGCTCTGTACATGATTTCTGGGGTCATATTTTCAATTCCTCTCAGATTCCGGTTAGGGATGTATTTAGGGTTGTTCTGAAAGAGCGAACACAGATAGTCCAGTTGCATGTGGGGCTGCGTAAAGGCTCCCCTGGGGAGTTCATTTCTACCCAAAGGCTTCCTTTGGGGGCTATTTTTGATGGGTGAAAGGGGCTCTGTACGTGATTTCTGGGGTCATATTTTCAATTCCTCTCAGATTCCAGGTAGGGATGTATTTAGGGTTGTTCAGAAAGAGCGAACACAGAGAGTCCAGTTGCATGTGGGGCTGCGTAAATGCTCCCCTGCTTAGTTCATTTTTTCCCTAAGGCTTCCTTTGGGGGCTATTTTTGATGGGTGAAAGGGGCTTTGTATGCGTTTTATGGGGTCATATTTTCAATTCCTCTCACATTCCGGGAAGGAATGTACTTAGGGTTGTTCAGAAAGAGCGAACACAGAGAGTCCAGTTGCATGTGGGGCTGCGTAAAGGCTCCCCTGGGGAGTTCAGTTGTACCCAAAGGCTTCCTTTGGGGGCTATTTTTAACGGGTGAAACTGGCTCTGTACGTGATTACTGGGGTCATATTTTCAATTCCTCTGAGATTCCGGTTAGGCATGTATTTAGGGTTGTTCTGAAAGAGCGAACACAGAGAGTCCAGTTGCATGTGGGGCTGCGTAAAGGCTCCCCTGGGGAGTTCAGTTTTACCCAAACGCTTCCTTTCGGGGCAATTTTTGATGGGTAAAATGGGCTTTGTATGCGTTTTCTGAGGTCCTATTTTCAATTCCTCTCAGATTCCAGGTAGAGATGTATTTAGGGTTGTTCAGAAAGAGCGAACACAGAGAGTCCAGTTGCATGTGGGGCTGCGTAAAGGCTCCCCTGGGGAGTTCAGTTCTACCCAAAGGCTTCCTTTGGGCGCTATTTTTGATGGGTGAAAGGGGCTCTGTACGTGATTTCTGGGGTCATATTTTCAATTCCTCTCTGATTCCGGTTAGGGATGTATTTAGGGATGTTCAGAAAGAGCGAACACAGAGAGTCCAGTTGCATGTGGGGCTGCGTAAAGGCTCCCCTGGGGAGTTCAGTTCTACCCAAAGGCTTCCTTTGGGGGCAATTTTTGATGTGTGAAAGGGGCTCTGTACATGATTTCTGGGGTCATATTTTCAATTCCACTCAGATTCTGGTTAGGGATGTATTTAGGGTTGTTCAGAAAGAGCGAACACAGAGAGTCCAGTTGCATGTGGGGCTGCGTAAAGGCTCCCCTGCGAGTTCAGTTGTACCCAAAGGCTTTCTTTGGGGGCTATTTTTGATGGGTGAAAGGGGCTCTGTACGCGTTTTCCAGGGTCCTATTTTCAATTCCTCTCAGATTCCAGGTAGGGATGTATTTAGAGTTGTTCAGAAAGAGCGAACACAGAGAGTCCAGTTGCATGTGGGGCTGCGTAAATGCTCCCCTGGTTAGTTCATTTTTTCCCTAAGGCTTCCTTTGGGGGCTATTTTTGATGGGTGAAAGGGGCTTTGTATGCGTTTTATGGGGTCATATTTTCAATTCCTCTCACATTCCGGGAAGGGATGTACTTAGGGTTGTTCAGAAAGAGCGAACACAGAGAGTCCAGTTGCATGTGGGGCTGCGTAAAGGCTCCCCTGGGGAGTTCAGTTGTACCCAAAGGCTTCCTTTGGGGGCTATTTTTGACGGGTGAAAGGGGCTCTGTACGTGATTTCTGGGGTCATATTTTCAATTCCTCTGAGATTCCGGTTAGGCATGTATTTAGGGTTGTTCAGAAATAGCGAACACAGAGAGTCCAGTTGCATGTGGGGCTGCGTAAATGCTCCCCTGGTTAGTTCATTTTTTCCATAAGGCTTCCTTTGGGGGCTATTTTTGATGGGTGAAAGGGGCTTTGTATGCGTTTTATGGGGTCATATTTTCAATTCCTCTCACATTCCGGGAAGGGATGTACTTAGGGTTGTTCAGAAAGAGCGAACACAGAGAGTCCAGTTGCATGTGGGGCTGCGTAAAGGCTCCCCAGGAGAGTTCAGTTCTACCCAAAGGCTTCCTTTCGGGGCAATTTTTGATGGGTGAAAGGGGCTCTCTACGTGATTTCTGGGGTCATATTTTCAATTCCTATCAGATTCCGGGTAGGGATGTATTTAGGGTTGTTCAGAAAGAGCGAACACAGAGAGTCCAGTTGCATGTGGGGCTGCGTAAAGGCTCCCCTGGGGAGTTCAGTTGTACCCAAAGGCTTCCTTTCAGGGCAATTTTTGACGGGTGAAAGGGGCTCTGTACGCGTTTTCCAGGGTCCTATTTTCAATTCCTCTCAGATTCCCGGTACGGATGTATTTAGGGTTGTTCAGAAAGAGCAAACACAGCGAGTCCAGTTGCATGTGGGGCTGCGTAAAGGCTCCCCTGGGGAGTTCAGTTGTTCCCAAAGGCTTCCTTTGGGCGCTATTTTTGATGGGTGAAAGGGGCTTTGTATGCGTTTTATGGGGTCATATTTTAAATTCCTTTCACATTCCGGGAAGGGACGTACTTAGGGTTGTTCAGAAAGTGCGAACACAGATAGTCCAGTTGCATGTGGGGCTGCGTAAAGGCTCCCCTGGGGAGTTCTGTTGTACCCAAAGGCTTCCTTTGGGGGTGATTTTTAATGGGTGGAAGGGGCTCTCTATGTGATTTCTGGGGTCATATTTTCAATTCCTCTCTGATTCCGTTTAGGGATGTATTTAGGGTTGTTCAGAAAGAGTGAACACAGAGAGTCCAGTTGCATGTGGGGCTGCGTAAAGGCTCCCCTGGGGAGTTCAGTTGTACCCAAAGGCTTTCTTTGGGGGCTATTTTTGACGGGTGAAAGGGGCTCTGTACGCGTTTTCCAGGGTCCTATTTTCAATTCCTCTCACATTCCGGGAAGGGATGTATTTAGGGTTGTTCAGAAAGAGCGAACACAGAGAGTCCAGTTGCATGTGGGGCTGCGTAAATGCTCCCCTGGGGAGTTCAGTTGTTCCCAAAGGCTTCCTTTAGGGGCTATTTTTAATGGGTGAAAGGGGCTTTGTATGCGTTTTATGGGGTCATATTTTCAATTCCTCTCAGATTCCGGTTAGGGATGTACTTAGGGTTGTTTAGAAAGAGCGAACACAGAGAGTCCAGTTACATGTGGGGCTGCGTAAAGGCTCCCCTGGGGAGTTCAGTTCTACCCAAAGGCTTCCTTTGGGGGCAATTTTTGATGGGTAAAATGGGCTTTGTATGCGTTTTCTGGGGTCCTATTTTCAATTCCTCTCACATTCCGGGAAGGGATGTACTTAGGGTTGTTCAGAAAGAGCTAACACAGAGAGTTCAGTTGCATGTGGGGCTGCGTAAAGGCTCCCCTGGAGAGTTCAGTTTTACTCAAAGGCTTCCTTTCGGGGCAATTTTTGATGGGTGAAAGGGGCTCTCTACGTGATTTCTGGGGTCATATTTTCAATTCCTATCAGATTCCGGGTAGGGATGTATTTAGGGTTGTTCAGAAAGAGCGAACACAGAGAGTCCAGTTGCATGTGGGGCTGCGTAAATGCTCCCCTGGGGAGTTCAGTTGTACCCAAAGGCTTCCTTTCAGGGCAATTTTTGACGGGTGAAAGGGGCTCTGTACGCGTTTTCCAGGGTCCTATTTTCAATTCCTCTCAGATTCCCGGTACGGATGTATTTAGGGTTGTTCAGAAAGAGCAAACACAGCGAGTCCAGTTGCATGTGGTGCTGCGTAAAGGCTCCCCTGGGGAGTTCAGTTGTTCCCAAAGGCTTCCTTTGGGCGCTATTTTTGATGGGTGAAAGGGGCTTTGTATGCGTTTTATGGGGTCATATTTTAAATTCCTTTCACATTCCGGGAAGGGACGTACTTAGGGTTGTTCAGAAAGAGCGAACACAGAGAGTCCAGTTGCATGTGGGGCTGCGTAAAGGCTCCCCTGGGGAGTTCAGTTGTTCCCAAAGGCTTCCTTTAGGGGCTGTTTTTAATGGGTGAAAGGGGCTTTGTATGCGTTTTATGGGGTCATATTTTCAATTCCTCTCAGATTCCGGTTAGGGATGTACTTAGGGTTGTTTAGAAAGAGCGAACACAGAGAGTCCAGTTGCATGTGGGGCTGCGTAAAGGCTCCCCTGGGGAGTTCAGTTCTACCCAAAGGCTTCCTTTGGGGGCAATTTTTGATGGGTAAAATGGGCTTTGTATGCGTTTTCTGGGGTCCTATTTTCAATTCCTCTCACATTCCGGGTAGGGATGTATTTAGGGTTGTTCAGAAAGAGCGAACACAGAGAGTCCAGTTGCATGTGGGGCTGCGTAAAGGCTCCCCTGGCGAGTTCAGTTGTACCCAAAGGCTTCCTTTGGGGGCAATTTTTGATGGGTGAAAGGGGCTCTTTACGTGATTTCTGGGGTCATATTTTCAATTCCTCTGAGATTCCGGTTAGGCATGTATTTAGGGTTGTTCAGAAAGAGCGAACACAGAGAGTCCAGTTGCATGTAGGGCTGCGTAAAGGCTCCCCTGGGGAGTTCAGTTCTACCCAAAGGCTTCCTTTGGGGGCAATTTTTGATGAGTGAAAGGGGCTCTGTTCGTGATTTCTGGGGTCATATTTTCAATTCCTCTCACATTCCGGGAAGGGATGTACTTAGGGTTGTTCAGAAAGAGCGAACACAGAGAGTCCAGTTGCATGTGGGGCTGCGTAAAGGCTCCCCTGGGGAGTTCAGTTGTACCCAAAGGCTTCCTTTGGGGGCTATTTTTGACGGGTGAAAGGGGCTCTGTACGTGATTTCTGGGGTCATATTTTCAATTCCTCTGAGATTCCGGTTAGGCATGTATTTAGGGTTGTTCAGAAAGAGCGAACACAGAGAGTCCAGTTGCATGTGGGGCTGCGTAAGTGCTCCCCTGGTTAGTTCATTTTTTCCCTAAGGCTTCCTTTGGGGCCGATTTTTAATGGTTGAAAGGGGCTTTGTATGCGTTTTTTGGTGTCCTATTTTAAATTCCTCTCACATTCCGGGAAGGGATGTATTTAGGGTTGTTCAGAAAGAGCGAACACAGAGAGTCCAGTTGCATGTGGGGCTGCGTAAAGGCTCCCCTGGGGAGTTCAGTTGTACCCAAAGGCTTCCTTTGGGGGCTATTTTTGTCGGGTGTAAGGGGCTCTCTACGCGTTTTCCAGGGTCCTATTTTCAATTCCTCTCAGATTCCAGGTAGGGATGTATTTAGGGTTGTTCAGAAAGAGCGAACACAGAGAGTCCAGTTGCATGTGGGGCTGCGTAAATGCTCCCCTGGGGAGTTCAGTTGTACCCAAAGGCTTCCTTTGGGGGCTATTTTTGACGGGTGAAAGGGGCTCTGCACGTGATTTCTGGGGTCATATTTTCAATTCCTATCAGATTCCGGGTAGGGATGTATTTAGGGTTGTTCAGAAAGAGCGAACACAGAGAGTCCAGTTGCATGTGGGGCTGTGTAAAGGCTCCCCTGGGGAGTTCAGTTGTACCCAAAGGCTTCCTTTCAGGGCAATTTTTGACGGGTGAAAGGGGCTCTGTACGCGTTTTCCAGGGTCCTATTTTCAATTCCTCTCAGATTCCCGGTACGGATGTATTTAGGGTTGTTCAGAAAGAGCGAACACAGCGAGTCCAGTTGCATGTGGGGCTGCGTAAAGGCTCCCCTGGGGAGTTCAGTTGTTCCCAAAGGCTTCCTTTGGGCGCTATTTTTGATGGGTGAAAGGGGCTTTGTATGCGTTTTATGGGGTCATATTTTAAATTCCTTTCACATTCCGGAAAGGGACGTACTTAGGGTTGTTCAGAAAGAGCGAACACAGAGAGTCCAGTTGCATGTGGGGCTGCGTAAAGGCTCCCCTGGGGAGTTCTGTTGTACCCAAAGGCTTCCTTTGGGGGTGATTTATAATGGGTGGAAGGGGCTTTGTATGCGTTTTCTGGTGTCCTATTTTCAATTCCTCTCACATTCCGGGAAGGGATGTATTTAGGGTTGTTCAGAAAGAGTGAACACAGAGAGTCCAGTTGCATGTGGGGCTGCGTAAAGGCTCCCCTGGGGAGTTCATTTCTACCCAAAGGCTTCCTTTGGGGGCTATTTTTGATGGGTGTAAGGGGCTCTCTACGTGATTTCTGTGGTCATATTTTCAATTCCTCTCTGATTCCGGTTAGGGATGTATTTAGGGTTGTTCAGAAAGAGCGAACACAGAGAGTCCAGTTGCATGTGGGGCTGCGTAAAGGCTCCCCTGGGGAGTTCAGTTGTACCCAAAGGCTTTCTTTGGGGGCTATTTTTGACGGGTGAAAGGGCTCTGTACGCGTTTTCCAGTGTCCTATTTTCAATTCCTCTCACATTCCGGGAAGGGATGTATTTAGGGTTGTTCAGAAAGAGCGAACACAGAGAGTCCAGTTGCATGTGGGGCTGCGTAAATGCTCCCCTGGGGAGTTCAGTTGTTCCCAAAGGCTTCCTTTAGGGGCTATTTTTGATGGGTGAAAGGGGCTTTGTATGCGTTTTCCAGGGTCCTATTTTCAATTCCTCTCAGATTCCGGTTAGGGATGTACTTAGGGTTGTTTAGAAAGAGCGAACACAGAGAGTCCAGTTGCATGTGGGGCTGCGTAAAGGCTCCCCTGGGGAGTTCAGTTCTACCCAAAGGCTTCCTTTGGGGGCAATTTTTGATGGGTGAAAGGGGCTCTTTACGTGATTTCTGGGGTCATATTTTCAATTCCTCTGAGATTCCGGTTAGGCATGTATTTAGGGTTGTTCAGAAAGAGCGAACACAGAGAGTCCAGTTGCATGTAGGGCTGCGTAAAGGCTCCCCTGGGGAGTTCAGTTCTACCCAAAGGCTTCCTTTGGGGACAATTTTTGATGAGTTAAAGGGGCTCTGTTCGTGATTTCTGGGGTCATATTTTGAATTCCTCTCACATTCCGGGAAGGGATGTATTTAGGGTTGTTCAGAAAGAGCAAACACAGAGAGTCCAGTTGCATGTGGGGTTGCGTAAAGGCCCCCCTGGGGAGTTCTGTTGTACCCAAAGGCTTCCTTTGGGGCCGATTTTTAATGGGTGAAAGGGGCTTTGTATGCGTTTTTTGGTGTCCTATTTTAAATTCCTCTCACATTCCGGGAAGGGATGTATTTAGGGTTGTTCAGAAAGAGCGAACACAGAGAGTCCAGTTGCATGTGGGGCTGCGTAAAGGCTCCCCTGGGGAGTTCAGTTGTATCCAAAGGCTTCCTTTGGGGGCTATTTTTGTCGGGTGTAAGGGGCTCTCTACGCGTTTTCCAGGGTCCTATTTTCAATTCCTCTCAGATTCCAGGTAGGGATGTATTTAGGGTTGTTCAGAAAGAGAGAACACAGAGAGTCCAGTTGCATGTGGGGCTGCGTAAATGGTCCCCTGGGGAGTTCAGTTGTTCCCAAAGGCTTCCTTTAGGGGCTATTTTTGATGGGTGAAAGGGGCTTTGTATGCGTTTTATGGGGTCATATTTCCAATTCCTCTCAGATTCCGGTTAGGGATGTACTTAGGGTTGTTCAGAAAGAGCGAACACAGAGAGTCCAGTTGCATGTGGGGCTGCGTAAAGGCTCCCCTGGGGAGTTCAGTTCTACCCAAAGGCTTCCTTTGGGGGCAATTTTTGATAGGTAAAATGGGCTTTGTATGCGTTTTCTGGGGTCCTATTTTCAATTCCTCTCACATTCCGGGAAGGGATGTATTTAGGGTTGTTTCAGAAAGAGCGAACACAGAGAGTCCAGTTGCATGTGGGGCTGCGTAAAGGCTCCCCTGGGGAGTTCTGTTGTACCCAAAAGCTTCCTTTGGGGCCGATTTTTATTGGGTGAAAGGGGCTTTGTATGCGTTTTATGGTGTCCTATTTTAAATTCCTCTCACATTCCGGGAATGGATGTACTTAGGGTTGTTCAGAAAGAGCGAACACAGAGAGTCCAGTTGCATGTGGGGCTGCGTAAAGGCTCCCCTGGGGAGTTCAGTTGTTCCCAAAGGCTTCTTTTAGGGGCTATTTTTGATGGGTGAAAGGGGCTCAGTACGTGATTTCTGGGGTCATATTTTCAATTCCTCTGAGATTCCGGTTAGGCATGTACTTAGGGTTATTCAGAAAGAGCGAACACAGAGAGTCCAGTTGCATGTGGGGCTGCGTAAAGGCTCCCCTGGGGAGTTCAGTTCTACCCAAATGCTTCCTTTGGGGCAATTTTTGATGAGTGAAAGGGGCTCTGTACGTGATTTCTGGGGTCATATTTTCAATTCCTCTCAGATTCCGGTTAGGCATGTATTTAGGGTTGTTCAGAAAGAGTGAACACAGAGAGTCCAGTTGCATGTGGGGCTACGTAAAGGCTCCCCTGGGGAGTTCAGTTGTACCCAAAGGCTTCCTTTGGGGGCTATTTTTGACAGGTGAAAGGGGCTCTGTACGCCTTTTCCAGGGTCCTATTTTCAATTCCTCTCAGATTCCAGGTAGGGATGTATTTAGGGTTGTTCAGGAAGAGCGAACACAGAGAGTCCAGTTGCATGTGGGGCTGCGTAAAGGCTCCCCTGGGGAGTTCAGTTGTTCCCAAAGGCTTCCTTTGGGGGCTATTTTTGATGGGTGAAAGGGGCTCTGAACGTGATTTCTGGGGTAATATTTTCAATTCCTCTCACATTCCGGGAAGGGATGTATTTAGGGTTGTTCAGAAAGAGCGAACACAGAGAGTCCAGTTGCATGTGGGGATGCGTAAATGCTCCCCTGGGGAGTTCAGTTGTACCCAAAGGCTTCCTTTGGGGTCTATTTTTGACGGGTGAAAGGGGCTCTGTACGCGTTTTCCAGGGTCCTATTTTCAATTCCTCTCTGATTCCAGGTAGGGATGTATTTAGGGTTGTTCAGAAAGAGCGAACACAGAGAGTCCAGTTGCATGTGGGGCTGCGTAAAGGCTCCCCTGGGGAGTTCAGTTCTACCCAAAGGCTTCCTTTGGGGGCAATTTTTGATGGGTAAAATGGGCTTTGTATGCGTTTTCTGCGGTCCTATTTTCAATTCCTCTCAGATTCCGGGAAGGGATGTATTTAGGGTTGTTTCAGAAAGAGCGAACACAGAGAGTCCAGTTGCATGTGGGGATGCGTAAAGGCTCCCCTGGGGAGTTCTGTTGTACCCAAAGGCTTCCTTTGGGGGCGATTTTTAATGGGTGAAAGGGGCTTTGTATGCATTTCCTGGTGTCCTATTTTAAATTCCTCTCACATTCCGGGAAGGGATGTATTTAGGGTTGTTCAGAAAGAGCGAACACAGAGAGTCCAGTTGCATGTGGGGCTGCGTAAAGGCTCCCCTGGGGAGTTCAGTTGTACCCAAAGGCTTCCTTTCAGGGCAATTTTTGTTGGATGAAATGGGCTCTGTACGTGATTTCTGGGGTCATATTTTCAATTCCTCTGAGATTCCGGTTAGGCATGTATTTAGGGTTCTTCAGAAAGAGCGAACACAGAGAGTCCAGTTGCATGTGGGGCTGCGTAAAGGCTCCCCTGGGGAGTTCAGTTCTACCCAAAGGCTTCCTTTCGGGGCAATTTTTGATGGGTGAAAGGGGCTCTCTACGTGATTTCTGGGGTCATATTTTCATTTCCTCTGAGATTCCGGTTAGGGATGTATTTAGGGTTGTTCAGAAAGAGCGAACACAGAGAGTCCAGTTGCATGTGGGGCTGCGTAAAGGCTCCCCTGGGGAGTTCAGTTGTACCCAAAGGCTTCCTTTCAGGGCAATTTTTGATGGGTGAAAGGGGCTCTGTACATGATTTCTGGGGTCATATTTTCAATTCCTCTGAGATTCCGGTTAGGCATGTATTTAGGGTTGTTCAGAAAGAGCGAACACAGAGAGTCCAGTTGCATGTGGGGCTGCGTAAAGGCTCCCCTGGGGAGTTCAGTTCTACCCAAAGGCTTCCTTTGGGGGCAATTTTTGATGGGTGAAAGGGGCTCTGTACGCCTTTTCCAGGGTCCTATTTTCAATTCCTCTCAGATTCCAGGTAGGGATGTATTTAGGGTTGTTCAGAAAGAGCGAACACAGAGAGTCCAGTTGCATGTGGGGCTGTGTAATAGCTCCCCTGGGGAGTTCTGTTGTACCCAAAGGCTTCCTTTGGGGGCTATTTTTGATGGGTGAAAGGGGCTTTGTATGCGTTTTATGGGGTAATATTTTCAATTCCTCTCACATTCCAGGAAGGGATGTACTTAGTGTTGTTCAGAAAGAGTGAACACAGAGAGTCCAGTTGCATGTGGGGCTGCGTAAAGGCTACCCTGGGGAGTTCTGTTGTACCCAATGGCTTCCTTTGGGGGCGCTTTTTAATGGGTGAAAGGGGCTTTCTATGCGTTTTATGGGGTCATATTTTCAATTCCTCTCACATTCCGGGAAGGGATGTACTTAGGGTTGTTCAGAAAGAGCGAACACAGAGAGTCCAGTTGCATGTGGGGCTGCGTAAATGCTCCCCTGGGGAGTTCATGTCTACCCAAAGGCTTCCTTTGGGGGCAATTTTTGATGGGTAAAATGGGCTTTGTATGCGTTTTCTGGGGTCCTATTTTAAATTCCTCTCACATTCCGGGAAGGGATGTATTTAGGGTTGTTTCAGAAAGAGCGAACACAGAGAGTCCAGTTGCATGTGGGGCTGCGTAAAGGCTCCCCTGCGGAGTTCAGTTGTACCCAAAGGCTTCCTTTGGGGGCAATTTTTGATGGGTGAATGGGGCTCTGTACGTGATTTCTGGGGTCCTATTTCAATTCCTCTCAGATTCCGGTTAGGCATGTATTTAGGGTTGTTCAGAAAGAGCGAACACATAGAGTCCAGTTGCATGTGGGGCTGCGTAAAGGCTCCACTGGAGAGTTCAGTTGTACCCAAAGGCTTCCTTTGGGGGCAATTTTTGATGGGTGAAAGGGGCTCTGTACGTGATTTCTGGGGTCATATTTTCAATTCCTCTCAGATTCTGGTTAGCGATATATTTAGGATTGTTCAGGAAGAGCGAACACAGAGAGTCCAGTTGCATGTGGGGCTGCGTAAAGGCTCCCCGGGGGAGTTCAGTTGTACCCAAAAGCTTCCTTTCAGGGCAATTTTTGATGGGCGAAAGGGGCTTTCTACAGGATTTCCAGGGACCTATTTTAAATTCCTCTCAGATTCCTGGTAGGGAGATATTTAGGGTTGTTCAGAAAGAGCGAACACAGAGAGTCCAGTTGCATGTGGGGCTGCGTAAAGGCTCCCCTGGGGAGTTCAGTTGTACCCAAAAGCTTCCTTTGGGGGCAATTTTTAATGGGTGATAGGGGCTTTGTATGCATTTTCTGGTGTCCTATTTTAAATTCCTCTCACATTCCGGGAAGGGATGTATTTAGGGTTGTTCAGAAAGAGTGAACACAGAGAGTCCAGTTGCATGTGGGGCTGCGTAAAGGCTCCCCTGGGGAGTTCAGTTGTACCCAAAGGCTTCCTTTCAGGGCAATTTTTGATGGGTGAAAGGCGCTCTGTACGTGATTTCTGGGGTCCTATTTTAAATTCCTCTCACATTCCGGGAAGGGATGTATTTAGGGTTGTTCAGAAAGAGCGAACACAGAGAGTCCAGTTGCATGTGGGGCTGCGTAAAGGCTCCCCTGGGGAGTTCAGTTCTACCCAAAGGCTTCCTTTGGGGGCTATTTTTGATGGGTGAAATGGGCTCTGTACTTGATTTCTGGGGTCATATTTTCAATTCTTCTCTGATTCCGTTTAGGGATGTATTTAGGGTTGTTCAGAAAGAGTGAACACAGAGAGTCCAGTTGCATGTGGGGCTGCGTAAAGGCTCCCCTGGGGAGTTCAGTTCTACCCAAAGGCTTCCTTTGGGGGCTATTTTTGACGGGTGAAAGGGGCTCTGTACGCGTTTTCCAGGGTCCTATTTTCAATTCCTCTCAGATTCCAGGTAGGGATGTATTTAGGGTTGTTCAGAAAGAGCGAACACAGAGAGTCCAGTTGCATGTGGGGCTGTGTAAAGGCTCCCCTGGGGAGTTCAGTTGTTCTCAAAGGCTTCCTTTGGGGGTATTTTGATGGGTGAAAGGGGCTTTGTATGCATTTTATGGGGTCATATTTTCAATTCCTCTCACATTCCGGGAAGGGATGTATTTAGGGTTGTTTCAGAAAGAGCGAACACAGAGAGTCCAGTTGCATGTGGGGCTGTGTAAAGGCTCCCCTGGGGAATTCAGTTGTACCCAAAGGCTTCCTTTGGGGGCAATTTTTGATGGGTGAATGGGGCTTTGTACGTGATTTCTGGGGTCCTATTTCAATTCCTCTCAGATTCCGGTTAGGCATGTATTTAGGGTTGTTCAGAAAGAGCGAACACAGACAGTCCAGTTGCATGTGGGGCTGCGTAAAGGCTCCCCTGGGGAGTTCAGTTCTACCCAAAGGCTTCCTTTCGGGGCAATTTTTGATGGGTGAAAGGGGCACTCTACGTGATTTCTGGGGTCATATTTTCATTTCCTCTGAGATTCCGGTTAGGGATGTATTTAGGGTTGTTCAGAAAGAGCGAACACAGAGATTCCAGTTGTATGTGGGGCTGCGTAAAGGCTCCCCTGGGGAGTTCAGTTGTACCCAAAGGCTTCCTTTGGAGGCAATTTTTGATGGGTAAAATGGGCTTTGTAAGCGTTTTCTGGGGTCCTATTTTCAATTCCTAGCACATTCCGGGAAGGGCTGTATTTAGGGTTGTTCAGAAAGAGCGAACACAGAGAGTCCAGTTGCATGTGGGGCTGCGTAAATGCTCCCCTGGGGAGTTCAGTTGTTCCCAAAGGCTTCCTTTGGGGGCTATTTTTGATGGGTGAAAGGGGCTTTGTATGCTTTTTATGGGGTCATATTTTAAATTCCTCTCACATTCCGGGAAGGGATGTACTTAGGGTTGTTCAGAAAGAGCGAACACAGAGAGTCCAGTTGCATGTGGGGCTGCGTAAAGGCTCCCCTGGGGAGTTCAGTTGTACCCAAAGGCTTCCTTTCAGGGCAATTTTTGATGGGTGAAAGGGGCTCTATACATGATTTCTGGGGTCATATTTTCAATTCCTCTGAGATTCCGGTTGGGCATGTATTTAGGGTTGTTCAGAAAGAGCGAACACAGAGAGTCCAGTTGCATGTGGGGCTGCGTAAACGCTCCCCTGGGGAGTTCAGTTGTACCCAAAGGCTTCCTTTCGGGGCAATTTTTGATGGGTGAAAGGGGCTCTGTACGTGATTTCTGGGGTCATATTTTCAATTCCTCTCAGATTCCGGTTAGCGATATATTTAGGATTGTTCAGGAAGAGCGAACACAGAGAGTCCAGTTGCATGTGGGGCTGCGTAAAGGCTCCCCTGGGGAGTTCAGTTGTACCCAAAGGCTTCCTTTGGGGGCAATTTTTGATGGGCGAAAGGGGCTTTCTACAGGATTTCCAGGGACCTATTTTAAATTCCTCTCAGATTCCTGGTAGGGAGATATTTAGGGTTGTTCAGAAAGAGCGAACACAGAGAGTCCAGTTGCATGTGGGGCTGCGTAAAGGCTACCCTGGGGAGTTCTGTTGTACCCAAAAGCTTCCTTTGGGGGCGATCTATAATGGGTGAAAGGGGCTTTGTATGCATTTTCTGGGGTCCTATTTTAAATTCCTCTCACATTCCGGGAAGGGATGTATTTAGTGTTGTTCAGAAAGAGCGAACACAGAGAGTCCAGTTGCATGTGGGGCTGCGTAAATGCTCCCCTGGGGAGTTCAGTTGTACCCAAAGGCTTCCTTTCAGGGCAATTTTTGATGGGTGAAAGGGGCTCTGTACGTGATTTCTGGGGTCCTATTTTAAATTCCTCTCACATTCCGGGAAGGGATGTATTTAGGGTTGTACAGAAAGAGCGAACACAGAGAGTCCAGTTGCATGTGGGGCTGCGTAAAGGCTCCCCTGGGGAGTTCAGTTCTACCCAAAGGCTTCCTTTGGGGGCTATTTTTGATGGGTGAAATGGGCTCTGTACGTGATTTCTGGGGTCATATTTTCAATTCCTCTCTGATTCCGGTTAGGGATGTATTTAGGGTTGTTCAGAAAGAGTGAACACAGAGAGTCCAGTTGCATGTGGGGCTGCGTAAAGGCTCCCCTGGGGAGTTCAGTTGTACCCAAAGGCTTCCTTTGGGGGCTATTTTTGACGGGTGAAAGGGGCTCTGTACGCGTTTTCCAGGGTCCTATTTTCAATTCCTCTCAGATTCCAGGTAGGGATGTATTTAGGGTTGTTCAGAAAGAGCGAACACAGAGAGTCCAGTTGCATGTGGGGCTGTGTAAAGGCTCCCCTGGGGAGTTCAGTTGTTCCCAAAGGCTTCCTTTGGGGGTATTTTGATGGGTGAAAGGGGCTTTGTATGCATTTTATGGGGTCATATTTTCAATACCTCTCACATTCCGGGAAGGGATGTATTTAGGGTTGTTTCAGAAAGAGCGAACACAGAGAGTCCAGTTGCATGTGGGGCTGTGTAAAGGCTCCCCTGGGGAGTTCAGTTGTACCCAAAGGCTTCCTTTGGCGGCAATTTTTGATGGGTGAATGGGGCTTTGTACGTGATTTCTGGGGTCCTATTTCAATTCCTCTCAGATTACGGTTAGGCATGTATTTAGGGTTGTTCAGAATGAGCGAAAACAGAGAGTCCAGTTGCATGTGGGGCTGCGTAAAGGCTGCCCTTGGGAGTTCAGATCTACCCAAAGGCTTCCTTTGGGGGCAATTTTTGATGGGTGAAAGGGGCTCTGTCTGTGATTTCTGGGGTCATATTTTCAATTCCTATCAGATTCCGGGTAGCGATATATTTAGGATTGTTCAGGAAGAGCGAACACAGAGAGTCCAGTTGCATGTGGGGCTGCGTAAAGGCTCCCCTGGGGAGTTCAGTTGTACCCAAAAACTTCCTTTCAGGGCTATTTTTGATGGGCGAAAGGTGCTTTCTACACGATTTCCAGGGACCTATTTTAAATTCCTCTCAGATTCCTGGTAGGGAGATATTTAGGGTTGTTCAGAAAGAGCGAACACAGGGAGTCCAGTTGCATGTGGGGCTGCGTAAAGGCTCCCCTGGGGAGTTCAGTTCTACCCAAAGGCTTCCTTTCAGGGCAATTTTTGACGTGTAAAAGGGTCTCTGAACACGTTTTCAAGGGTCCTATTTTCAATTCCTCTCACATTCCGGGAAGGGATGTATTTAGTGTTGTTCAGAAAAAGCGATAACAGAGAGTCCAGTTGCATGTGGGGCTGCGTAAAGGCTCCCCTGGGGAGTTCAGTTCTACCCAAAGGCTTCCTTTCAGGGCAATTTTTGACGTGTAAAAGGGTCTCTGAACACGTTTTCAAGGGTCCTATTTTCAATTCCTCTCACATTCCGGGAAGGGATGTATTTAGTGTTGTTCAGAAAAAGCGATAACAGAGAGTCCAGTTGCATGTGGGGCTGCGTAAAGGCTCCCCTGGGGAGTTCAGTTGTACCCAAAAACTTCCTTTCAGGGCTATTTTTGATGGGCGAAAGGTGCTTTCTACACGATTTCCAGGGACCTATTTTAAATTCCTCTCAGATTCCTGGTAGGGAGATATTTAGGGTTGTTCAGAAAGAGCGAACTCAGAGAGTCCAGTTGCATGTGGGGCTGCGTAAAGGCTCCCCTGGGGAGTTCAGTTGTACCCAAAGGCTTCCTTTGGGGACAATTTTTGATGAGCGAAAGGGGCTCTGTACGCGGTTTCTGGGGTCCTATTTTCAATTCCTCTCAGATTCCGGGTAGGGAGGTATTTACGGTTGTTCACAAAGAGCGAACACAGAGAGTCCAGTTGCATATGGGGCTGCGTAAAGGCTCCCCTGGGGAGTTCAGTTGTATCCAAAGGCTAACTTTCAGGGAAATTTTTGATTGGTGAAAGGGGCTCTGTGCACGTTTTCCAGGGTCCTATTTTCAATTCCTCTCACATTCCGGGAAGGGATGTACTTAGGGTTGTTCAGAAAGAGCGAACACAGAGAGTCCAGTTGCATGTGGGGCTGCGTAAAGGCTCCCCTGGGGAGTTCAGTTGTACCAAAAAGCTTCCTTTCGGGGCAATTTTCGATGGGCGAAAGGGGCTTTGTACGCCATTTCCTGGGTCCTATTTTCAATTCCTCTCAGATTCCGGATAGGGATGTATTTAGGGTTGTTCAGAAATAGCGAACACAGAGAGTCCAGTTGCATATGGGGCTGCGTAAAGGCTCCCCTGGGGAGTTCAGTTGTACCCAAAGGCTTCCTTTGGGGAAGATTTTTGATGGGTGAAAGGGGCTTTGTATGCATTTTCTGGGGTCCTATTTTAAATTCCTCTCACATTCCGGGAAGGGATGTATTTAGGGTTGTTCAGAAAGAGCTAACACAGCGAGTCCAGTTGCATGTGGGGCTGCGTAAAGGATCCCCTGGGGAGTTCAGTTGTACCCAAAGGCTTCCTTTGGGGGCAATTTTTGATGGGTGAAAGGGGCTCTGTACGTGATTTCTGGGGTCATATTTTCAATTCCTCTCAGATTCCGGTTAGCGATATATTTAGGATTGTTCAGGAAGAGCGAACACAGAGAGTCCAGTTGCATGTGGGGCTGCGTAAAGGCTCCCCTGGGGAGTTCAGTTGTACCCAAAGGCTTCCTTTGGGGGCAATTTTTGATGGGCGAAAGGGGCTTTCTACAGGATTTCCAGGGACCTATTTTAAATTCCTCTCAGATTCCTGGTAGGGAGATATTTATGGTTGTTCAGAAAGAGCGAACACAGAGAGTCCAGTTGCATGTGGGGCTGCGTAAAGGCTCCCCTGGGGAGTTCAGTTCTACCCAAACGCTTCCATTGGGGGCGATTTTTAATGGGTGAAAGGGGCTTTGTATGCATTTTCTGGTGTCCTATTTTAAATTCCTCTCACATTCCGGGAAGGGATGTATTTAGGGTTGTTCAGAAAGAGCGAACACAGAGAGTCCAGTTGCATGTGGGGCTGCGTAAATGCTCCCCTGGGGAGTTCAGTTGTACCCAAAGGCTTCCTTTCAGGGCAATTTTTGATGGGTGAAAGGGGCTCTGTACGTGATTTCTGGGGTCCTATTTTAAATTCCTCTCACATTCCGGGAAGGGATGTATTTAGGGTTGTTCAGAAAGAGCGAACACAGAGAGTCCAGTTGCATGTGGGGCTGCGTAAAGGCTCCCCTGGGGAGTTCAGTTCTACCCAAAGGCTTCCTTTGGGGGCTATTTTTGATGGGTGAAATGGGCTCTGTACGTGATTTCTGGGGTCATATTTTCAATTCCTCTCTGATTCCGGTTAGGGATGTATTTAGGGTTGTTCAGAAAGAGTGAACACAGAGAGTCCAGTTGCATGTGGGGCTGCGTAAAGGCTCCCCTGGGGAGTTCAGTTCTACCCAAAGGCTTCCTTTGGGGGCTATTTTTGACGGGTGAAAGGGGCTCTGTACGCGTTTTCCAGGGTACTATTTTCAATTCCTCTCAGATTCCAGGTAGGGATGTATTTAGGGTTGTTCAGAAAGAGCGAACACAGAGAGTCCAGTTGCATGTGGGGCTGTGTAAAGGCTCCCCTGGGGAGTTCAGTTGTTCCCAAAGGCTTCCTTTGGGGGTATTTTGATGGGTGAAAGGGGCTTTGTATGCATTTTATGGGGTCATATTTTCAATTCCTCTCACATTCCGGGAAGGGATGTATTTAGGGTTGTTTCAGAAAGAGCGAACACAGAGAGTCCAGTTGCATGTGGGGCTGTGTAAAGGCTCCCCTGGGGAGTTCAGTTGTACCCAAAGGCTTCCTTTGGGGGCAATTTTTGATGGGTGAATGGGGCTTTGTACGTGATTTCTGGGGTCCTATTTCAATTCCTTTCAGATTCCGGTTAGGCATGTATTTAGGGTTGTTCAGAAAGAGCGAACACAAAGAGTCCAGTTGCATGTGGGGCTGCGTAAAGGCTGCCCTGGGGAGTTCAGTTGTTCCCAAAGGCTTCCTTTGGGGGCAATTTTTGATGGGTGAAAGGGGCTCTGTACGTGATTTCTGGGGTCATATTTTCAATTCCTATCAGATTCCGGGTAGCGATATATTTAGGATTGTTCAGGAAGAGCGAACACAGAGAGTCCAGTTGCATGTGGGGCTGCGTAAAGGCTCCCCTGGGGAGTTCAGTTGTACCCAAAAGCTTCCTTTCAGGGCTATTTTTGATGGGCGAAAGGTGCTTTCTACACGATTTCCTGGGACCTATTTTAAATTCCTCTCAGATTCCTGGTAGGGAGATATTTAGGGTTGTTCAGAAAGAGCGAACACAGGGAGTCCAGTTGCATGTGGGGCTGCGTAAAGGCTCCCCTGGGGAGTTCAGTTCTACCCAAAGGCTTCCTTTCAGGGCAATTTTTGACGTGTAAAAGGGTCTCTGAACACGTTATCAAGGGTCCTATTTTCAATTCCTCTCACATTCCGGGAAGGGATGTATTTAGCGTTGTTCAGAAAGAGCGATAACAGAGAGTCCAGTTGCATGTGGGGCTGCGTAAAGGCTCCCCTGGGGAGTTCAGTTCTACCCAAAGGCTTCCTTTCAGGGCAATTTTTGATGGGTGAAAGGGGCTCTGTACGTGATTTCTGGGGTCATATTTTCAATTCCTCTCAGATTCCGGAAAGGCATGTATTTAGGGTTGTTCAGAAAGAGCGAACTCAGAGAGTCCAGTTGCATGTGGGGCTGCGTAAAGCTCCCCTGGGGAGTTCAATTGTACCCAAAGGCTTCCTTTGGGGGCAATTTTTGATGGGTGAAAGGGGCTCTGTACTCGGTTTCTGGGGTCCTATTTTCAATTCCTCTCAGATTCCGGGTAGGGAGGTATTTACGGTTGTTCACAAGGAGCGAACACAGAGAGTCCAGTTGCATATGGGGCTGCGTAAAGGCTCCCCTGGGGAGTTCAGTTGTATCCAAAGGCTAACTTTCAGGGAAATTTTTGATTGGTGAAAGGGGCTCTGTGCACGTTTTCCAGGGTCCTATTTTGAATTCCTCTCAGATTCCGGGAAGGGATGTACTTAGGGTTGTTCAGAAAGAGCGAACACAGAGAGTCCAGTTGCATGTGGGGCTGCGTAAAGGCTCCCCTGGGGAGTTCAGTTGTACCAAAAAGCTTCCTTTCGGAGCAATTTTTGATGGGCGAAAGGGGCTTTGTACGCCATTTCCTGGGTCCTATTTTCAATTCCTCTCAGATTCCCGATAGGGATGTATTTAGGGTTGTTCAGAAATAGCGAACACAGAGAGTCCAGTTGCATGTGGGGCTGCGTAAAGGCTCCCCTGGGGAGTTCAGTTGTACCCAAAGGCTTCCTTTAGGGACGATTTTTGATGGGTGAAAGCGGCTTTGTATGCATTTTCTGGGGTCATATTTTAAATTCCTCTCAAATTCCGGGAAGGGATGTATTTAGTGTTGTTCAGAAAGAGCGAACACAGCGAGTCCAGTTGCATGTGGGGCTGCGTAAAGGCTCCCCTGGGGAGTTCAGTTCTACCCAAAGGCTTCCTTTTAGGGAAATTTTTGATGGGTGAAAGGGGCTCTGTACGTGATTTCTGGGGTCATATTTTCAATTCCTCTCAGATTCCGATTAGCGATATATTTAGGGTTGTTCAGAAAGAGCGAGCACAGAGAGTCCAGTTGCATATGGGGCTGCGTAAAGGCTCCCCTGGGGAGTTCAGTTGTACCCAAAGGCTTCCTTTGGGGAAGATTTTTGATGGGTGAAAGGGGCTTTGTATGCATTTTCTGGGGTCCTATTTTAAATTCCTCTCACATTCCGGGAAGGGATGTATTTAGTGTTGTTCAGAAAGAGCTAACACAGCGAGTCCAGTTGCATGTGGGGCTGCGTAAAGGATCCCCTGGGGAGTTCAGTTGTACCCAAAGGCTTCCTTTGGGTGCAATTTTTGATGGGTGAAAGGGGCTCTGTACGTGATTTCTGGGGTCATATTTTCAATTCCTCTCAGATTCCGGTTAGCGATATATTTAGGATTGTTCAGGAAGAGCGAACACAGAGAGTCCAGTTGCATGTGGGGCTGCGTAAAGGCTCCCCTGGGGAGTTCAGTTGTACCCAAAGGCTTCCTTTGGGGGCAATTTTTGATGGGCGAAAGGGGCTTTCTACAGGATTTCCAGGGACCTATTTTAAATTCCTCTCAGATTCCTGGTAGGGAGATATTTATGGTTGTTCAGAAAGAGCGAACACAGAGAGTCCAGTTGCATGTGGGGCTGCGTAAAGGCTACCCTGGGGAGTTCTGTTGTACCCAAAAGCTTCCATTGGGGGCGATTTTTAATGGGTGAAAGGGGCTTTGTATGCATTTTCTGGTGTCCTATTTTAAATTCCTCTCACATTCCGGGAAGGGATGTATTTAGGGTTGTTCAGAAAGAGCGAACACAGAGAGTCCAGTTGCATGTGGGGCTGCGTAAATGCTCCCCTGGGGAGTTCAGTTGTACCCAAAGGCTTCCTTTCAGGGCAATTTTTGATGGGTGAAAGGGGCTCTGTACGTGATTTCTGGGGTCCTATTTTAAATTCCTCTCACATTCCGGGAAGGGATGTATTTAGGGTTGTACAGAAAGAGCGAACACAGAGAGTCCAGTTGCATGTGGGGCTGCGTAAAGGCTCCCCTGGGGAGTTCAGTTCTACCCAAAGGCTTCCTTTGGGGGCTATTTTTGATGGGTGAAATGGGCTCTGTACGTGATTTCTGGGGTCATATTTTCAATTCCTCTCTGATTCCGGTTAGGGATGTATTTAGGGTTGTTCAGAAAGAGTGAACACAGAGAGTCCAGTTGCATGTGGGGCTGCGTAAAGGCTCCCCTGGGGAGTTCAGTTCTACCCAAAGGCTTCCTTTGGGGGCTATTTTTGACGGGTGAAAGGGGCTCTGTACGCGTTTTCCAGGGTACTATTTTCAATTCCTCTCAGATTCCAGGTAGGGATGTATTTAGGGTTGTTCAGAAAGAGCGAACACAGAGAGTCCAGTTGCATGTGGGGCTGTGTAAAGGCTCCCCTGGGGAGTTCAGTTGTTCCCAAAGGCTTCCTTTCGGGGTATTTTGATGGGTGAAAGGGGCTTTGTATGCATTTTATGGGGTCATATTTTCAATTCCTCTCACATTCCGGGAAGGGATGTATTTAGGGTTGTTTCAGAAAGAGCGAACACAGAGAGTCCAGTTGCATGTGGGGCTGTGTAAAGGCTCCCCTGGGGAGTTCAGTTGTACCCAAAGGCTTCCTTTGGGGGCAATTTTTGATGGGTGAATGGGGCTTTGTACGTGATTTCTGGGGTCCTATTTCAATTCCTTTCAGATTCTGGTTAGGCATGTATTTAGGGTTGTTCAGAAAGAGCGAACACAAAGAGTCCAGTTGCATGTGGGGCTGCGTAAAGGCTGCCCTAGGGAGTTCAGATCTACCCAAATGCTTCCTTTGGGGGCAATTTTTGATGGGTGAAAGGGGCTCTGTACGTGATTTCTGGGGTCATATTTTCAATTCCTATCAGATTCCGGGTAGTGATATATTTAGGATTGTTCAGGAAGAGCGAACACAGAGAGTCCAGTTGCATGTGGGGCTGCGTAAAGGCTCCCCTGGGGAGTTCAGTTGTACCCAAAAGCTTCCTTTCAGGGCTATTTTTGATGGGCGAAAGGTGCTTTCTACACGATTTCCAGGGACCTATTTTAAATTCCTCTCAGATTCCTGGTAGGGAGATATTTAGGGTTGTTCAGAAAGAGCGAACACAGGGAGTCCAGTTGCATGTGGGGCTGCGTAAAGGCTCCCCTGGGGAGTTCAGTTCTACCCAAAGGCTTCCTTTCAGGGCAATTTTTGACGTGTAAAAGGGTCTCTGAACACGTTTTCAAGGGTCCTATTTTCAATTCCTCTCACATTCCGGGAAGGGATGTATTTAGCGTTGTTCAGAAAGAGCGATAACAGAGAGTCCAGTTGCATGTGGGGCTGCGTAAAGGCTCCCCTGGGGAGTTCAGTTCTACCCAAAGGCTTCCTTTCAGGGCAATTTTTGATGGGTGAAAGGGGCTCTGTACGTGATTTCTGGGGTCATATTTTCAATTCCTCTCAGATTCCGGAACGGCATGTATTTAGGGTTGTTCAGAAAGAGCGAACTCAGAGAGTCCAGTTGCATGTGGGGCTGCGTAAAGCTCCCCTGGGGAGTTCAATTGTACCCAAAGGCTTCCTTTGGGGGCAATTTTTGATGAGCGAAAGGGGCCCTGTACTCGGTTTCTGGGGTCCTATTTTCAATTCCTCTCAGATTCCGGGTAGGGAGGTATTTACGGTTGTTCACAAGGAGCGAACACAGAGAGTCCAGTTGCATATGGGGCTGCGTAAAGGCTCCCCTGGGGAGTTCAGTTGTATCCAAAGGCTAACTTTCAGGGAAATTTTTGATTGGTGAAAGGGGCTCTGTGCACGTTTTCCAGGGTCCTATTTTGAATTCCTCTCAGATTCCGGGAAGGGATGTACTTAGGGTTGTTCAGAAAGAGCGAACACAGAGAGTCCAGTTGCATGTGGGGCTGCGTAAAGGCTCCCCTGGGGAGTTCAGTTGTACCAAAAAGCTTCCTTTCGGAGCAATTTTTGATGGGCGAAAGGGGCTTTGTACGCCATTTCCTGGGTCCTATTTTCAATTCCTCTCAGATTCCCGATAGGGATGTATTTAGGGTTGTTCAGAAAGAGCGAACACAGAGAGTCCAGTTGCATGTGGGGCTGCGTAAAGGCTCCCCTGGGGAGTTCAGTTGTACCCAAAGGCTTCCTTTAGGGACGATTTTTGATGGGTGAAAGGGGCTTTGTATGCATTTTCTGGGGTCCTATTTTAAATTCCTCTCACATTCCGGGAAGGGATGTATTTAGTGTTGTTCAGAAAGAGCGAACACAGCGAGTCCAGTTGCATGTGGGGCTGCGTAAAGGCTGCCCTAGGGAGTTCAGATCTACCCAAAGGCTTCCTTTGGGGGCAATTTTTGATGGGTGAAAGGGGCTCTGTACGTGATTTCTGGGGTCATATTTTCAATTCCTATCAGATTCCGGGTAGTGATATATTTAGGATTGTTCAGGAAGAGCGAACACAGAGAGTCCAGTTGCATGTGGGGCTGCGTAAAGGCTCCCCTGGGGAGTTCAGTTGTACCCAAAAGCTTCCTTTCAGGGCTATTTTTGATGGGCGAAAGGTGCTTTCTACACGATTTCCAGGGACCTATTTTAAATTCCTCTCAGATTCCTGGTAGGGAGATATTTAGGGTTGTTCAGAAAGAGCGAACACAGGGAGTCCAGTTGCATGTGGGGCTGCGTAAAGGCTCCCCTGGGGAGTTCAGTTCTACCCAAAGGCTTCCTTTCAGGGCAATTTTTGACGTGTAAAAGGGTCTCTGAACACGTTTTCAAGGGTCCTATTTTCAATTCCTCTCACATTCCGGGAAGGGATGTATTTAGCGTTGTTCAGAAAGAGCGATAACAGAGAGTCCAGTTGCATGTGGGGCTGCGTAAAGGCTCCCCTGGGGAGTTCAGTTCTACCCAAAGGCTTCCTTTCAGGGCAATTTTTGATGGGTGAAAGGGGCTCTGTACGTGATTTCTGGGGTCATATTTTCAATTCCTCTCAGATTCCGGAACGGCATGTATTTAGGGTTGTTCAGAAAGAGCGAACTCAGAGAGTCCAGTTGCATGTGGGGCTGCGTAAAGCTCCCCTGGGGAGTTCAATTGTACCCAAAGGCTTCCTTTGGGGGCAATTTTTGATGAGCGAAAGGGGCCCTGTACTCGGTTTCTGGGGTCCTATTTTCAATTCCTCTCAGATTCCGGGTAGGGAGGTATTTACGGTTGTTCACAAGGAGCGAACACAGAGAGTCCAGTTGCATATGGGGCTGCGTAAAGGCTCCCCTGGGGAGTTCAGTTGTATCCAAAGGCTAACTTTCAGGGAAATTTTTGATTGGTGAAAGGGGCTCTGTGCACGTTTTCCAGGGTCCTATTTTGAATTCCTCTCACATTCCGGGAAGGGATGTACTTAGGGTTGTTCAGAAAGAGCGAACACAGAGAGTCCAGTTGCATGTGGGGCTGCGTAAAGGCTCCCCTGGGGAGTTCAGTTGTACCAAAAAGCTTCCTTTCGGAGCAATTTTTGATGGGCGAAAGGGGCTTTGTACGCCATTTCCTGGGTCCTATTTTCAATTCCTCTCAGATTCCCGATAGGGATGTATTTAGGGTTGTTCAGAAATAGCGAACACAGAGAGTCCAGTTGCATGTGGGGCTGCGTAAAGGCTCCCCTGGGGAGTTCAGTTGTACCCAAAGGCTTCCTTTAGGGACGATTTTTGATGGGTGAAAGGGGCTTTGTATGCATTTTCTGGGGTCCTATTTTAAATTCCTCTCACATTCCGGGAAGGGATGTATTTAGTGTTGTTCAGAAAGAGCGAACACAGCGAGTCCAGTTGCATGTGGGGCTGCGTAAAGGATCCCCTGGGGAGTTCAGTTCTACCCAAAGGCTTCCTTTCAGGGCAATTTTTGATGGGTAAAAGGGGCTCTGTACGTGATTTCTGGGGTCATATTTTCAATTCCTCTCAGATTCCGGTAAGGCATGTATTTAGGGTTGTTCAGAAAGAGCGAACTCAGAGAGTCCAGTTGCATGTGGGGCTGCGTAATGGCTCCCCTGGGGAGTTCAGTTGTACCCAAAAGCTTCCTTTGAGGACAATTTTTAATGGGCAAAAAGGGGCTCTGTAGGCGGTTTCTGGGGTCCTATTTTCAATTCCTCTCAGATTCCGGGTAGGGAGATATTTAGGGTTGTTCAGAAAGAGCGAACACAGAGAGTCCAGTTGCATGTGGGGCTGCGTAAAGCTCCCCTGGGGAGTTCAATTGTACCCAAAGGCTTCCTTTGGGGGCAATTTTTGATGAGCAAAAGGGGCTCTGTACGCGGTTTCTGGGGTCCTATTTTCAATTCCTCTCAGATTCCGGGTAGGGAGGTATTTACCGTTGTTCACAAAGAGCGAACACAGAGAGTCCAGTTGCATATGGGGCTGCGTAAAGGCTCCCCTGGGGAGATCAGTTGTACCCAAAGGCTTCCTTTCAGGGCAATTCTTGATGGGCGAAAGGGGCATTCTACACGATTTCCAGGGTCCTATTTTAAATTCCTCTCAGATTCCGGGTAGGGCAATATTTAGGGTTGTTCAGAAAGAGCGAACAGAGAGAGTCCAGTTGCATGTGGGGCTGCGTAAAGGCTCCCCTGGGGAGTTCAGTTCTACCCAAAGGCTTCCTTTGGGGGATATTTTTGATGGGTGAAAGGGGCTCTGTACACGTTTTCCAGGGTCCTATTTTCAATTCCTCTCAGATTCCATGTAGGGATATATATAGGGTTGTTCAGGAAGAGCGAGCACAGAGAGTCCAGTTGCATGTGGGGCTGCGTAAGGGATCCCCTGGGGAGTTCAGTTGTTCCCAAAGGCTTCCTTTGGGGGCTATTTTTGACGGGTGAAAGGGGCTTTGTATGCATTTTCAGGGGTCCTATTTTAAATTCCTCTCAGATTCCGGGTAGGGAGGTATTTAGGGTTGTTCAGAAAGAGCGAACACAGAGAGTCCAGTTACATGTGGGGCTGCGTAAAGGCTCCCCTGGGGAGTTCAGTTCTACCCAAAGGCTTCCTTTGGGGATGATTTTTGATGGGTGAAAGGGGCTTTTTATGTTTTTTCTCGGGCCCTATTTTAAATTGCTCTCAGATTGCGGGAAGGGATGTATTTAGGGTTGTTCAGAAAGAGCGAACACAGAGAGTCCAGTTGCATGTGGGGCTGCGTAAAGGCTCCCATGCGGAGTTCAGTTCTACCCAAAGGCTTCCTTACAGGGCAATTTTTGATGGGTGAATGGGGCTCTGTACGTGATTTCTGGGGTCATATTTTCATTTCCTCTCAGATTCCGGTTAGGGATGTATTTAGGTTTCTTCAGAAAGAGCGAACACAGAGAGTCCAGTTGCATGTGGGGCTGCGTAAAGGCTCCCCTGGGGAGTTCAGTTGTACCCAAAGGCTTCCTTTCAGGGCAATTTTTGATGGGCGAAAGAGGCTTTGTATGCGTTTTCCGTGGACCTCTTTTAAATTCCTCTCACATTCCTGGTAGGAATATATTTAGGGTTGTTCAGAAAGAGCGAACACAGAGAGTCCAGTTGCATGTGGGGCTGCGTAAAGGCTCCCCTGGGGAGTTCAGTTCTACCCAAAGGCTTCCTTTCAGGGCAATTTTTGACGGGTGAAAGGGGCTCTGTACGTGATTTCTGGGGTCATATTTTCAATTCCTCTGAGATTCCGGATAGGCATGTATTTAGGGTTCTTCAGAAAGAGCGAACACAGAGAGTCCAGTTGCATGTGGGGCTGTGTAAAGGCTCCCCTGGGGAGTTCCGTTCTACCCAAAGGCTTCCTTTGGGGGCAATTTTTGATGGGTGAAAGGGGCTCTGTACGTGATTTCTGGGGTCATATTTACAATTCCTCTCAGATTCCGGTTAGGGATGTATTTAGGGTTGTTCAGAAAGAGCGAACACAGAGAGTCCAGTTGCATGTGGGGCTGCGTACAGGCTCCCCTGGGGAGTTCAGTTCTACCCAAAGGCTTCCTTTGGGGGCAATTTTTGATGGGTGAAAGGGGCTCTATACGTGATTTCTGGGGTCATATTTTCAATTCCTCTGAGATTCCGGTTAGGCATGTATTTAGTGTTGTTCAGAAAGAGCGAACACAGCGAGTCCAGTTGCATGTGGGGCTGCGTAAAGGCTCCCCTGGGGAGTTCAGTTGTACCGAAAGACTTATTTGGGGGCAATTTTTGTTGGGCGAAAGGGGCTCTGTACGTGATTTCTGGGGCTCTATTTTAAATTCCTCTCAGATTCCCGATACGGATGTATTTAGGGTTCTTCAGAAAGAGCGAACACAGAGAGTCCAGTTGCATGTGGGGCTGCGTAAAGGCTCACCTGGGGAGTTCAGTTGTACCCAAAGGCTTCCTTTCAATGCGATTTCTGATGGGTAAAAGGGGCTTAGTATGCGTTTTCTGGGGTCCTATTTTAAATTCCTCTCAGATTCCGATTAGGGATGTATTTAGGGTTATTCAGAAAGAGCGAACACAGCGAGTCCAGTTGCACGTGGGGCTGCGTAAAGGCTCCCCTGGAGAGTTCAGTTGTACCCAAAGGCTTCCTTTGAGGACGATTTTTGATGGGCGAAAGAGGCTTTGAATGCGTTTTCCAGGGAGCTGTTTTAAATTCCTCTCACATTCCTGGTAGGAATATATTTAGGGTTGTTCAGAAAGAGCGAACACAGAGAGTCAAGTTGCATGTGGGGCTGCGTAAAGGCTCCCCTGGGGAGTTCAGTTCTACCCAAAGGCTTCCTTTGGGGGCAATTTTTGATAGGTGAAAGGGGCTCTGTACGCGTTTTCCAGGATCCTATTTTCAATTCCTCTCAGATTCCGGTTAGGGATGTATTTACGGTTGTTCAGAAAGAGCGAACACAGAGAGTCCAGTTGCATGTGGGGCTGCGTAAAGGCTCCCCTGTGGAGTTCAGTTCTACCCAAAGGCTTCCTTTCGGGGAAATTTTTGACGGGTGAAAGGGGCTCTGTACGCGTTTTCCAGGATCCTATTTTCAATTCCTCTCAGATTCCAGGTAGGTATGTATTTAGGGTTCTTCAGAAAGAGCGAACACAGAGAGTACCTTTGGGTACAGCTGAACTCCCCCGGGGAGCCTTTACGCAGCCCCACATGCAACTGGACTCTCTGTGTTCGCTCATTCTGAACAACCCTAAATACATCCCTACCCGGAATCTGAGAGGAATTGAAAATAGGACCCCACAAAATGCGTACAAGGCCCTTTTTGCCTGTCAAAAATTGCCCCCAAAGGAAGCCTTTGGGTACAACTGAACTCCCCAGGGGAGCCTTTACGCAACCCCACATGCAACTAGACTCGCTGTGTTCGCTCTGACTGAACAACCCTAAATACGTCCCTTCCCGGAATGTGAGAGGACTTGAAAATAGGTCCCCTGAAATCGTGTACAGAGCCCCTTTTACCCATCAAAAATTGCCCCCAAAGGAAGCCTTTGGGTACAACTGAACTACCCAGGGGAGACTTGACGCAGCACCACATGCAACTGGACTGTCTGTGTTCGCTCTTTCTGAACAACGCTAAATATCTCCCTAACCGGAATATGAGAGTAATTTAATATAATACCCCAGAAAACGCGTACAGAGCCCCTTTCAACCATTTAAAAAGTGCCCCCAAAGGAAGTCTTTTTGTACAACTGAACTCCCCAGGGGTGCCTTTACGCAGGCCAACATGCAACTGAACTCTAAGTGTTCGCTCTGACTGAACAACCCTAAATACGTCTCTTCCCGGAATGTGAGAGGAATTTAAAATAGGACCCCAGAAAACGCTTACAGAGCCCCTTTCACCCATCAAAAATTACCTTGAAAGGAAGCCTTTGGGAACAACTGAAGTCCCCAGGGGAGCCTTTACGCAGCCCCACATGCAACTGGACTCTCTGTGTTCGCTCTTACTGAACAACACTAAATATCTCCGTAACCGCAATCTGAGAGGAATTGAAAATAAGACCCCAGAAAATGCGTACAGAGCCCCTTTCGCACATCAAAAATTGGCCCCAAAGGAAGCCTTTAGGTACAACTGAACTCCCCATGGGAACCTTTACGCAGCCCCACATGCAACTGGACTCTCTGTGTTCTCTTTTTCTGAACAGCCCTAAATACAGCCCTACCTGGAATCTGAGAGGAATTGAAAATTGGACACCTGAAAAAGTGTACAAGGCCCTTTTTTCCCATCAAAAATTGCCCCCTGTCCTGGTTTCAGTTAGAACAGAGTTAATTTTGTTCCTAGTAGCCGGTGGACTGCTATGCTTTGGCTTAGAATGAAAAGAGTGCCGATAACACCCCCATGTTTTAATTATTGCAGAGCAGTGCTTGTACTAAGCCAAGGACATCTCAACTTCTTGCTCTGTCCTGCCAACAGGCAGGCTGGGGGTGCAGCAAGAACTGGGAGGGGACAGGCCCAGAACAGGTGACCCAAACTAGCCAAAGGGGTATTCCATACCATCTGACGTCACGCTAAACAATATATAGGGTGGCTAGCCGGGGGGAGGGGTGGCCGGACTGCTCAGGGTTAGGCTGGGCATCGGTCAGCGGGTGGTGAGCAATTGCATTGTGTATCACTTGTTTGTACATGTTATTAGTAGTAGTACTATTATCATCATTGTATCATTATTATTATTATTACTATTACTATAATTATTATTATTACTATTATTATTTTCTTGTCTTATTAAACTGTCTTTATCTCAACTCACAGGCCTCACTTTCCATTTCTCTCCCCCGTCCCGGAGAGGGAGGGGGGAGGGTGAGCGAACGGCTGTGTGGTGTTTAGCTGCTGGACGGGTTAAACCACTACACCCCCAAAGGAAGCCTTTGGGTACAAATGAACAACCCAGGGGAGCCTACACGCAGCCCCACATGCAGCTGGACTCCTTGTGTTCGCTCTTTCTGAACAACCCTAAATATCTCCCTACCCGGAAAATAAGAGGAATTGAAAATAGGACCGCAGAAATCGCATACAGAGCCCCTTACGCACATCAAAAATTGCCCCGAAAGGAATCTTTTGGGTACAATTTAACTCGCCAGGGGAGCATTTACGCAGCCCGACATGCAACTATACTCTCTGTGTTCACTCTTTCTTAAAAACCCTAAATACAACCCTACCCGGAATCTGAGAGTAATTGAAAATAGGACCCAAGAAAATGCGTAAAAGACCCTTTTTTGCCAATCAAAAATTACCCCCCAAAGGAAGCCTTTGGGTACAACTGAACTCCCCAGGGGAGCCTTTACGCAGCCCCACATGCAACTGGACTCTCTGTGTTCGCTCTTTCTGAACAACCCTAAATAAAGCCCTACATGGAATCAGAGAGGAATTGAAAATAGGACCCCAGAAAACGTGTACAAGGCCCATTTTGCCCATCAAAAATTGCCCCGAAAGGAAGCCTTTGGGTACAATTGAACTCCCCAGGGGAGCCTTTACGCAGCCCCACATGCAACTGGGCTCTCTCTGTTCGCTCTTTCTGAACAACCCTAAACACATCCCTATACTGAATCTGAGAATAATTGAAAATAGGACAATGCATACAGAGCCCATTTCACCCATCAAAAATTGCCCCCAAAGGAAGCCTTTGGGTACAATTGAACTCCACAGAGGAGCCTTTACGAAGCCCCACATGCAACTGGACTCTCTGTGTTCGCTCTTTCTGAACAACCCTAAATACATCCCTATCCTGAATCTTATAATAACTGAAAATAGGACGCCAGAAAACGCGTACAGAGCCCCTTTTGTCCCTCAAAAATTGCCCCGAAAACAAGCCTTTGGGTACAGCAGAACTCCCCAGGGGAGCCTTTACGCAGCCCCACATGCAACTGGACTCTCTGTTATCGCTCTTTCTGAACAACGCTAAATACATCCCTTCCCGGAATGTGAGAGGAATTGAAAATAGGACCCCAGAAAACGTGTACAAGGCCCATTTTACCCATCAAAAATTACCCCGAAAGGAAGCCTTTGGGTACAATTGAACTCCCCAGGGGAGCCTTTACGCAGCCCCACATGCAACTGGACTCTCTGTGTTCGCTCTTTCTGAACAACCCTTAATACATCCCTATCCTGAATCTGAGAATAATTGAAAATAGGACAATGCATACAGAGCCCCTTTCACCCATCAAAAATTGCCCCCAAAGGAAGCCTTTGGGTACAACTGAATTACCCAGGAGAGCCTTGACGCAGCACCACATGCAACTGGACTCTCTGTGTTCGCTCTTTCTGAACAACGCTAAATATCTCCCTAACCGGATTCTTAGAGTAATTTAAAATAAGACCCCAGAAAACGCGTACAGAGCCCCTTTCAACCATCAAAAAGTGCCCCCAAAGGAAGCCTTTGGGTACAACTGAACTCCCCAGGGGATCCTTTACGCAGCCCCACATGCAACTGGACTCTCTGTGTTCGCTCTTTCTGAACAACCCTAAATTTCGCCCTAACCGGAATCTGAGAGGAACTTTAAATAGGACCCCAGAAAACGTGTACAAGGCCCATTTTGCCCATCAAAAATTGCCCCGAAAAGAAGCTTTTGGGTACAACTTAACTCCCCAGGGGAGCCTTTACGCAGCCCCACATGCAACTGGACTCGCTGTGTTCAACCTTTTTTAAAAACTCTAAATATGTAACTACCCGGAATCTGAGAGAAAAGTAAAGTAGGACCCCATAAAATGCATACAGAGCCCATTTCACACTTCAAAAATTGCCCCCAAAGGAAGCCTTTGGGTACAACTGAACTCCCCAGGGGAGCCTTTACGCAGCCCCACATGCAACTGGGCTCTCTGTGTTCGCTCTGACTGAACAACCCTAAATACGTCCCTTCACGGAATGTAAGAGGACTTGAAAATATGTCCCCATAAATCGTGTACAGAGCCCCTTTTACCCATCAAATATTGCCCCCAAAGGAAGCCTTTGGGTACAACTGAACTCCGCAGGGGAGCCTTTACGCAGCCCCACATGCAACTGGACTCTCTGTGTTCGCTTTTTCTGAACAGCCCTAAATACAGCCCTACCTGGATAATGAGAGGAATTGAAAATAGGACCCCAGAAATCGCGTACAGAGCCCCTTTCACCCATCAAAAATTGCCCCCAAAGGAAGCCTTTGGGTACAACTGAACTCCCCAGGGGAGCATTTACGCAGCTCCACATGCAACTGGACTCTCTGTGTTCGCTCTTTCTGAACAGCGCTAAATATCTCCCTACCTGGAATCTAAGACGAATTGAAAATAGGACCCCAGAAAACGTGTACAAGACTCATTTTTCCCATAAAAAATTGTCCCCAAAGGAAGTCTTTGGGTACAACTGAACTCCCCAGGGGAGCCTTCACTTAGCCCCACATGCAGCTGGACTCCTTGCGTTCGCTCTTTCTGAAGAACCCTATATATCTCCCTACCCGGAATCTGAGAGAAATTGAAAATAGGACCCCAGAAATCGCGTACAAAGCACCTTACGCACATCAAAAAGTGCCCCGAAAGGAAGCTTTTGGGTACAACTGAACTCCCCAGGGGAGCCTTTACGCCGCCCCACATGCAACTGTACTCTGTGTTCACTCTTTCTTAAAAAACCTAAATACATACCTACTCGGAATCTGAGAGAAAATGAAAATAGGACCCCATAAAATGCATACAGAGCCCCTTTCACAAATCAAAAATTGCCCCCAAAGGAAGCCTTTGGGTACAACTGAACTCCCCAGGGGAGCCTTTACGCAGCCCCACATGCAACTGGACTCTCTGTGTTCGCTTTTTCTGAACAACCCTAAATACAGCCCTACCCGGAATCTGAGAAGAATTAAAAATAGGACCCCAGAAAACGTGTACAAGACTCATTTTGCCCATCAAAAATTGCCCCCAAAGGAAGCCTTTGGGTACAACTGAACTCCCCAGGGGAGCCTTTATGCAACCCCACATGCAACTGGACTCTCTGTGTTCGCTTTCTCTGAACAACCCTAAATACAGCCCTACCTGGAATCTGAGAGGAATTGAAAATAGGACCCCAGAAAACGTGTACAAGGCCCATTTTGCCCATCAAATATTGCCCCCAAAGGAAACCTTTGGGTACAACTGAACTCCCCAGGGGAGCCTTTACGCAGCCCCACATGCAACTGGACTCTCTGTGTTCGCTTTTTCTGAACAGCCCTAAATACAGCCCTACCTGAAATCTGAGAGGAATTGAAAATAGGACCCCAGAAAATGTGAAAAAGGCCCATTTTGCCTATCAAAACTTGCACCCAAAGGAAGCCTTTGGGTACAACTGAACTCAACAGGGGAGCCTTTACGCAGCCCCACATACAACTGGAATCTCTGTGTTCGCTCTTTCTGGACAACCCTAAAGACATCCCTACCCGGAATCTGAGAGGAATGGAAAATAGGACCCTAGAAATCGCATACAGAGCCACTTTCACCCATCAAAAATTGCCCCCAAAGGAAGCCTTTGGGTACAACTGAACTACCCAGGGGAGCCTTGACGCAGCACCACATGCAACTGGACTCTCTGTGTTCGCTCTTTCTGAACAACGCTAAATATCTCCCTAACCGGAATATGAGAGTAATTTAAAATAAGACCCCAGAAAACGCGTACAGAGCCCCTTTCAACCATCAAAAAGTGCCCCCAAAGGAAGTCTTTGGGTACAACTGAACTCCCCAGGGGTGCCTTTACGCAGGCCCACATGCAACTGGACTCTCTGTGTTCGCTCTGACTGAATAACCCTAAATACGTCTCTTCCCGGAATGTGAGAGGAATTTAAAATAGGACCCCAGAAAACGTGTACAAGGCCCATTTTGCCCATCAAAAATTGCCCCGAAAAGAAGCTTTTGTGTACAACTTAACTCCCCAGGGGAGCCTTTACGCAGCCCCACATGCAACTGGACTCTCTGTGTTCACACTTTTTTAAAAACTCTAAATATATAACTACCCGGAATCTGAGAGAAAAGGAAAATAGGACCCCATAAAATGCATACAGAGCCCCTTTCACACATCAAAAATTGCCCCCAAATGAAGCCTTTGGGTACAACTGAAATCCCCAGGGGAGCCTTTACGCAGCCCCACATGCAACTGGACTCTCTGTGTTCGCTTTTTCTGAACAACCCTAAACCCAGCCCTACCTGGAATCTGAGAGGAATTGAAATAGGACCCCAGAAAACGTGTACAAGGCCCATTTTGCCCATCAAATATTGCCCCCAAAGGAAACCTTTGGGTACAACTGAACTCCCCAGGGGAGCCTTTACGCAGCCCCACATGCAACTGGACTCTCTGTGTTCGCTTTTTCTGAACAGCCCTAAATACAGCCCTACCTGAAATCTGAGAGGAATTGAAAATAGGACCCCAGAAAATGTGAAAAAGGCCCATTTTGCCTATCAAAACTTGCACCCAAGGGAAGCCTTTGGGTACAACTGAAATCCCCAGGGGAGCCTTTACGCAGCCCCACATACAACTGGACTCTCTGTGTTCGCTCTTTCTGGACAACCCTAAACACATCCCTACCCGGAATCTGAGAGGAATGGAAAATAGGACCCCAGAAATCGCATACAGAGCCACTTTCACCCATCAAAAATTGCCCCCAAATGAAGCCTTTGGGTACAACTGAACTCCCCAGGGGAGACTTTACGCAGCCAAACATGCAACTGGACTCTCTGTGTTCGCTCTTTCTGAACAACCCTAAATACATCCCTACCCGGAATCTGAGAGGAATTTAAAATAGGACCCCAGAAATCGCGTACAGAGCCCCTTTCGCCCATCAAAAATTGCCCCCAAAGGAAGCCTTTGGGTACAACTGAACTCCCCAGGGGAGCCCTTACGCAGCCCCACATGCAACTGGACTCTCTGTGTTCTCTTTTTCTGAACAGCCCTAAATACTGCCCTACACGGAATCTGAGAGAAATTGAAAATAGGACCCCAGAAATCGCGTACAGATCCCCTTACGCACATCAAAAATTGCCCGGAAAGGAAGCTTTTGGGTACAACTGAACTCCCCAGGGGAGCATTTACGCAGCCCCACATGCAACTGGACTCTCTGTGTTCGCTCTTTCTGAACAGCGCTAAATATCTCTCTACCCGGAATCTAAGAGGAATTGAAAATAGGACCCCAGAAAACGTGTACAAGACTCATTTTTCCCATAAAAAATTGTCCCCAAAGGAAGTCTTTGGGTACAACTGAACTCCCCAGGGGAGCCTTCACTTAGCCCCACATGCAGCTGGACTCCTTGCGTTCGCTCTTTCTGAACAACCCTATATATCTCCCTACCCGGAATCTGAGAGAAATTGAAAATAGGACCCCAGAAATCGCGTACAGAGCACCTTACGCACATCAAAAAGTGCCCCGAAAGGAAGCTTTTGGGTACAACTGAACTCCCCAGGGGAGCCTTTACGCCGCCCCACATGCAACTGTACTCTGTGTTCACTCTTTCGTAAAAACCCTAAATATATAACTACCCGGAATCTTAGAGAAAATGAAAATAGGACCCCATAAAATGCATACAGAGCCCCTTTCACACATCAAAAATTGCCCCCAAAGGAAGCCTTTGGGTACAACTGAACTCCCCAGGGGAGCCTGTACGCAGCCCCACATGCAAGTGGACTCTCTGTGTTCGCTTTTTCTGAACAACCCTAAATACAGCCCTACCCGGAATCTGAGAAGAATTAAAAATAGGACCTCAGAAAACGTGTACAAGACTCATTTTGCCCATCAAAAATTGCCCCCAAAGGAAGCCTTTGGGTACAACTGAACTCCCCAGGGGAGCCTTTACGCAACCCCACATGCAACTGGACTCTCTGTGTCGCTTTTTCTGAACAACCCTAAACCCAGCCCTACCTGGAATCTGAGAGGAATTGAAAATAGGACCCCAGAAAACGTGTACAAGGCCCATTTTGCCCATCAAATATTGCCCCCAAAGGAAACCTTTGGGTACAACTGAACTCCCAGGGGAGCCTTTACGCAGCCCCACATGCAACTGGACTCTCTGTGTTCGCTTTTTCTGAACAGCCCTAAATACAGCCTACCTGAAATCTGAGAGGAATTGAAAATAGGACCCCAGAAAATGTGAAAAAGGCCCATTTTGCCTATCAAAACTTGCACCCAAAGGAAGCCTTTGGGTACAACTGAACTCCCCAGGGGAGCCTTTACGCAGCCCCACATACAACTGGACTCTCTGTGTTCGCTCTTTCTGGACAACCCTAAACACATCCCTACCCGGAATCTGAGAGGAATGGAAAATAGGACCCCAGAAATCGCATACAGAGCCACTTTCACCCATCAAAAATTGCCCCCAAATGAAGCCTTTGGGTACAACTGAACTCCCAGGGAGACTTTACGCAGCCAAACATGCAACTGGACTCTCTGTGTTCGCTCTTTCTGAACAACCCTAAATACATCCCTACCCGGAATCTGAGAGGAATTTAAATAGGACCCCAGAAATCGCGTACAGAGCCCCTTTCGCCCATCAAAAATTGCCCCCAAAGGAAGCCTTTGGGTACAACTGAACTCCCCAGGGGAGCCCTTACGCAGCCCCACATGCAACTGGACTCTCTGTGTTCTCTTTTTCTGAACAGCCCTAAATACTGCCCTACACGGAATCTGAGAGAAATTGAAAATAGGACCCCAGAAATCGCGTACAGATCCCCTTACGCACATCAAAAATTGCCCGGAAAGGAAGCTTTTGGGTACAACTTAACTCCCCAGGGGAGCCTTTACGCAGTCCCACATGCAACTGGACTCTCTGTGTTCGCTCTTACTGAACAACCCTAAATATATAACTACCAGGAATCTGAGAGAAAATGAAAATAGGACCCCATAAAATGCATACAGAGCCCCTTTCACACATCAAAATTGCCCCAAATGAAGCCTTTGGGTAAAACTGAACTCCCCAGGGGAGCCTTTACGCAGCCCCACATGCAACTGGGCTCTCTGTGTTTGCTCTTTCTGAACAATCCTAAAGACATCCCTACCCGGAATCTGAGAGGAATTGAAAATAGGACCCCAGAAAATGCGCAAAAGGCCCTTTTTACCTATCAAAATTTGCCCCCAAAGTAAGCCTTTGGGTAGAACTGAACTCCCCAGGGGAGCCTTTACGCAGCCCCACATGCAACTGGACTCTCTGTGTTCGCTTTTTCTGAACAGCCCTAAATACAGCCCTACCTGTTATCTGAGAGGAATTGAAAATAGGGCCCCAGAAATCGCGTAAAGAGCCCCTTTGACCCATCAAAAATTGCCCCCAAAGGAAGCCTTTGGGTAGAACTGAACTCCCCAGGGGAGCCTTTACGCAACCCCACATGCAACTGGACTCTCTGTGTTCGCTCTTTCTGAACAGCGCTAAATATCTCCCTACCCGGAATCTGAGAGGAATTGAAAATAGGACCCCAGAAAACGTGTAAAAGGCCCATTTTTCCCATCAAAAATTGCCCCCAAAGGAAGCCTTTGGGTACAACTGATCTCCCCAGGGGAGCCTGTACGCAGCCCA
>CM072285.1:115473849-115559248 GCA_036873955.1 Mergus octosetaceus
TGTCGCTCCAAAATAGGTCCGGGCGGTGTCGCTCCAAAATAGGTCCGGGCGGTGTCGCGCCTAAATGGGTCCGGGCGGTGTCGCTCCAAAATAGGTCCGGGCGGTGTCGCTCCAAAATAGGTCCGGGCGGTGTCGCTCCAAAATAGGTCCGGGCGGTGTCGCGCCTAAATGGGTCCGGGCGGTGCCGCTCCAAAATAATTCCGGGCGGTGTCGCGCCTAAATGGGTCCGGGCGGTGCCGCTCCAAAATAGGTCCGGGCGGTGTCGCTCCAAAATAGGTCCGGGCGGTGTCGCTCCAAAATAGGTCCGGGCGGTGTCGCGCCTAAATGGGTCCGGGCGGTGCCGCTCCAAAATAGGTCCGGGCGGTGTCGCGCCTAAATGGGTCCGGGCGGTGCCGCGCCTAAATGGGTCCGGGCGGTGTCGCGCCTAAATGGGTCCGGGCGGTGTCGCGCCTAAATGGGTCCGGGCGGTGTCGCTCCAAAATAGGTCCGGGCGGTGTCGCTCCAAAATAGGTCCGGGCGGTGTCGCGCCTAAATGGGTCCGGGCGGTGTCGCGCCTAAATGGGTCCGGGCGGTGTCGCTCCAAAATAGGTCCGGGCGGTGTCGCGCCTAAATGGGTCCGGGCGGTGTCGCGCCTAAATGGGTCCGGGTGGTGTCGCGCCTAAATGGGTCCGGGCGGTGCCGCTCCAAAATAGGTCCGGGCGGTGTCGCGCCTAAATGGGTCCGGGCGGTGTCGCTCCAAAATAGGTCCGGGCGGTGCAGCTCCTAAATGGGTCCGGGCGGTGTCGCGCCTAAATGGGTCCGGGCGGTGTCGCGCCTAAATGGGTCCGGGCGGTGCCGCTCCAAAATAGGTCCGGGCGGTGCCGCTCCAAAATAGGTCCGGGCGGTGTCGCGCCTAAATGGGCCCGGGCGGTGTCGCGCCTAAATGGGTCCGGGCGGTGCCGCTCCTAAATGGGCCCGGGCGGTGTCGCGCTTAAATAGGGCCAGGCGGTGTCGCGCCGAAATGGGGCCGGGCGGCGCCGCGCCGAAAAGGGCCCGGGCGGACTTACTCTTTAGAGCTGAAGAAGGTGACCCTACTCACTCTCTAGGCACTACTGCACTTATGCAGTCAAGAAACCGTACCCCACGATTTGCAAAAAAAGAACTACCTGGCAACCCCTCATAAACGTACTTCTAATATGTAAATTCAAGAGCATAAAGACTAGAAAGCTGCAAGTTCTAAAGACTCAATAGACAGCAAAACCACAGGCAAAAGATGCAGAAATATAACAAACTGTCCCTAAACCCGAAACAGACTACCCCTTACATGCCCACTGCTGCCATTTTCAGACACATGCTCACATAGGGAGATTTGATGATACATTTCTCCTAAACCCTGCTCCACCACTTTGCAACCAACATTGTGATTTTGATAAGATTTGACATAGAGGCAAAGACTCACAAAAAGCCCCGCAATTCTGCAAAAATCATAAGGACCCAGAACCACAAAGCAAATACATAAAGTAACATCATCATCTTATCTGTAAACATGCTGTAACGATTACTCACCTGAAGACGAGCTGCGTGCAATACAGGCACATAATACTAGATTGCTTTACTATGACAGTTACCAATTCAAGAAAATATGAGTACCGGTCTCTACTTGAAAAGGCATCAGTCCATAGACTCTTACCCACCTAAAGAACCCTGCAACTGACTGAAGGGAAAACAAAGCACCAACCCCAAAGAGCAGCCCAGGCAGAAGGAGCTCTCTGATGGCATACCTGCAACTCAGTTACCATTAGGTCCCACCTGGAACCTGAAATTTAGAACGCTCAAAACCCTAACCCTGGAGAACTTAACCTGAAAAAAAAATAGGATCTTAAATCGCTAACCCTAAATAACGGACCAAAAATAAAACCCTAGGACCCTAACGCTAAAAAACATAGCAACGCTCCATCCCAAAAAACTCTAAAACCCTAACACGCTAACCCTGAAACCCTTAAAACCCTAACTGTTAAAACTCCAACCCAGTTGTACACCAGTTACCTTCCTTAAGGGATATAAAGAAGCTCTTTCAAATACGGCAGTCCTACTCCTTGTGCATGCAGCCGGAAGTCGGTCTCCTTCTGGTGCTGATGCTGGTAGAAGCAGGGGCAACGGTGGTACTGCTAGAGATACCGCAGCCACCGGAGGGGGAGCCGCCGGGGGTGGATTGGTACGATACGGGGGTGGTAGGTTATCCAACGGCTCCCGTTTATTATCTTTTTCTTTTTCCTATTCTTCTTCATCTTCAAATTTCTTATCTGCTTTTAGTGTAAATACTGAGGCTGGAAAAGGACATGAAGTCCTCCTGATCCATAATCACTTTCTTCCCGGCAAAAAGGTTCCTCTGAATTAACATGTGTATTTAAGGCATGACAAATCCAGCCTTCGGGAGGATCCAAAAACAAGCCGATAGACATGTGGTCTTAAAGGCTCCTTTGGCCATTCTATCACACAATACTGGACCATTTTTTATTTACTTTTTCCTTTTCTGGGGCCCCTATCGTTCCAGTTTCTAACCGTTATTTCTAATGGACATTCTGGTGGTATGTCTGGTAATTTGCTCCCTTTCTTCTGGTCCCTGGTCTTAGATTTTGTCTGACCCACCTAGGAATTTTACCACGGCAATTCCCACAGCCCTTGGTTACCTTAGTAAGGGTGTCTTGCAGAGGGTTTAGGACCTATCACCCACCCACAAATCCTATAGGAATTGCTTCGGTCCTTCACCGGCCAAGTCCCTCGCGGGAGATTGGAACCGCGGTTAGAGGACCTCCACAATCGCTTCGGAACTAAGTTCCATCTCAGTCACGCTCTTACACACAGGCAACGGAATCCCACTCAAAAAAACAGTATACACTTTAAATGCTTACAACTCCGTTGACTTCATTCGGATCTTCACACGCAGAATTACGGGCAAAATATCGTGCTGCAGCCGGCAAGGGAGCTGGAAAAAAAAAAAAAAAAAACTTTGCTTAACTTAATTCAGGTTCAAGATGGCATTAGTCCCGACCTGACTCAAACAGCAGCCGCCAAATGGTGGGGCGCCTCTCATAGATCAATTCAGAATTCAGGAACCAAAGCCCTCCCGGACGAGCCCCCAGTTGTCATACATGACTGGGTCCCAAATTGGATTTCAATTAAAGTTTACAATTTATTAAATGAATAGAGGTAAGCGAGCAGTTGCTCACAACCAGATATACTCTCCCCCATCCAGATCTGCCAAACACCATAGAGATGACTGTGCCAGCTGCCCTTCAGTACGTGCCCAGAGGCAGACCGAATGTCTTGGCCAAAACAGGCCGGACAATGTATTAGTACGCCCATGCACTGCCACGTCAGCTGTCATCACTAACTGCCAGGCAGGACAGCTCCAGACCAAACACGTACACACACAGGCACGCCACAAACATTACAAACAAAACACACAACACAAGGCGCAAGGAAAAGTGACCCCCGGAGGGAAGCCCTACGGCAACAGCAGGTCAGAACAGGTGCTCTGCAGCAGACCCTAGGAGAGACTCGAATGTCACGACACGTGACTGGAAGCAACTGCCAGAACTGGGATGAGGGAGGCCTAAAAAGCCTGCCTTCAAGACAAGAGACCAGAAGGATGGGGAGTGAAAACCCCATGAGAAGACACTTAGGAAATCAATTCCCAAGCAAGACCTCCTGATGCGGCCCAGATGACTTCTGCAAGAGCGAGGGTGGAAACAGATGCGATCTCAAACCGATTATGATGCACAAGACCTGAAACAGATCTGCACTTCAAGCAGCGACTCCAAGACAAGAAGTGCTCGGATCAGAGCCATGATGACAAAACAAGCATTGAGGCCCTTCAGCACAGCTACCAAGTCGCCTGTCTAGTCAGTCCAGTGTAAAGAGCTAGGAGGATGTCAAGACACGAGAAGCACAGAACAGACATTGCAGAAGCAACGCTGCAGGACAGACGAACAGAAGGAAACTGTCCTGCCTGGCGCACGCACTCACGCTACAAATTAATCCCGCCTATTCTATTAGCCTGGTGACCCAGCCACAAGCAGCCTGAATGTGACCCAGCCTGAACCACCCTCACAGTGGCACCAAGTATATTCAGCCAGCTGGCTCCATGCTGCTCTGGCTCCCAGCTCCCATTAGCCACCCCAGATATGCAAATACCAGGTGCCCCCCGACTTAGCTCTCAGGTTGTTGGATGGTAAATTCCCTCCGCCTGAAGAAATGTACAGGCACTGATTGTCATCTCAGTCAATTGCCGGGCTCATCATCAGCTGCAAAACAAGAGTACCAGCATTCACTAGCACGCCGGCCCCAATGCCCACCTCCTCCACAATGCTGACTACTACTGATGCTACATACGATTGTGCTCACCTGTTCCTCTCCGAATCCAAACTCCAACACCGCAGCCAGTATCACCCACACCACCTCGGAAAACAAAGGGATTAAATGATTGTTGCATTCACAACAAGTCACCCAATGCCCAATGGTGGTTTTTTTGTTGTTGTTGTTGTTTTTTGTGTGTGTGTTTCCTGTTTTATTTTGTTTGTTTGTTTGTTTTGACATCTGCTTTTGCTCAACACAATGCAGACCGCAGACAAGAGACCTGGGGTGTTTCTAAATGCAACAATCCCCGTGCTTTTCATGCAGCTTTGAATATTAAAAGGACAATACAACCCAGCAAGTAACTGGAAGTTTCTTAACTGGAAATAGCTCAAACTTTTCCTTACATTGAAAGAAAAATCTAGGAGCAGAACAGATTATACACCAAAACAATCAATTCCATTCCACCCCCAGGAAAATATCACATACTCTCATCACCTCCGGTACCTCAGCCGCTTGCCTGCCCCACATGGCAGATGCTTCCATCTGTTCTCTTTACCCACTTAGAGCACCTCTAAAAGGCAAACTGCAATTTTACTCTATTGGATGTAGGAAAATAACTGCAGTGACAACCGCACCCCAAAAATAACAGCTACCTCTGCTCATCACGCACCAGAGTCACTCCGGAGGCAGCTCGGGTTGAGATGTCCTGCACTGTGCACTGCACACTGCATTTCAGCCTGAACAAAGAAGAAAGACAGGCAGAACATAAACATTCAGCTGCCAGCAGTAGCACCCATCCCTCAACAACATAAGGGACCTCATCTTTAGTTTTATCCTTTCAAAACAGCAGGCCACTTGCCCCCGTGCCTGCAAATTAGGTCCAAGCTTGAAAGGAGCAGCCAGCACCACCCATACCACCTGGGAGCACAAAAGGACAAAACAACCACTGTGCTTGCAAGCAACCACCTGCCACACTGCTCCTCTATCCCAAACAGCCTCACCTCGGACCCTCAGAGGGAAACACCTCAGTGTCTTCCCTTCGCTTTGGATAAGGGATGACCAGGCTGACAACACTAACCTTCCCTCAGTGCTTCGTGACATGAGGATTTCCCTTCTCTCTCCACAACTGCACTAAGTGCCTGCAAAGACAGGAGAAAAGCACACTCTGAGGCACCTCACAGCCACAGCGTACCTGCTACAATACCTCTCTCCTCCCAGATCCGGTACTCAGCATGCTCACCAGCTTTAACTGAGATTCTTTGCTCACAGCGCCACAGCAAACTCTGCCCAGGCCACGCAACACACACTACACAAGCTACATTGCCTAAGACACACAAGCTGGAACGTTCCCGCCCAACAATCACTCACATCGCACAGGAAGGATGCCGCATACTCCTAGAAACCAAACCTACCAGTCCTGAGCAGCTCCCCACCTCCTCCTGCCTACCACATTCAGCACACACACTATTTACCGCTCAGAAAAACAAAAATTTAGAACGTACACACACACACAAAAAAAAAAAACAACTGAGCTCCACAAATGCCAAAAAGACGTGCACACACAGCAGCCCCGGCAGGGGTAATCACAGACTTACCCTTTGCAGATGAAAGAGGTGACTCTGATACGATCTTGCTCAGTCTCTTCGTAATACTGCATCTACACTGTCAAGCCACGTGTGGCATGTAATCAAGGTGATGTAACTCTCCAGAAGACTAAAACAAGTGGTTTTATACATCTAGAGATTAAAGTATAAGTTAAAAACAGGAGCGTATCCCAACATCCCAAAAATCACTGAGCCAGCAACCTCTACTAAATATCCCTCTATTAAGTGAATTCCTATCACTTAAAATCCAAAAATCCATAGACTCTTACCCACCTAAACAACCCTGCAACTGACCGAAGGAAAAACAAAGCACTTACCTCAAAGAGCAGCCCCGGCAGAAGGAGCTCTCTGATGGCATGCCTGGGGCTCATATACCTTTTGGCCCCGCCCAGCACCCAAACCCAATCACCTGGAAAAGGTGAGGGACAAAGCACAAGGAAGTAGGAACAGAGCAGGAGCAGCAGCAGCTGGTTTTTGTTTTTTTTAAGATCTGCATTACCTGAACAACATGCAGAAAACAAACAAGAGACGTGGGGTAGTTCTAGAAGCAACAATCCCCATGCTTTTGCTGCAGCTTTTAATATTGAAAGGACAAGACAACCAGGCAAGTAACTGGAACTTTTCCAAATGGAATTAGCTCAAAAGGTTCATCATAACTTACAAAACCAGAGAACCAGCATTCACTAGCATACCAGCCCTGACACCCACCTCCTCTGTAATGCTGACTACTACTGATGCAACATACTATTGTGCAATACCTCCCTGTTCCCAGCTCCTTTACCTCACCTGCTCAGGAGCTCCACTTGAGAAATGGGGCCGGGCGGCGCCGCGCCGAAATGGGGCCGGGCGGCGCCACGCCGAAATGGGGCCGGGCGGCCTTAGTCTTCAGAGATGAGAAAGGTGACCCTGCTCACTCTCTAGGCACTACAGAACCTAGGTAGTCAAGGAACTGTACTCCATGGTTTCCAAAATACAAGGTACATAGCAACCCCTCATAAACATACCTCTAATATGTGAATTCAAGGACATAAAGGGTACAAGGCTGCAAGGTCTAAAGGCTCGACAGACAGCAAACGCATAGGCAAAAGATCCAGAAATATAACAAACTGTCCCTAACCCTGAAAAAGACCACCCTTATATGCCCGCTGCTGCCACTTACAGATACATGCTCACACAGGGAGCTTTGATGATACATTTCTCCTAAACCCTGTTCCATCACTTTAACAGCAATGTTGTGACTTTGATAATATTTGACATACAGGCAAAGTCTCACAAAAAGCTCCTTAATTCTGCAAAAATCATACGGGACCCAGAACCACAAAGCAAACACACAAAGTAACATCACCATACTATCCGTAAAACTGATATAATAACTACTCACCTGAGGAGGAGCTGCGTGCAATACAGGCACCTACTACTAGATTGCTTTACAATGACAGATCCGACCAGTTACCACCTCAAAAAGACATGCGTACCGGTTTCTACTTGAAAACACATCAGTCCATAGACTCTGACCCACCTAAAGAACCCTGCAACTGACTGAAGGGAAAACAAAGCACCTACCCCAAAGAGCAGCCCAGGCAGAAGGAGCTCTCTGAGGGCATACCTGCAACTCAGTTACCATTAGGTCCCACCTGGAACCTGAAGCCAATCACCTGGGAAAGTGCAGGGGGAAAGCACAAAAAAAGCAGAAAGAGGAGCAGCAGCAGCTGTGGTTTTATTAACTTATTTATATGGCTTAGCTCAACAGCATGCAGAGTGCAGACAGGAGAACTGGGGTGGTTCTAAAACCAAAAATCCCCATGGTCTTGCTGCAGCTTTGAATATTAAAAGGACAATACAGCCAAGCAAGTAACTGATTGTTTTTTTTCCATCTGGAATTACATTGATCTTTCATTTACATAGAAAGAAAAATCTAGGAGCAAAACAGATTACTCACCAAAAAAAGAAATCAGTTCCATTCCACTCGCAGGAAAAATCACTTACTTCAGTAGGCTATCTGAAAACCTATGGTCATGGCTATGCTCATGGGTCAAAACACTACAGAACACTGGGTCCAGGCCCTCCGTTGCACCAAATTAAAACCCATCCCTACACTCACCAACGTGCAACCCCAACCCAAACACAGACACAGCATTTCAGCTTCAACACAGTTTTGAGAACTGCTAGAAAGGATGCTTCATCCTCAGCAAGGCATGCTCAGGCTACACAGGACAGGGCTTCGGGCACCTCTTTGCCTACCAAAGAAGACCGCCATCAGCACCTGCTTTGTTCCGATTCTAAAGACTAACGTCACAGCCCACATTGCCTGTGACACCTGATAAACAGAAGAGAAAGCAGCCATACCACTTTCAAGCCATCCCTGCACGTGTCGCTCCTTGATGATCTGCAACCTCTTCTCAAATCCTCAACCACGTCTGTGGAGAGCCTGTCATGGCACCTGCAAAGCAAGATGGATACCCTTCGCACTCACCTTGTGCTACTTGGCCGTTCCGCTCCAATCCAGCTCACAACCAGACCGCCCTTCTCGTGCTGCTCTTCACAGTGCAGCTTGGCCCCTCTGAGCCTGTGCGAGACACCTGTGAAAGAAAAAGAAAAGCACAGGCTGAAGCAGCATCCAAAGCCACAGCGCAGCTAGAACAGTTACTCTCATCTGCTCCCTTACCTCTGCCCCCACACCTGCCCTCGAGGTAGATGCTTCCATCTGCTCTCTTAGGCCAGCTACAACACCCCTGAAATATAAACAGGATTTTTTACTGTATTTCGTGTAGTTAAGTAACTGCAGTGACAACTGCACCACAAAAGTACCTTCTATATCTGCTCATCGCTCACCTTTCCAAAAGCAGCTCTGGTCATCAAGTCCCGTGTTTTACACTGTGTTTCAGCTTTAACAACTGAAAACAGTCACAAGATAATCATTCAGCTGCCAGCATTAGCACCCATTACTCAACAACATAAGCGATCCCGTTTACAACGGTCTCATTTCAAAACAGCAGCCCCCTTACCTCAGCACCTCAGAAGTAGATCAAGCCAGTCATCGAGCTGCCTACCGAGTGCTGGACAGTCCCAGAAGGAGCTCTTTCCTGTGACAGGTTCCTCCAAAGGTTTACACTCTACTGGGGACAGGAAAGAAATAAGAATAAAAATTTCAAAACCCCATATCTGTAAGCTTTCGAGATTCGACAGACCTCCTCAAGCACACCGTTCAAGTGCTATGCGAGCAGATGCTCGCAAACAGCTCAACTCTACCCCCCCCCCCCATCTGCCAAACACCACAGAGATGACTGTGCCAGCTGCCCTTCACTACGTGCCCAGAGGCAGACCGAATGTCTTGGCCAAAACAGGCCGGACAATGTATTAGTATGCCCATGCACTGCCACGTCAGCTGTCATCACTAACTGCCAGGCAGGACAGCTCCAGACCAAACACGTACACACACAGGCACGCCACAAACATTACAAACAAAACACACAACACAAGGCGCAAGGAAAAGTGACCCCCGGAGGGAAGCCCTACGGCAACAGCAGGTCAGAACAGGTGCTCTGCAGCAGACCCTAGGAGAGACTCGAATGTCACGACACGTGACTGGAAGCAACTGCCAGAACTGGGATGAGGGAGGCCTAAAAAGCCTGCCTTCAAGACAAGAGACCAGAAGGATGGGGAGTGAAAACCCCATGAGAAGACACTTAGGAAATCAATTCCCAAGCAAGACCTCCTGATGCGGCCCAGATGACTTCTGCAAGAGCGAGGGTGGAAACAGATGCGATCTCAAACCGATTATGATGCACAAGACCTGAAACAGATCTGCACTTCAAGCAGCGACTCCAAGACAAGAAGTGCTCGGATCAGAGCCATGACGACAAAACAAGCATTGAGGCCCTTCAGCACAGCTACCAAGTCGCCTGTCTAGTCAGTCCAGTGTAAAGAGCTAGGAGGATGTCAAGACACGAGAAGCACAGAACAGACATTGCAGAAGCAACGCTGCAGGACAGACGAACAGAAGGAAACTGTCCTGCCTGGCGCACGCACTCACGCTACAAATTAATCCCGCTTCTTCTACTAGCCTGGTGACCCAGCCACAAGCAGCCTGAACGTGACCCAGCCTGAACCACCCTCACCGTGGCACCAAGTATATTCAGCCAGCTGGCTCCATGCTGCTCTGGCTCCCAGCTCCCACTAGCCACCCCAGATTTGCAAATACCAGGTGCCCCCCAACTTAGCTCTCAGGTTGTTGGATGGTAAATTCCCTCCGCCTCAAGAAATGCACAGGCACTGATTGTCATCTTAGTCCATTGCCAGGCTCATCATCAGCTGCAAAAACAGAGTACCAGCATTCACTAGCACGCCGGCCATGATGCCCACCTTCTCCACAATGCTGACTACTTCTGATGCAACATATGATTGTGCTCACCTGTTCCTCTCCGAGTCCAGCCTCCAACAGTGCAGCCAGTATCATCTACATCACCTGGGACAACAAAGGGATTAAACGATCGTTGCGTTCACAACAAATCACCCAAAGGCGGCTTTTTTTTGTTGTTTGTGTGTTTTTGTTTTTTTTTTGAAACGTGCTTTAGCTCAACAGCATACAGAGTGCAGACAAGAGAACTGGGGTGTTTCTAAAAGCAACAATCCCCGTGCTTTTGCTGCAGCTTTTACTATTAAAAGGACAATACAACCCAGCAAGTAACTGGAACGTTCTTAACTGTAATTGGCTCGAACTTTTATTTACATTGAAAGAAAAATCTAGGAGCAGAACAGATTATACACCAAAACAATCAATTCCATTCCACCTGCAGGAAAGTCACATACTGTCATCCCCTCCTGTACCTCAGCCGCTTGCCTGCCGCACATGGCAGATGCTTCCATCTGTTCTCTTTACCCACTTATAACACCACTAAAAGGCAAACTGGAATTTTACTCTATTGGATGTAGGAAAATAACTGCAGTGACAACCACACCCCAAAAATAACAGCTACCTCTGCTCATCACGCACCAGAGTCACGCCAGGGGCAGCTCGGGTTGAGACATCCTGCACTGCACGCTGCATTTCAGCCTGAACAAAGGAAAGACACAGGCAAAAAATATACATTCAGCTGCCAGCAGTAGCACCCATCCCTCAACAACGTAAGGGACCCCATCTTTAGTTATATCCTTTCAAAACAGCAGGCCACTTCCCTCTGTACCTGCAAATTAGGTCCAAGCTTGAAAGGAGCGGCCAGCATCATCCACACCACCCGGGAACACAAAAGGACAAAATGACCACTGTACTTGCAAGCAACCACCTGCCACACTGCTCCTCTATCCCAAACAGCCTCACCTCGGACCCTCAGAGGGAAACACCTGAGCGTCTTCCCTTCGCTTCAGATAAGGGACGACCGGGCTGACAACACTCACCTTCCTTCAGAGCTTCGTGACATGAGGATTTCCCTTCCCTCTCCACGACTGCGCAAAGCACCTGTAGAGACAAGAGAAAAGCACACCCTGAAGCACCTCACAGCCACAGCGTACCTGCTGCAACACCTCTCTCTTCCCAGCTCCGGTACTTCACCTGCTCACCAGTTCTGAGATTCTTCGCTCACAGCGCCACAGCAAACTCTGCCCTGGCCACACAACACAGTCTGCTACATTGCCTAAGACACACAGGCTGGAACGTTCCCGCCCAACAATCACTCACATCGCACAGGAAGGATGCCGCATACTCCTAGAAACCAAACCTACCAGTCCTGAGCAGTTCCCCACCTCCTCCTGCCAACCACGCTCAACACACACACTATTTGCCCCTCAAAAAAAACAAAACGTTAGAACATACACACCCACACAAAAAAAAACTGAGATCCACAAATGCCAAAAAGACATGCACACACCGCAGCCCCGGCAGGGGTAATCACAGACTTACCCTTTGCAGATGAAAGAGGTGACTCTGGTACAACCCTGCTCAGTCTCTTGGTAATGCTGTATCTACACTGTCAAGCCACACGTAGTCGGTAATGAAGCTGGTTTTAATGCTCTGGAGAATTACACAAGCGAATTTATACGTCTAGAGAATAAACTATAGGTTAAAATCAAAAGATTATCCCACCATCCCAAAAACCACTGAGCCAGAAGCCTCTACTAAATATCCCTCTATTAAGTGAATTCCAAGCACTTAGAAATCTAGAAATCCATAGACTCCAACCTGCCTAAACAACCCTGCAACTGACTGAAGGAAAAACAAAGCACTTACCTCAAAGAGCGGCCCAGGCAGAACAAGCTCTCTGCTGGCATGCCTGGGGCTCATATACTTTTTAGACCCGCCCAGCACCTAAACCCAATCACCTGGAAAAGGGGAGGGGCAAAGCACAAGACAGTAGGAATTGAGCAGGAGCAGCAGCAGCTGTTTTTTTTTTCTTTTTTAAAATCTGCTTTATCTCAAAAGCATTCAGAGAGCAGAAAAGAGACCTGTGGTGATTCTAAAAGCAAAAATCCCCTCTTGCTTTTGCTGCACAATTTAATATTGAATTGAAAATATCACCAGGCTAGTAACTAAAACTTTTTGAACTGGAATTAGTTTAAATAGGCTCATCCCCATCTGTAAACACAGAGAACCAGCATTCACTAGCATGCCAACCCTAATACCCACCTCCTGCACAATGCTCACTACTATTAATGCAATACAGCGTCATACAATAACTCCCTGTTCCCAGCTCCTTTACCTCACCTGCTCAGGAGCTCCACTTGAGAAATGGGGCCGGGCGGCGCCGCGCCGAAATGGGGCCGGGCGGCGCCGCGCCGAAATGGGGCCGGGCGGCGCCGCGCCGAAATGGGGCCGGGCGGCGCCGCGCCGAAATGGGGCCGGGCGGCGCCGCGCCGAAATGGGGCCGGGCGGCGCCGCGCCGAAATGGGGCCGGGCGGCGCCGCGCCGAAATGGGGCCGGGCGGCGCCGCGCCGAAATGGGGCCGGGCGGCGCCGCGCCGAAATGGGGCCGGGCGGCGCCGCGCCGAAATGGGGCCGGGCGGCGCCGCGCCGAAATGGGGCCGGGCGGCGCCGCGCCGAAATGGGGCCGGGCGGCGCCGCGCCGAAATGGGGCCGGGCGGCGCCGCGCCGAAATGGGGCCGGGCGGCGCCGCGCCGAAATGGGGCCGGGCGGCGCCGCGCCGAAATGGGGCCGGGCGGCGCCGCGCCGAAATGGGGCCGGGCGGCGCCGCGCCGAAATGGGGCCGGGCGGCGCCGCGCCGAAATGGGGCCGGGCGGCGCCGCGCCGAAATGGGGCCGGGCGGCGCCGCGCCGAAATGGGGCCGGGCGGCGCCGCGCCGAAATGGGGCCGGGCGGCGCCGCGCCGAAATGGGGCCGGGCGGCGCCGCGCCGAAATGGGGCCGGGCGGCGCCGCGCCGAAATGGGGCCGGGCGGCGCCGCGCCGAAATGGGGCCGGGCGGCGCCGCGCCGAAATGGGGCCGGGCGGCGCCGCGCCGAAATGGGGCCGGGCGGCGCCGCGCCGAAATGGGGCCGGGCGGCGCCGCGCCGAAATGGGGCCGGGCGGCGCCGCGCCGAAATGGGGCCGGGCGGCGCCGCGCCGAAATGGGGCCGGGCGGCCTTAGTCTTCAGAGATGAGAAAGGTGACCCTGCTCACTCTCTAGGCACTACAGAACCTAGGTAGTCAAGGAACTGTACTCCATGGTTTCCAAAATACAAGGTACATAGCAACCCCTCATAAACATACTTCTAATATGTGAATTCAAGGACATAAAGGGTAAAAGGCTGCAAGGTCTAAAGACTCGACAGACAGCAAACGCATAGGCAAAAGATCCAGAAATATAACAAACTGTCCCTAACCCTGAAAAAGACCACCCTTATATGCCCGCTGCTGCCACTTACAGATACATGCTCACACAGGGAGCTTTGATGATACATTTCTCCTAAACCCTGCTCCATCACTTTAACAGCAATGTTGTGACTTTGATAATATTTGACATACAGGCAAAGTCTCACAAAAAGCTCCTTAATTCTGCAAAAATCATACGGGACCCAGAACCACAAAGCAAACACACAAAGTAACATCACCATACTATCCGTAAAACTGATATAATAACTACTCACCTGAGGAGGAGCTGCGTGCAATACAGGCACCTACTACTAGATTGCTTTACAATGACAGATCCGACCAGTTACCACCTCAAAAAGACATGCGTACCGGTTTCTACTTGAAAACACATCAGTCCATAGACTCTGACCCACCTAAAGAACCCTGCAACTGACTGAAGGGAAAACAAAGCACTTACCCCAAAGAGCAGCCCAGGCAGAAGCAGCTCTGTGATGGCATACCTGCAACTCAGTTACCATTAGGTCCCACCTGGAATTTGAAAGCCAATCACCTGGGAAAGTGCAGGGGGAAAGCACAAAAAAAAAAGTAGAAAGAGGAGGAGCAGTTGCTGTGGTTTATTAACTTATTTATATGGCTTAGGTCAACAGCATGCAGAGTGCAGACAGGAGAACTGGGGTGGTTCTAGAAGCAACAATCCCCATGCTTTTGCTGCAGCTTTGAATACTGAAAGGACAATACAACCAAGCAAGTAACTGATTTTTATTTTTCAGCTGGAATTAGCTCAAACTTTTATTTACATAGAAAGAAAAATATAGGAGCAGAACAGGATACTCGCCAAAAAAAGAATTCAATTCCATTCCACTTGCAGGAAAAAACACTTACTTCAGTAGGCTATCTGAAAACCAAAAGGCTATGCTGATGGGTCAAAACACACTACAGGACACTGGGGCCAGGCCCTCCACTGCACCAAATTAAAATCCATCCCTACACTCACCAAGCTGCAACCCCAACCCACACACAGACAGAGCATTGCAGCTTCTTCAACACAGTTTTCAGAACTGCTACCAAGAGAAAGCAGCCATACCATTTTCAAGCCATCCCTGCATGTGTCGTTCCTTCATGATCTGCAACCTCTTCTCAAATCCTCAACCACGTCTGTGGAGAGCCTGCCATGGCACCTGCAAAGCAAGATGGATACCCTTCGCACTCACCTTGTGCTACTTGGCCGTTCTGCTCCAATCCAGCTCACAACCAGACCGCCCTTCTCGTGCTGCTCTTCACAGTGCAGCTTGGCCCCTCTGAGCCTGTGCGAGACACCTGTGAAAGAAAAAGAAAAGCACAGGCTGAAGCAGCATCCAAAGCCACAGCGCAGCTAGAACAGTTACTCTCATCTGCTCCCTTACCTCTGCCCCCACACCTGCCCTCGAGGTAGATGCTTCCATCTGCTCTCTTAGGCCAGCTACAACACCCCTGAAATATAAACAGGATTTTTACTGTATTTTGTGTAGTTAAGTAACTGCAGTGACAACTGCACCACAAAAGTACCTTCTATATCTGCTCATCGCTCACCTTTCCAAAAGCAGCTCTGGTCATCAAGTCCCGTGTTTTACACTGTGTTTCAGCTTTAACAACTGAAAACAGTCACAAGATAATCATTCAGCTGCCAGCATTAGCACCCATTACTCAACAACATAAGCGATCCCGTTTACAACGGTCTCATTTCAAAACAGCAGCCACCTTACCTCAGCACCTCAGAAGTAGATCAAGCCAGTCACCGAGCTGCCTACCGAGTGCTGGACAGTTCCAGAAGGAGCTCTTTCCTGTGACAGGTTCCTCCAAACGTTTACACTCTACTGGGGACAGGAAAGAAATAAGAATAAAAATTTCAAAACCCCATATCTGTAAGCTTTCGAGATTCGACAGACCTCCTCAAGCACACCGTTCAAGTGCTATGCGAGCAGCTGCTCGCAAACAGCTCAACTCTACCCCCCCCCCCATCTGCCAAACACCACAGAGATGACTGTGCCAGCTGCCCTTCAGTACGTGCCCAGAGGCAGACCGAATGTCTTGGCCAAAACAGGCCGGACAATGTATTAGTACGCCCATGCACTGCCACGTCAGCTGTCATCACTAACTGCCAGGCAGGACAGCTCCAGACCAAACACGTACACACACAGGCACGCCACAAACATTACAAACAAAACACAGAACACAAGGCGCAAGGAAAAGTGACCCCCGGAGGGAAGCCCTACGGCAACAGCAGGTCAGAACAGGTGCTCTGCAGCAGACCCTAGGAGAGACTCGAATGTCACGACACGTGACTGGAAGCAACTGCCAGAACTGGGATGATGGAGGCCTAAAAAGCCTGCCTTCAAGACAAGAGACCAGAAGGATGGGGAGTGGAAACCCCATAAGACAACACCTAGGAAATCAATTCCCAAGCAAGAGCTCCTGATGCGGCCCAGATGATTTCTGCAAGAGCGAGGATGGAAACAGATGCGATCTGAAACCGAATATGATGCACAAGACCTGAAACAGATCTGCACTTCAAGCAGCGACTCCAAGACAAGAAGTGCTCGGATCAGAGCCATGATGACAAAACAAGCATTGAGGCCCTTCAGCACAGCTACCAAGTCGCCTGTCTAGTCAGTCCAGTGTAAAGAGCTAGGAGGATGTCAAGACACGAGAAACACAGAACAGACATTGCAGAAGCAACGCTGCAGGACAGACGAACAGAAGGAAACTGTCCTGCCTGGCGCACGCACTCACGCTACAAATTAATCCCGCTTCTTCTACTAGCCTGGTGACCCAGCCACAAGCAGCCTGAACGTGACCCAGCCTGAACCACCCTCACCGTGGCACCAAGTATATTCAGCCAGCTGGCTCCATGCTGCTCTGGCTCCCAGCTCCCACTAGCCACCCCAGATTTGCAAATACCAGGTGCCCCCCAACTTAGCTCTCAGGTTGTTGGATGGTAAATTCCCTCCGCCTCAAGAAATGCACAGGCACTGATTGTCATCTTAGTCCATTGCCAGGCTCATCATCAGCTGCAAAAACAGAGTACCAGCATTCACTAGCACGCCGGCCATGATGCCCACCTTCTCCACAATGCTGACTACTTCTGATGCAACATATGATTGTGCTCACCTGTTCCTCTCCGAGTCCAGCCTCCAACAGTGCAGCCAGTATCATCTACATCACCTGGGACAACAAAGGGATTAAACGATCGTTGCGTTCACAACAAATCACCCAAAGGCGGCTTTTTTTTGTTGTTTGTGTGTTTTTGTTTTTTTTTTGAAACGTGCTTTAGCTCAACAGCATACAGAGTGCAGACAAGAGAACTGGGGTGTTTCTAAAAGCAACAATCCCCGTGCTTTTGCTGCAGCTTTTACTATTAAAAGGACAATACAACCCAGCAAGTAACTGGAACGTTCTTAACTGTAATTGGCTCGAACTTTTATTTACATTGAAAGAAAAATCTAGGAGCAGAACAGATTATACACCAAAACAATCAATTCCATTCCACCTGCAGGAAAAGTCACATACTGTCATCCCCTCCTGTACCTCAGCCGCTTGCCTGCCGCACATGGCAGATGCTTCCATCTGTTCTCTTTACCCACTTATAACACCACTAAAAGGCAAACTGGAATTTTACTCTATTGGATGTAGGAAAATAACTGCAGTGACAACCACACCCCAAAAATAACAGCTACCTCTGCTCATCACGCACCAGAGTCACGCCAGGGGCAGCTCGGGTTGAGACATCCTGCACTGCACGCTGCATTTCAGCCTGAACAAAGGAAAGACACAGGCAAAAAATATACATTCAGCTGCCAGCAGTAGCACCCATCCCTCAACAACGTAAGGGACCCCATCTTTAGTTATATCCTTTCAAAACAGCAGGCCACTTCCCTCTGTACCTGCAAATTAGGTCCAAGCTTGAAAGGAGCGGCCAGCATCATCCACACCACCCGGGAACACAAAAGGACAAAATGACCACTGTACTTGCAAGCAACCACCTGCCACACTGCTCCTCTATCCCAAACAGCCTCACCTCGGACCCTCAGAGGGAAACACCTGAGCGTCTTCCCTTCGCTTCAGATAAGGGACGACCGGGCTGACAACACTCACCTTCCTTCAGAGCTTCGTGACATGAGGATTTCCCTTCCCTCTCCACGACTGCGCAAAGCACCTGTAGAGACAAGAGAAAAGCACACCCTGAAGCACCTCACAGCCACAGCGTACCTGCTGCAACACCTCTCTCTTCCCAGCTCCGGTACTTCACCTGCTCACCAGTTCTGAGATTCTTCGCTCACAGCGCCACAGCAAACTCTGCCCTGGCCACACAACACAGTCTGCTACATTGCCTAAGACACACAGGCTGGAACGTTCCCGCCCAACAATCACTCACATCGCACAGGAAGGATGCCGCATACTCCTAGAAACCAAACCTACCAGTCCTGAGCAGCTCCCCACCTCCTCCTGCCAACCACGCTCAACACACACACTATTTGCCCCTCAAAAAAAACAAAACGTTAGAACATACACACCCACACAAAAAAAAACTGAGATCCACAAATGCCAAAAAGACATGCACACACCGCAGCCCCGGCAGGGGTAATCACAGACTTACCCTTTGCAGATGAAAGAGGTGACTTTGGTACAACCCTGCTCAGTCTCTTGGTAATGCTGTATCTACACTGTCAAGCCACACGTAGTCGGTAATGAAGCTGGTTTTAATGCTCTGGAGAATTACACAAGCGAATTTATACGTCTAGAGAATAAACTATAGGTTAAAATCAAAAGATTATCCCACCATCCCAAAAACCACTGAGCCAGAAGCCTCTACTAAATATCCCTCTATTAAGTGAATTCCAAGCACTTAGAAATCTAGAAATCCATAGACTCCAACCTGCCTAAAGAACCCTGCAACTGACTGAAGGAAAAACAAAGCACTTACCTCAAAGAGCAGCCCAGGCAGAACAAGCTCTCTGCTGGCATGCCTGGGGCTCATATACTTTTTAGACCCGCCCAGCACCTAAACCCAATCACCTGGAAAAGGGGAGGGGCAAAGCACAAGACAGTAGGAATTGAGCAGGAGCAGCAGCAGCTGTTTTTTTTTTCTTTTTTAAAATCTGCTTTATCTCAAAAGCATTCAGAGAGCAGAAAAGAGACCTGTGGTGATTCTAAAAGCAAAAATCCCCTCTTGCTTTTGCTGCACAATTTAATATTGAATTGAAAATATCACCAGGCTAGTAACTAAAACTTTTTGAACTGGAATTAGTTTAAATAGGCTCAGCCCCATCTGTAAACACAGAGAACCAGCATTCACTAGCATGCCAGCCCTAATACCCACCTCCTGCACAATGCTCACTACTATTAATGCAATACAGCGTCATACAATAACTCCCTGTTCCCAGCTCCTTTACCTCACCTGCTCAGGAGCTCCACTTGAGAAATGGGGCCGGGCGGCGCCGCGCCGAAATGGGGCCGGGCGGCGCCGCGCCGAAATGGGGCCGGGCGGCGCCGCGCCGAAATGGGGCCGGGCGGCGCCGCGCCGAAATGGGGCCGGGCGGCGCCGCGCCGAAATGGGGCCGGGCGGCGCCGCGCCGAAATGGGGCCGGGCGGCGCCGCGCCGAAATGGGGCCGGGCGGCGCCGCGCCGAAATGGGGCCGGGCGGCGCCGCGCCGAAATGGGGCCGGGCGGCGCCGCGCCGAAATGGGGCCGGGCGGCGCCGCGCCGAAATGGGGCCGGGCGGCGCCGCGCCGAAATGGGGCCGGGCGGCGCCGCGCCGAAATGGGGCCGGGCGGCGCCGCGCCGAAATGGGGCCGGGCGGCGCCGCGCCGAAATGGGGCCGGGCGGCGCCGCGCCGAAATGGGGCCGGGCGGCGCCGCGCCGAAATGGGGCCGGGCGGCGCCGCGCCGAAATGGGGCCGGGCGGCGCCGCGCCGAAATGGGGCCGGGCGGCGCCGCGCCGAAATGGGGCCGGGCGGCGCCGCGCCGAAATGGGGCCGGGCGGCGCCGCGCCGAAATGGGGCCGGGCGGCGCCGCGCCGAAATGGGGCCGGGCGGCGCCGCGCCGAAATGGGGCCGGGCGGCGCCGCGCCGAAATGGGGCCGGGCGGCGCCGCGCCGAAATGGGGCCGGGCGGCGCCGCGCCGAAATGGGGCCGGGCGGCGCCGCGCCGAAATGGGGCCGGGCGGCGCCGCGCCGAAATGGGGCCGGGCGGCGCCGCGCCGAAATGGGGCCGGGCGGCGCCGCGCCGAAATGGGGCCGGGCGGCGCCGCGCCGAAATGGGGCCGGGCGGCGCCGCGCCGAAATGGGGCCGGGCGGCGCCGCCCCGAAATGGGGCCGGGCGGCGCCGCCCCGAAATGGGGCCGGGCGGCGCCGCCCCGAAATGGGGCCGGGCGGCCTTAGTCTTCAGAGATGAGAAAGGTGACCCTGCTCACTCTCTAGGCACTACAGAACCTAGGTAGTCAAGGAACTGTACTCCATGGTTTCCAAAATACAAGGTACATAGCAACCCCTCATAAACATACTTCTAATATGTGAATTCAAGGACATAAAGGGTAAAAGGCTGCAAGGTCTAAAGACTCGACAGACAGCAAACGCATAGGCAAAAGATCCAGAAATATAACAAACTGTCCCTAACCCTGAAAAAGACCACCCTTATATGCCCGCTGCTGCCACTTACAGATACATGCTCACACAGGGAGCTTTGATGATACATTTCTCCTAAACCCTGCTCCATCACTTTAACAGCAATGTTGTGACTTTGATAATATTTGACATACAGGCAAAGTCTCACAAAAAGCTCCTTAATTCTGCAAAAATCATACGGGACCCAGAACCACAAAGCAAACACACAAAGTAACATCACCATACTATCCGTAAAACTGATATAATAACTACTCACCTGAGGAGGAGCTGCGTGCAATACAGGCACCTACTACTAGATTGCTTTACAATGACAGATCCGACCAGTTACCACCTCAAAAAGACATGCGTACCGGTTTCTACTTGAAAACACATCAGTCCATAGACTCTGACCCACCTAAAGAACCCTGCAACTGACTGAAGGGAAAACAAAGCACTTACCCCAAAGAGCAGCCCAGGCAGAAGCAGCTCTGTGATGGCATACCTGCAACTCAGTTACCATTAGGTCCCACCTGGAATTTGAAAGCCAATCACCTGGGAAAGTGCAGGGGGAAAGCACAAAAAAAAAAGTAGAAAGAGGAGGAGCAGTTGCTGTGGTTTATTAACTTATTTATATGGCTTAGGTCAACAGCATGCAGAGTGCAGACAGGAGAACTGGGGTGGTTCTAGAAGCAACAATCCCCATGCTTTTGCTGCAGCTTTGAATACTGAAAGGACAATACAACCAAGCAAGTAACTGATTTTTATTTTTCAGCTGGAATTAGCTCAAACTTTTATTTACATAGAAAGAAAAATATAGGAGCAGAACAGGATACTCGCCAAAAAAAGAATTCAATTCCATTCCACTTGCAGGAAAAAACACTTACTTCAGTAGGCTATCTGAAAACCAAAAGGCTATGCTGATGGGTCAAAACACACTACAGGACACTGGGGCCAGGCCCTCCACTGCACCAAATTAAAATCCATCCCTACACTCACCAAGCTGCAACCCCAACCCACACACAGACAGAGCATTGCAGCTTCTTCAACACAGTTTTCAGAACTGCTACCAAGAGAAAGCAGCCATACCATTTTCAAGCCATCCCTGCATGTGTCGTTCCTTCATGATCTGCAACCTCTTCTCAAATCCTCAACCACGTCTGTGGAGAGCCTGCCATGGCACCTGCAAAGCAAGATGGATACCCTTCGCACTCACCTTGTGCTACTTGGCCGTTCTGCTCCAATCCAGCTCACAACCAGACCGCCCTTCTCGTGCTGCTCTTCACAGTGCAGCTTGGCCCCTCTGAGCCTGTGCGAGACACCTGTGAAAGAAAAAGAAAAGCACAGGCTGAAGCAGCATCCAAAGCCACAGCGCAGCTAGAACAGTTACTCTCATCTGCTCCCTTACCTCTGCCCCCACACCTGCCCTCGAGGTAGATGCTTCCATCTGCTCTCTTAGGCCAGCTACAACACCCCTGAAATATAAACAGGATTTTTACTGTATTTTGTGTAGTTAAGTAACTGCAGTGACAACTGCACCACAAAAGTACCTTCTATATCTGCTCATCGCTCACCTTTCCAAAAGCAGCTCTGGTCATCAAGTCCCGTGTTTTACACTGTGTTTCAGCTTTAACAACTGAAAACAGTCACAAGATAATCATTCAGCTGCCAGCATTAGCACCCATTACTCAACAACATAAGCGATCCCGTTTACAACGGTCTCATTTCAAAACAGCAGCCCCCTTACCTCAGCACCTCAGAAGTAGATCAAGCCAGTCACCGAGCTGCCTACCGAGTGCTGGACAGTTCCAGAAGGAGCTCTTTCCTGTGACAGGTTCCTCCAAACGTTTACACTCTACTGGGGACAGGAAAGAAATAAGAATAAAAATTTCAAAACTCCATATCTGTAAGCTTTCGAGATTCGACAGACCTCCTCAAGCACACCGTTCAAGTGCTATGCGAGCAGATGCTCGCAAACAGCTCAACTCTACCCCCCCCATCTGCCAAACACCACAGAGATGACTGTGCCAGCTGCCCTTCACTACGTGCCCAGAGGCAGACTGAATGTCTTTGCTAAAACAGTCCCAACACTGTATTAGTATGCCCATGCACTGCCACGTCAGCTGTCATCACTAACTGCCAGGCAGGACAGCTCCAGACCAAACACGTACACACACAGGCACGCCACAAACATTACAAACAAAACACAGCACACAAGGCGCAAGGAAAAGTGACCCCCGGAGGGAAGCCCTACGGCAACAGCAGGTCAGAACAGGTGCTCTGCAGCAGACCCTAGGAGAGACTCGAATGTCACGACACGTGACTGGAAGCAACTGCCAGAACTGGGATGATGGAGGCCTAAAAAGCCTGCCTTCAAGACAAGAGACCAGAAGGATGGGGAGTGGAAACCCCATAAGACAACACCTAGGAAATCAATTCCCAAGCAAGAGCTCCTGATGCGGCCCAGATGATTTCTGCAAGAGCGAGGATGGAAACAGATGCGATCTGAAACCGAATATGATGCACAAGACCTGAAACAGATCTGCACTTCAAGCAGCGACTCCAAGACAAGAAGTGCTCGGATCAGAGCCATGATGACAAAACAAGCATTGAGGCCCTTCAGCACAGCTACCAAGTCGCCTGTCTAGTCAGTCCAGTGTAAAGAGCTAGGAGGATGTCAAGACACGAGAAGCACAGAACAGACATTGCAGAAGCAACGCTGCAGGACAGACGAACAGAAGGAAACTGTCCTGCCTGGCGCACGCACTCACGCTACAAATTAATCCCGCTTCTTCTACTAGCCTGGTGACCCAGCCACAAGCAGCCTGAATGTGACCCAGCCTGAACCACCCTCACCGTGGCACCAAGTATATTCAGCCAGCTGGCTCCATGCTGCTCTGGCTCCCAGCTCCCACTAGCCACCCCAGATTTGCAAATACCAGGTGCCCCCCAACTTAGCTCTCAGGTTGTTGGATGGTAAATTCCCTCCGCCTCAAGAAATGCACAGGCACTGATTGTCATCTTAGTCCATTGCCAGGCTCATCATCAGCTGCAAAAACAGAGTACCAGCATTCACTAGCACGCCGGCCATGATGCCCACCTTCTCCACAATGCTGACTACTTCTGATGCAACATATGATTGTGCTCACCTGTTCCTCTCCGAGTCCAGCCTCCAACAGTGCAGCCAGTATCATCTACATCACCTGGGACAACAAAGGGATTAAACGATCGTTGCGTTCACAACAAATCACCCAAAGGCGGCTTTTTTTTGTTGTTTGTGTGTTTTTGTTTTTTTTTTGAAACGTGCTTTAGCTCAACAGCATACAGAGTGCAGACAAGAGAACTGGGGTGTTTCTAAAAGCAACAATCCCCGTGCTTTTGCTGCAGCTTTTACTATTAAAAGGACAATACAACCCAGCAAGTAACTGGAACGTTCTTAACTGTAATTGGCTCGAACTTTTATTTACATTGAAAGAAAAATCTAGGAGCAGAACAGATTATACACCAAAACAATCAATTCCATTCCACCTGCAGGAAAAGTCACATACTGTCATCCCCTCCTGTACCTCAGCCGCTTGCCTGCCGCACATGGCAGATGCTTCCATCTGTTCTCTTTACCCACTTATAACACCACTAAAAGGCAAACTGGAATTTTACTCTATTGGATGTAGGAAAATAACTGCAGTGACAACCACACCCCAAAAATAACAGCTACCTCTGCTCATCACGCACCAGAGTCACGCCAGGGGCAGCTCGGGTTGAGACATCCTGCACTGCACGCTGCATTTCAGCCTGAACAAAGGAAAGACACAGGCAAAAAATATACATTCAGCTGCCAGCAGTAGCACCCATCCCTCAACAACGTAAGGGACCCCATCTTTAGTTATATCCTTTCAAAACAGCAGGCCACTTCCCTCTGTACCTGCAAATTAGGTCCAAGCTTGAAAGGAGCGGCCAGCATCATCCACACCACCCGGGAACACAAAAGGACAAAATGACCACTGTACTTGCAAGCAACCACCTGCCACACTGCTCCTCTATCCCAAACAGCCTCACCTCGGACCCTCAGAGGGAAACACCTGAGCGTCTTCCCTTCGCTTCAGATAAGGGACGACCGGGCTGACAACACTCACCTTCCTTCAGAGCTTCGTGACATGAGGATTTCCCTTCCCTCTCCACGACTGCGCAAAGCACCTGTAGAGACAAGAGAAAAGCACACCCTGAAGCACCTCACAGCCACAGCGTACCTGCTGCAACACCTCTCTCTTCCCAGCTCCGGTACTTCACCTGCTCACCAGTTCTGAGATTCTTCGCTCACAGCGCCACAGCAAACTCTGCCCTGGCCACACAACACAGTCTGCTACATTGCCTAAGACACACAGGCTGGAACGTTCCCGCCCAACAATCACTCACATCGCACAGGAAGGATGCCGCATACTCCTAGAAACCAAACCTACCAGTCCTGAGCAGCTCCCCACCTCCTCCTGCCAACCACGCTCAACACACACACTATTTGCCCCTCAAAAAAAACAAAACGTTAGAACATACACACCCACACAAAAAAAAACTGAGATCCACAAATGCCAAAAAGACATGCACACACCGCAGCCCCGGCAGGGGTAATCACAGACTTACCCTTTGCAGATGAAAGAGGTGACTCTGGTACAACCCTGCTCAGTCTCTTGGTAATGCTGTATCTACACTGTCAAGCCACACGTAGTCGGTAATGAAGCTGGTTTTAATGCTCTGGAGAATTACACAAGCGAATTTATACGTCTAGAGAATAAACTATAGGTTAAAATCAAAAGATTATCCCACCATCCCAAAAACCACTGAGCCAGAAGCCTCTACTAAATATCCCTCTATTAAGTGAATTCCAAGCACTTAGAAATCTAGAAATCCATAGACTCCAACCTGCCTAAAGAACCCTGCAACTGACTGAAGGAAAAACAAAGCACTTACCTCAAAGAGCGGCCCAGGCAGAACAAGCTCTCTGCTGGCATGCCTGGGGCTCATATACTTTTTAGACCCGCCCAGCACCTAAACCCAATCACCTGGAAAAGGGGAGGGGCAAAGCACAAGACAGTAGGAATTGAGCAGGAGCAGCAGCAGCTGTTTTTTTTTTCTTTTTTAAAATCTGCTTTATCTCAAAAGCATTCAGAGAGCAGAAAAGAGACCTGTGGTGATTCTAAAAGCAAAAATCCCCTCTTGCTTTTGCTGCACAATTTAATATTGAATTGAAAATATCACCAGGCTAGTAACTAAAACTTTTTGAACTGGAATTAGTTTAAATAGGCTCAGCCCCATCTGTAAACACAGAGAACCAGCATTCACTAGCATGCCAACCCTAATACCCACCTCCTGCACAATGCTCACTACTATTAATGCAATACAGCGTCATACAATAACTCCCTGTTCCCAGCTCCTTTACCTCACCTGCTCAGGAGCTCCACTTGAGAAATGGGGCCGGGCGGCGCCGCGCCGAAATGGGGCCGGGCGGCGCCGCGCCGAAATGGGGCCGGGCGGCGCCGCGCCGAAATGGGGCCGGGCGGCGCCGCGCCGAAATGGGGCCGGGCGGCGCCGCGCCGAAATGGGGCCGGGCGGCGCCGCGCCGAAATGGGGCCGGGCGGCGCCGCGCCGAAATGGGGCCGGGCGGCGCCGCGCCGAAATGGGGCCGGGCGGCGCCGCGCCGAAATGGGGCCGGGCGGCGCCGCGCCGAAATGGGGCCGGGCGGCGCCGCGCCGAAATGGGGCCGGGCGGCGCCGCGCCGAAATGGGGCCGGGCGGCGCCGCGCCGAAATGGGGCCGGGCGGCGCCGCGCCGAAATGGGGCCGGGCGGCGCCGCGCCGAAATGGGGCCGGGCGGCGCCGCGCCGAAATGGGGCCGGGCGGCGCCGCGCCGAAATGGGGCCGGGCGGCGCCGCGCCGAAATGGGGCCGGGCGGCGCCGCGCCGAAATGGGGCCGGGCGGCGCCGCGCCGAAATGGGGCCGGGCGGCGCCGCGCCGAAATGGGGCCGGGCGGCGCCGCGCCGAAATGGGGCCGGGCGGCGCCGCGCCGAAATGGGGCCGGGCGGCGCCGCGCCGAAATGGGGCCGGGCGGCGCCGCGCCGAAATGGGGCCGGGCGGCGCCGCGCCGAAATGGGGCCGGGCGGCGCCGCGCCGAAATGGGGCCGGGCGGCGCCGCGCCGAAATGGGGCCGGGCGGCCTTAGTCTTCAGAGATGAGAAAGGTGACCCTGCTCACTCTCTAGGCACTACAGAACCTAGGTAGTCAAGGAACTGTACTCCATGGTTTCCAAAATACAAGGTACATAGCAACCCCTCATAAACATACTTCTAATATGTGAATTCAAGGACATAAAGGGTAAAAGGCTGCAAGGTCTAAAGACTCGACAGACAGCAAACGCATAGGCAAAAGATCCAGAAATATAACAAACTGTCCCTAACCCTGAAAAAGACCACCCTTATATGCCCGCTGCTGCCACTTACAGATACATGCTCACACAGGGAGCTTTGATGATACATTTCTCCTAAACCCTGCTCCATCACTTTAACAGCAATGTTGTGACTTTGATAATATTTGACATACAGGCAAAGTCTCACAAAAAGCTCCTTAATTCTGCAAAAATCATACGGGACCCAGAACCACAAAGCAAACACACAAAGTAACATCACCATACTATCCGTAAAACTGATATAATAACTACTCACCTGAGGAGGAGCTGCGTGCAATACAGGCACCTACTACTAGATTGCTTTACAATGACAGATCCGACCAGTTACCACCTCAAAAAGACATGCGTACCGGTTTCTACTTGAAAACACATCAGTCCATAGACTCTGACCCACCTAAAGAACCCTGCAACTGACTGAAGGGAAAACAAAGCACTTACCCCAAAGAGCAGCCCAGGCAGAAGCAGCTCTGTGATGGCATACCTGCAACTCAGTTACCATTAGGTCCCACCTGGAATTTGAAAGCCAATCACCTGGGAAAGTGCAGGGGGAAAGCACAAAAAAAAAAGTAGAAAGAGGAGGAGCAGTTGCTGTGGTTTATTAACTTATTTATATGGCTTAGGTCAACAGCATGCAGAGTGCAGACAGGAGAACTGGGGTGGTTCTAGAAGCAACAATCCCCATGCTTTTGCTGCAGCTTTGAATACTGAAAGGACAATACAACCAAGCAAGTAACTGATTTTTATTTTTCAGCTGGAATTAGCTCAAACTTTTATTTACATAGAAAGAAAAATATAGGAGCAGAACAGGATACTCGCCAAAAAAAGAATTCAATTCCATTCCACTTGCAGGAAAAAACACTTACTTCAGTAGGCTATCTGAAAACCAAAAGGCTATGCTGATGGGTCAAAACACACTACAGGACACTGGGGCCAGGCCCTCCACTGCACCAAATTAAAATCCATCCCTACACTCACCAAGCTGCAACCCCAACCCACACACAGACAGAGCATTGCAACTTCTTCAACACAGTTTTCAGAACTGCTACCAAGAGAAAGCAGCCATACCATTTTCAAGCCATCCCTGCATGTGTCGTTCCTTGATGATCTGCAACCTCTTCTCAAATCCTCAACCACGTCTGTGGAGAGCCTGCCATGGCACCTGCAAAGCAAGATGGATACCCTTCGCACTCACCTTGTGCTACTTGGCCGTTCTGCTCCAATCCAGCTCACAACCAGACCGCCCTTCTCGTGCTGCTCTTCACAGTGCAGCTTGGCCCCTCTGAGCCTGTGCGAGACACCTGTGAAAGAAAAAGAAAAGCACAGGCTGAAGCAGCATCCAAAGCCACAGCACAGCTAGAACAGTTACTCTCATCTGCTCCCTTACCTCTGCCCCCACACCTGCCCTCGAGGTAGATGCTTCCATCTGCTCTCTTAGGCCAGCTACAACACCCCTGAAATATAAACAGGATTTTTACTGTATTTTGTGTAGTTAAGTAACTGCAGTGACAACTGCACCACAAAAGTACCTTCTATATCTGCTCATCGCTCACCTTTCCAAAAGCAGCTCTGGTCATCAAGTCCCGTGTTTTACACTGTGTTTCAGCTTTAACAACTGAAAACAGTCACAAGATAATCATTCAGCTGCCAGCATTAGCACCCATTACTCAACAACATAAGCGATCCCGTTTACAACGGTCTCATTTCAAAACAGCAGCCCCCTTACCTCAGCACCTCAGAAGTAGATCAAGCCAGTCACCGAGCTGCCTACCGAGTGCTGGACAGTTCCAGAAGGAGCTCTTTCCTGTGACAGGTTCCTCCAAACGTTTACACTCTACTGGGGACAGGAAAGAAATAAGAATAAAAATTTCAAAACTCCATATCTGTAAGCTTTCGAGATTCGACAGACCTCCTCAAGCACACCGTTCAAGTGCTATGCGAGCAGATGCTCGCAAACAGCTCAACTCTACCCCCCCCATCTGCCAAACACCACAGAGATGACTGTGCCAGCTGCCCTTCACTACGTGCCCAGAGGCAGACTGAATGTCTTTGCTAAAACAGTCCCAACACTGTATTAGTATGCCCATGCACTGCCACGTCAGCTGTCATCACTAACTGCCAGGCAGGACAGCTCCAGACCAAACACGTACACACACAGGCACGCCACAAACATTACAAACAAAACACAGCACACAAGGCGCAAGGAAAAGTGACCCCCGGAGGGAAGCCCTACGGCAACAGCAGGTCAGAACAGGTGCTCTGCAGCAGACCCTAGGAGAGACTCGAATGTCACGACACGTGACTGGAAGCAACTGCCAGAACTGGGATGATGGAGGCCTAAAAAGCCTGCCTTCAAGACAAGAGACCAGAAGGATGGGGAGTGGAAACCCCATAAGACAACACCTAGGAAATCAATTCCCAAGCAAGAGCTCCTGATGCGGCCCAGATGATTTCTGCAAGAGCGAGGATGGAAACAGATGCGATCTGAAACCGAATATGATGCACAAGACCTGAAACAGATCTGCACTTCAAGCAGCGACTCCAAGACAAGAAGTGCTCGGATCAGAGCCATGATGACAAAACAAGCATTGAGGCCCTTCAGCACAGCTACCAAGTCGCCTGTCTAGTCAGTCCAGTGTAAAGAGCTAGGAGGATGTCAAGACACGAGAAGCACAGAACAGACATTGCAGAAGCAACGCTGCAGGACAGACGAACAGAAGGAAACTGTCCTGCCTGGCGCACGCACTCACGCTACAAATTAATCCCGCTTCTTCTACTAGCCTGGTGACCCAGCCACAAGCAGCCTGAACGTGACCCAGCCTGAACCACCCTCACCGTGGCACCAAGTATATTCAGCCAGCTGGCTCCATGCTGCTCTGGCTCCCAGCTCCCACTAGCCACCCCAGATTTGCAAATACCAGGTGCCCCCCAACTTAGCTCTCAGGTTGTTGGATGGTAAATTCCCTCCGCCTCAAGAAATGCACAGGCACTGATTGTCATCTTAGTCCATTGCCAGGCTCATCATCAGCTGCAAAAACAGAGTACCAGCATTCACTAGCACGCCGGCCATGATGCCCACCTTCTCCACAATGCTGACTACTTCTGATGCAACATATGATTGTGCTCACCTGTTCCTCTCCGAGTCCAGCCTCCAACAGTGCAGCCAGTATCATCTACATCACCTGGGACAACAAAGGGATTAAACGATCGTTGCGTTCACAACAAATCACCCAAAGGCGGCTTTTTTTTGTTGTTTGTGTGTTTTTGTTTTTTTTTTGAAACGTGCTTTAGCTCAACAGCATACAGAGTGCAGACAAGAGAACTGGGGTGTTTCTAAAAGCAACAATCCCCGTGCTTTTGCTGCAGCTTTTACTATTAAAAGGACAATACAACCCAGCAAGTAACTGGAACGTTCTTAACTGTAATTGGCTCGAACTTTTATTTACATTGAAAGAAAAATCTAGGAGCAGAACAGATTATACACCAAAACAATCAATTCCATTCCACCTGCAGGAAAAGTCACATACTGTCATCCCCTCCTGTACCTCAGCCGCTTGCCTGCCGCACATGGCAGATGCTTCCATCTGTTCTCTTTACCCACTTATAACACCACTAAAAGGCAAACTGGAATTTTACTCTATTGGATGTAGGAAAATAACTGCAGTGACAACCACACCCCAAAAATAACAGCTACCTCTGCTCATCACGCACCAGAGTCACGCCAGGGGCAGCTCGGGTTGAGACATCCTGCACTGCACGCTGCATTTCAGCCTGAACAAAGGAAAGACACAGGCAAAAAATATACATTCAGCTGCCAGCAGTAGCACCCATCCCTCAACAACGTAAGGGACCCCATCTTTAGTTATATCCTTTCAAAACAGCAGGCCACTTCCCTCTGTACCTGCAAATTAGGTCCAAGCTTGAAAGGAGCGGCCAGCATCATCCACACCACCCGGGAACACAAAAGGACAAAATGACCACTGTACTTGCAAGCAACCACCTGCCACACTGCTCCTCTATCCCAAACAGCCTCACCTCGGACCCTCAGAGGGAAACACCTGAGCGTCTTCCCTTCGCTTCAGATAAGGGACGACCGGGCTGACAACACTCACCTTCCTTCAGAGCTTCGTGACATGAGGATTTCCCTTCCCTCTCCACGACTGCGCAAAGCACCTGTAGAGACAAGAGAAAAGCACACCCTGAAGCACCTCACAGCCACAGCGTACCTGCTGCAACACCTCTCTCTTCCCAGCTCCGGTACTTCACCTGCTCACCAGTTCTGAGATTCTTCGCTCACAGCGCCACAGCAAACTCTGCCCTGGCCACACAACACAGTCTGCTACATTGCCTAAGACACACAGGCTGGAACGTTCCCGCCCAACAATCACTCACATCGCACAGGAAGGATGCCGCATACTCCTAGAAACCAAACCTACCAGTCCTGAGCAGCTCCCCACCTCCTCCTGCCAACCACGCTCAACACACACACTATTTGCCCCTCAAAAAAAACAAAACGTTAGAACATACACACCCACACAAAAAAAAACTGAGATCCACAAATGCCAAAAAGACATGCACACACCGCAGCCCCGGCAGGGGTAATCACAGACTTACCCTTTGCAGATGAAAGAGGTGACTTTGGTACAACCCTGCTCAGTCTCTTGGTAATGCTGTATCTACACTGTCAAGCCACACGTAGTCGGTAATGAAGCTGGTTTTAATGCTCTGGAGAATTACACAAGCGAATTTATACGTCTAGAGAATAAACTATAGGTTAAAATCAAAAGATTATCCCACCATCCCAAAAACCACTGAGCCAGAAGCCTCTACTAAATATCCCTCTATTAAGTGAATTCCAAGCACTTAGAAATCTAGAAATCCATAGACTCCAACCTGCCTAAAGAACCCTGCAACTGACTGAAGGAAAAACAAAGCACTTACCTCAAAGAGCAGCCCAGGCAGAACAAGCTCTCTGCTGGCATGCCTGGGGCTCATATACTTTTTAGACCCGCCCAGCACCCAAACCCAATCACCTGGAAAAGGGGAGGGGCAAAGCACAAGGAAGTAGGAAGAGAGCAGGAGCAGCAGCAGCTGTTTTTTTTTTCTTTTTTAAAATCTGCTTTATCTCAAAAGCATTCAGAGAGCAGAAAAGAGACCTGTGGTGATTCTAAAAGCAAAAATCCCCTCTTGCTTTTGCTGCACAATTTAATATTGAATTGAAAATATCACCAGGCTAGTAACTAAAACTTTTTGAACTGGAATTAGTTTAAATAGGCTCATCCCCATCTGTAAACACAGAGAACCAGCATTCACTAGCATGCCAGCCCTAATACCCACCTCCTGCACAATGCTCACTACTATTAATGCAATACAGCGTCATACAATAACTCCCTGTTCCCAGCTCCTTTACCTCACCTGCTCAGGAGCTCCACTTGAGAAATGGGGCCGGGCGGCGCCGCGCCGAAATGGGGCCGGGCGGCGCCGCGCCGAAATGGGGCCGGGCGGCGCCGCGCCGAAATGGGGCCGGGCGGCGCCGCGCCGAAATGGGGCCGGGCGGCGCCGCGCCGAAATGGGGCCGGGCGGCGCCGCGCCGAAATGGGGCCGGGCGGCGCCGCGCCGAAATGGGGCCGGGCGGCGCCGCGCCGAAATGGGGCCGGGCGGCGCCGCGCCGAAATGGGGCCGGGCGGCGCCGCGCCGAAATGGGGCCGGGCGGCGCCGCGCCGAAATGGGGCCGGGCGGCGCCGCGCCGAAATGGGGCCGGGCGGCGCCGCGCCGAAATGGGGCCGGGCGGCGCCGCGCCGAAATGGGGCCGGGCGGCGCCGCGCCGAAATGGGGCCGGGCGGCGCCGCGCCGAAATGGGGCCGGGCGGCGCCGCGCCGAAATGGGGCCGGGCGGCGCCGCGCCGAAATGGGGCCGGGCGGCGCCGCGCCGAAATGGGGCCGGGCGGCGCCGCGCCGAAATGGGGCCGGGCGGCGCCGCGCCGAAATGGGGCCGGGCGGCGCCGCGCCGAAATGGGGCCGGGCGGCGCCGCGCCGAAATGGGGCCGGGCGGCGCCGCGCCGAAATGGGGCCGGGCGGCGCCGCGCCGAAATGGGGCCGGGCGGCGCCGCGCCGAAATGGGGCCGGGCGGCGCCGCGCCGAAATGGGGCCGGGCGGCGCCGCGCCGAAATGGGGCCGGGCGGCGCCGCGCCGAAATGGGGCCGGGCGGCGCCGCGCCGAAATGGGGCCGGGCGGCGCCGCGCCGAAATGGGGCCGGGCGGCGCCGCGCCGAAATGGGGCCGGGCGGCGCCGCGCCGAAATGGGGCCGGGCGGCGCCGCGCCGAAATGGGGCCGGGCGGCGCCGCGCCGAAATGGGGCCGGGCGGCGCCGCGCCGAAATGGGGCCGGGCGGCGCCGCGCCGAAATGGGGCCGGGCGGCGCCGCGCCGAAATGGGGCCGGGCGGCGCCGCGCCGAAATGGGGCCGGGCGGCCTTAGTCTTCAGAGATGAGAAAGGTTACCCTGCTCACTCTCTAGGCACTACAGAACCTAGGTAGTCAAGGAACTGTACTCCATGGTTTCCAAAATACAAGGTACATAGCAACCCCTCATAAACATACCTCTAATATGTGAATTCAAGGACATAAAGGGTAAAAGGCTGCAAGGTCTAAAGACTCGACAGACAGCAAACGCATAGGCAAAAGATCCAGAAATATAACAAACTGTCCCTAACCCTGAAAAAGACCACCCTTATATGCCCGCTGCTGCCACTTACAGATACATGCTCACACAGGGAGCTTTGATGATACATTTCTCCTAAACCCTGCTCCATCACTTTAACAGCAATGTTGTGACTTTGATAATATTTGACATACAGGCAAAGTCTCACAAAAAGCTCCTTAATTCTGCAAAAATCATACGGGACCCAGAACCACAAAGCAAACACACAAAGTAACATCACCATACTATCCGTAAAACTGATATAATAACTACTCACCTGAGGAGGAGCTGCGTGCAATACAGGCACCTACTACTAGATTGCTTTACAATGACAGATCCGACCAGTTACCACCTCAAAAAGACATGCGTACCGGTTTCTACTTGAAAACACATCAGTCCATAGACTCTGACCCACCTAAAGAACCCTGCAACTGACTGAAGGGAAAACAAAGCACTTACCCCAAAGAGCAGCCCAGGCAGAAGCAGCTCTGTGATGGCATACCTGCAACTCAGTTACCATTAGGTCCCACCTGGAATTTGAAAGCCAATCACCTGGGAAAGTGCAGGGGGAAAGCACAAAAAAAAAAGTAGAAAGAGGAGGAGCAGTTGCTGTGGTTTATTAACTTATTTATATGGCTTAGGTCAACAGCATGCAGAGTGCAGACAGGAGAACTGGGGTGGTTCTAGAAGCAACAATCCCCATGCTTTTGCTGCAGCTTTGAATACTGAAAGGACAATACAACCAAGCAAGTAACTGATTTTTATTTTTCAGCTGGAATTAGCTCAAACTTTTATTTACATAGAAAGAAAAATATAGGAGCAGAACAGGATACTCGCCAAAAAAAGAATTCAATTCCATTCCACTTGCAGGAAAAAACACTTACTTCAGTAGGCTATCTGAAAACCAAAAGGCTATGCTGATGGGTCAAAACACACTACAGGACACTGGGGCCAGGCCCTCCACTGCACCAAATTAAAATCCATCCCTACACTCACCAAGCTGCAACCCCAACCCACACACAGACAGAGCATTGCAGCTTCTTCAACACAGTTTTCAGAACTGCTACCAAGAGAAAGCAGCCATACCATTTTCAAGCCATCCCTGCATGTGTCGTTCCTTGATGATCTGCAACCTCTTCTCAAATCCTCAACCACGTCTGTGGAGAGCCTGCCATGGCACCTGCAAAGCAAGATGGATACCCTTCGCACTCACCTTGTGCTACTTGGCCGTTCTGCTCCAATCCAGCTCACAACCAGACCGCCCTTCTCGTGCTGCTCTTCACAGTGCAGCTTGGCCCCTCTGAGCCTGTGCGAGACACCTGTGAAAGAAAAAGAAAAGCACAGGCTGAAGCAGCATCCAAAGCCACAGCACAGCTAGAACAGTTACTCTCATCTGCTCCCTTACCTCTGCCCCCACACCTGCCCTCGAGGTAGATGCTTCCATCTGCTCTCTTAGGCCAGCTACAACACCCCTGAAATATAAACAGGATTTTTACTGTATTTTGTGTAGTTAAGTAACTGCAGTGACAACTGCACCACAAAAGTACCTTCTATATCTGCTCATCGCTCACCTTTCCAAAAGCAGCTCTGGTCATCAAGTCCCGTGTTTTACACTGTGTTTCAGCTTTAACAACTGAAAACAGTCACAAGATAATCATTCAGCTGCCAGCATTAGCACCCATTACTCAACAACATAAGCGATCCCGTTTACAACGGTCTCATTTCAAAACAGCAGCCCCCTTACCTCAGCACCTCAGAAGTAGATCAAGCCAGTCACCGAGCTGCCTACCGAGTGCTGGACAGTTCCAGAAGGAGCTCTTTCCTGTGACAGGTTCCTCCAAACGTTTACACTCTACTGGGGACAGGAAAGAAATAAGAATAAAAATTTCAAAACTCCATATCTGTAAGCTTTCGAGATTCGACAGACCTCCTCAAGCACACCGTTCAAGTGCTATGCGAGCAGATGCTCGCAAACAGCTCAACTCTACCCCCCCCATCTGCCAAACACCACAGAGATGACTGTGCCAGCTGCCCTTCACTACGTGCCCAGAGGCAGACTGAATGTCTTTGCTAAAACAGTCCCAACACTGTATTAGTATGCCCATGCACTGCCACGTCAGCTGTCATCACTAACTGCCAGGCAGGACAGCTCCAGACCAAACACGTACACACACAGGCACGCCACAAACATTACAAACAAAACACAGCACACAAGGCGCAAGGAAAAGTGACCCCCGGAGGGAAGCCCTACGGCAACAGCAGGTCAGAACAGGTGCTCTGCAGCAGACCCTAGGAGAGACTCGAATGTCACGACACGTGACTGGAAGCAACTGCCAGAACTGGGATGATGGAGGCCTAAAAAGCCTGCCTTCAAGACAAGAGACCAGAAGGATGGGGAGTGGAAACCCCATAAGACAACACCTAGGAAATCAATTCCCAAGCAAGAGCTCCTGATGCGGCCCAGATGATTTCTGCAAGAGCGAGGATGGAAACAGATGCGATCTGAAACCGAATATGATGCACAAGACCTGAAACAGATCTGCACTTCAAGCAGCGACTCCAAGACAAGAAGTGCTCGGATCAGAGCCATGATGACAAAACAAGCATTGAGGCCCTTCAGCACAGCTACCAAGTCGCCTGTCTAGTCAGTCCAGTGTAAAGAGCTAGGAGGATGTCAAGACACGAGAAGCACAGAACAGACATTGCAGAAGCAACGCTGCAGGACAGACGAACAGAAGGAAACTGTCCTGCCTGGCGCACGCACTCACGCTACAAATTAATCCCGCTTCTTCTACTAGCCTGGTGACCCAGCCACAAGCAGCCTGAACGTGACCCAGCCTGAACCACCCTCACCGTGGCACCAAGTATATTCAGCCAGCTGGCTCCATGCTGCTCTGGCTCCCAGCTCCCACTAGCCACCCCAGATTTGCAAATACCAGGTGCCCCCCAACTTAGCTCTCAGGTTGTTGGATGGTAAATTCCCTCCGCCTCAAGAAATGCACAGGCACTGATTGTCATCTTAGTCCATTGCCAGGCTCATCATCAGCTGCAAAAACAGAGTACCAGCATTCACTAGCACGCCGGCCATGATGCCCACCTTCTCCACAATGCTGACTACTTCTGATGCAACATATGATTGTGCTCACCTGTTCCTCTCCGAGTCCAGCCTCCAACAGTGCAGCCAGTATCATCTACATCACCTGGGACAACAAAGGGATTAAACGATCGTTGCGTTCACAACAAATCACCCAAAGGCGGCTTTTTTTTGTTGTTTGTGTGTTTTTGTTTTTTTTTTGAAACGTGCTTTAGCTCAACAGCATACAGAGTGCAGACAAGAGAACTGGGGTGTTTCTAAAAGCAACAATCCCCGTGCTTTTGCTGCAGCTTTTACTATTAAAAGGACAATACAACCCAGCAAGTAACTGGAACGTTCTTAACTGTAATTGGCTCGAACTTTTATTTACATTGAAAGAAAAATCTAGGAGCAGAACAGATTATACACCAAAACAATCAATTCCATTCCACCTGCAGGAAAAGTCACATACTGTCATCCCCTCCTGTACCTCAGCCGCTTGCCTGCCGCACATGGCAGATGCTTCCATCTGTTCTCTTTACCCACTTATAACACCACTAAAAGGCAAACTGGAATTTTACTCTATTGGATGTAGGAAAATAACTGCAGTGACAACCACACCCCAAAAATAACAGCTACCTCTGCTCATCACGCACCAGAGTCACGCCAGGGGCAGCTCGGGTTGAGACATCCTGCACTGCACGCTGCATTTCAGCCTGAACAAAGGAAAGACACAGGCAAAAAATATACATTCAGCTGCCAGCAGTAGCACCCATCCCTCAACAACGTAAGGGACCCCATCTTTAGTTATATCCTTTCAAAACAGCAGGCCACTTCCCTCTGTACCTGCAAATTAGGTCCAAGCTTGAAAGGAGCGGCCAGCATCATCCACACCACCCGGGAACACAAAAGGACAAAATGACCACTGTACTTGCAAGCAACCACCTGCCACACTGCTCCTCTATCCCAAACAGCCTCACCTCGGACCCTCAGAGGGAAACACCTGAGCGTCTTCCCTTCGCTTCAGATAAGGGACGACCGGGCTGACAACACTCACCTTCCTTCAGAGCTTCGTGACATGAGGATTTCCCTTCCCTCTCCACGACTGCGCAAAGCACCTGTAGAGACAAGATGCGCAAAGCACCTGTAGAGACAAGAGAAAAGCACACCCTGAAGCACCTCACAGCCACAGCGTACCTGCTGCAACACCTCTCTCTTCCCAGCTCCGGTACTTCACCTGCTCACCAGTTCTGAGATTCTTCGCTCACAGCGCCACAGCAAACTCTGCCCTGGCCACACAACACAGTCTGCTACATTGCCTAAGACACACAGGCTGGAACGTTCCCGCCCAACAATCACTCACATCGCACAGGAAGGATGCCGCATACTCCTAGAAACCAAACCTACCAGTCCTGAGCAGCTCCCCACCTCCTCCTGCCAACCACGCTCAACACACACACTATTTGCCCCTCAAAAAAAACAAAACGTTAGAACATACACACCCACACAAAAAAAAACTGAGATCCACAAATGCCAAAAAGACATGCACACACCGCAGCCCCGGCAGGGGTAATCACAGACTTACCCTTTGCAGATGAAAGAGGTGACTCTGGTACAACCCTGCTCAGTCTCTTGGTAATGCTGTATCTACACTGTCAAGCCACACGTAGTCGGTAATGAAGCTGGTTTTAATGCTCTGGAGAATTACACAAGCGAATTTATACGTCTAGAGAATAAACTATAGGTTAAAATCAAAAGATTATCCCACCATCCCAAAAACCACTGAGCCAGAAGCCTCTACTAAATATCCCTCTATTAAGTGAATTCCAAGCACTTAGAAATCTAGAAATCCATAGACTCCAACCTGCCTAAAGAACCCTGCAACTGACTGAAGGAAAAACAAAGCACTTACCTCAAAGAGCGGCCCAGGCAGAACAAGCTCTCTGCTGGCATGCCTGGGGCTCATATACTTTTTAGACCCGCCCAGCACCTAAACCCAATCACCTGGAAAAGGGGAGGGGCAAAGCACAAGACAGTAGGAATTGAGCAGGAGCAGCAGCAGCTGTTTTTTTTTTCTTTTTTAAAATCTGCTTTATCTCAAAAGCATTCAGAGAGCTGCACAATTTAATATTGAATTGAAAATATCACCAGGCTAGTAACTAAAACTTTTTGAACTGGAATTAGTTTAAATAGGCTCAGCCCCATCTGTAAACACAGAGAACCAGCATTCACTAGCATGCCAACCCTAATACCCACCTCCTGCACAATGCTCACTACTATTAAAGCAATACAGCGTCATACAATAACTCCCTGTTCCCAGCTCCTTTACCTCACCTGCTCAGGAGCTCCACTTGAGAAATGGGGCCGGGCGGCGCCGCGCCGAAATGGGGCCGGGCGGCGCCGCGCCGAAATGGGGCCGGGCGGCGCCGCGCCGAAATGGGGCCGGGCGGCGCCGCGCCGAAATGGGGCCGGGCGGCGCCGCGCCGAAATGGGGCCGGGCGGCGCCGCGCCGAAATGGGGCCGGGCGGCGCCGCGCCGAAATGGGGCCGGGCGGCGCCGCGCCGAAATGGGGCCGGGCGGCGCCGCGCCGAAATGGGGCCGGGCGGCGCCGCGCCGAAATGGGGCCGGGCGGCGCCGCGCCGAAATGGGGCCGGGCGGCGCCGCGCCGAAATGGGGCCGGGCGGCGCCGCGCCGAAATGGGGCCGGGCGGCGCCGCGCCGAAATGGGGCCGGGCGGCGCCGCGCCGAAATGGGGCCGGGCGGCGCCGCGCCGAAATGGGGCCGGGCGGCGCCGCGCCGAAATGGGGCCGGGCGGCGCCGCGCCGAAATGGGGCCGGGCGGCGCCGCGCCGAAATGGGGCCGGGCGGCGCCGCGCCGAAATGGGGCCGGGCGGCGCCGCGCCGAAATGGGGCCGGGCGGCGCCGCGCCGAAATGGGGCCCGGGCGAAAAAACTCTTTAGAGCTGAAGAAGGTGACCCTACTCACTCTCTAGGCACTACTGCACTTATGCAGTCAAGAAACCGTACCCCACGGTTTCCAAAAAAGAACTACCTGGCAACCCCTCATAAACGTACTTCTAATATGTAAATTCAAGAGCATAAAGACTAGAAAGCTGCAAGGTCTAAAGACTCAACAGACAGCAAACCCACAGGCAAAAGGTCCAGAAATATAACAAACTGTCCCTAAACCCAAAACAGACTACCCCTTACATGCCCACTGCTGCCATTTTCAGATACATGCTCACATAGGGAGATTTGATGATACATTTCTCCTAAACCCTGCTCCACCACTTTGCCACCAACATTGGGACTTTGATAATATTTGACATAGAGGCAAACACTCACAAAAAGCCCCGTAATTCTGCAAAAATCATAAGGGACCCAGAACCACAAAGCAAATACATAAAGCAACATCATCATCTTATCTGTAAACATGCTATAATGATTACTCACCTCAAGAAGAGCTGCGTGCAATACTAGATTGCTTTACTATGACAGTTACCAATTCAAGAAAATATGAGTACCGGTCTCTACTTGAAAAGGCATCAGTCCATAGACTCTTACCCACCTAAAGAACCCTGCAACTGACTGAAGGGAAAACAAAGCACCTACCCCAAAGAGCAGCCCAGGCAGAAGGAGCTCTCTGATGGCATACCTGCAACTCAGTTACTTTTAGGTCCCACCTGGAACCTGAAGCCAATCACCTGGGAAAGTATAAAAAAAAAAAAAGCAGAAAAAGGAGGAGCAGTAACTGTGGTTTCTTTACTTATTTATATGGCTTAGCTCAACAGCATGCAGAGTGCAGACGAGAACTGGGGTGTTTCTAGAAGCAGACTAACACAGTCCACCAAAGAACTCAGAGTCTCCACTGACACCCACTCACCCTCGTGCCTCGTTCAAGTTTCCGTGCCCATGCCCTGAGCTACAAAAAACAAAGAGAGAAGGTCACATCCACAATGGACACACAAACAGTGCAGCTCCTTGCAGAAAACTCAAACACAGAGACCAGAGCTAGAAAAAAAAAATAAAAAAAAAAACACCCTGAAGTCAACAAATGCCAAAAGGCCATGAATGCACAGCAGCCCCAACAGAGGTAGTCACAGACTTACCCTTTGCAGATGAAGAAGGTGATCCCGCTCAGTCTCTTGGTAATACTGCACCTACGTGGTCAAGCCTCTTGTAGCATATAATCAAGCTGGTTTCAGTCCTCTGGGGAGGTACACAAGTGGGTTGATTCATCTAGAGATTAAAATATAGATCAAAAACGGGAGCGTATCCCACCACCCCAAAACACAGTGAGCCAGCAGCCTCTACTAAATATCCCTCTATTAAGTGAATTCCAAGCACTTAAAATCCAGAAATCCATAGACTCCAGCCTGCCGACAGAACCCTGCAACTGACTGAAGGAAAAACAAAGCACCTGCCCCAAAGAGAAGCCCAGGCAGAATGAGCTCTCTGATGCCATGCCTGGGGCTTATATACCTTTTGGCCCCGCCCAGCACCCAAACCAAATCACCTGGGAAAGGGGAGGGGCAAAGCACAAGACAGTAGGAAGAGAGCAAGAGAAGCAGCTGTTTTTCTCTCTTTCTTTTTTAAAATCTGCTTTATCTCAGAAGCATTTAGAGAGCAGACAAGAGATCTGTGGTGATTCTAGAAGCAAAAATCCCCTTTTGCTTTTGCTGCAGGTCTTAATATTGACCTGACAATATCACCAAGCAAATAACTGAAACTTTCTCAAACGGAATTAGTTTAAACAGGCTCATCCACATCTGTAAACACAGAGAACCAGCATTCACTAGCATGCCAACCCTAATACCCACCTCCTGCACAACACTCACTACTACTGATGCAATATACCGTCGTGTAATGCCTCTCTGTTCCCAGCTCCTCTACCTCAGCTGCTCAGTAGCTCCACTGCAGAAATGGGCCCGGGCGGTGCCGCGCCAAAATGGGCCCGGGCGAAAAAACTCTTTAGAGCTGAAGAAGGTGACCCTACTCACTCTCTAGGCACTACTGCACTTATGCAGTCAAGGAACCGTACCCCACGGGTTCCAAAAAAGAACTGCCTGGCAACCCCTCATAAACGTACTTCTAATATGTAAATTCAAGAGCATAAAGACTAGAAAGCTGCAAGGTCTAAAGACTCAACAGACAGCAAACCCACAGGCAAAAGATCCAGAAATATAACAAACTGTCCCTAAACCCGAAACAGATTACCCCTTACATGCCCACTGGTGCCATTTTCAGATACATGCTCACATAGGGAGATTTGATGATACATTTCTCCTAAACCCTGCTCCACCACTTTGCCACCAACATTGTGACTGTTATAAATTAGACCACACAGTTTACAGGTCTATTGTAATTATTTTATTAATCAAGTAAGAAGACACAAGCAAAACAGCGCTGGGCGGCTGGGGAGTCTCCGCTCCGCAACAGCACGCACCTTCCCTTTCCAGGGTAGCTATTTTATAGCAGTCGAGTTCCAGCTTATCGAGACCTATTGAACTGGCTGAGGCTGCGCAGTTTATTGTTGAGAGGGGGGGTCGTTGTTCCTCTGCTGGTGTTCACACGTTGTGCTCGTATTCAGGTGGGGGTAATGAAGCGGCAGACAGGATGTCTGGTTTCACTCAAGGATGTGTATCCAATACTCCCTCCTGTTATCTGCTTGCTTTAATCCTCCCCTTTACCAAGGCCGTTAATTTGTACAACCTTATCTCTTCAGCAGTTTCTCCAAATTCCTCAAAGACAATGAACAAACCCCCCACTAATTTATCACAATCCCTCCTTTTTCTTTTTCTAACATATTTTGTTCATTGAATTTTTGAAATATTTGCTTGCTGAGCATTAAAGTTTCTGTGTCTTCCTTCTCCTGCTCAAGAAATTCATACTCAGCACGCACGAGCATAAGATGAGCTGCCTCTAATCGGCTTTTCACAATTGCGATTACTCGATTGAATATACATGGTCCAAAAGTCAGTGCTAATATTAATAACAACAAGGGCCCCGCTATGGTTGATAGCAGGGTAGTAAGCCAAGGTGAGTAATTAAACCAGGATTCATACCAATTCTGACGAGCTTCATTTTCCCTTTTGCGTTTTTCTAATCCTTCCCTCAATTTAGTCATTGTATCTCTTACCACCCCAGTATGATCTGCATATACACAACATTCTTCACGTAGGGCTGCACACAGTCCTCCTTGTTGTAAGAAAATCAAATCCAACCCTCTACGGTTTTGGAGTACCACTTCGGATAATGACCTAACCGATTTTTCCAGAGCTGTTATTGATTGCTCTATACGGGCCAGATCCTCATCTACGGCAATGCGTAGAGAAGTAAATTCCTGGCTTTGTTTTATCAGGGAAGCAATTCCAGTTCCTGCACCTGCAGCCCCGAGGGCCATTAAAGTGGCTAAGGTGACAGCCGTAATAGGCTCCCTCTTTACCAGATGGTATTCAGCCACTGTGTGATGGGTATACATATACTCTTCAGTGTGGTATAGAATCCTTGGTATAATGACCACCTGTACACAAAAATCATGAGATGTGCTAAACAATTTTAAAGATAGGCAAGGAGTGACTCCCAACAATGAACATACCCACCTAGTATTATTTGCAGGAATTAACCATTTGTGTGTTTGGTCCATTTTTTCAGTGGCATGGCACAGATCATTTTTATCTCTTGGAACTGTGCCGATACATCTACCTTTTCCCATAACTTGAGTCAGAGTTATCCCGATTTCCTGACCCCAACTGCACTTGGAAGGATTTGACTCATTTGAATATTCAGGCCTCCCCATATCTCCTATAGCTTCATAATATGGGGGCTTAACACTTACACATAGCCAGCACCCTTCAGTTATCTCAGGATTAGTTTGATTTAGTACCTGGAAACTAGCATTTATAACTTTCCACATACTACTCTCGGGTACAACCCCTTTCCTTTTTACAATGCTAGGAAGCAGTGTGGGAAAGGATAACTTTGTCGTCTTATTAGAAAACACTGTAGTAGGTTGGGCAGTCCCAGGTATCTTTACAGTCTGGGCAACCAAACCTTCCCCTAATAACTCTTTATTAGGCCCTACTACCTTGGATATCTCGGGTTTTTCCTTCTTTATTAATATGAGTCCTCCCCTGTCAGTTCCAGGTTCCGTATACCTTATTCCCCACACTCTTCCCATGTTCCACCCTCTATCCGTGGGTTGGGTAACATTTAAAAAGAGATATTTACAGTTTCCACGTCCTCTCCACCCTTGCGGTGGAATGCACCCATATGGACCCCATTGGACCCTTAGGTATTTATCTCTACCGTATCCCAGTATCCAACTAGGGGCTATAGTCTCACAGCCCCAATAGCTGCAGTAATATTGATTAGGGGAGTTGCAGTACCCCTTTCCAGGATTCGAACTTGGGCACATATAAAATCCCATATATTCCCAGCATCGAGGCCTCGGGATCAGCTGACATAGTGTAGAAGTAAAACTTGGCCCCCCTGATGTTATCTGGGTTGCAATAACCTGTTGATCTTCGAATCGACTTAAAGTCCATTTAAAAGGTTGGTGAGGGTGGTGTTGAGTCACTATGCAGGATGAAATCACTGCGAGAACCCCCAAATACCAATAGGAATGGCTGAGGCTCATTTTCTTTCCCCACTTATTCACTCCTCTGCCTCACTCGTCAGTTGGGTTGCAGCCAACTACGAGGGTTTTAGTTCTTCTCGGCAGCAGTAGTGTTCTTCAGGGGAGAGCCTTTACCTTAACCCACGGTACCTATCGGGTTCGTCGCAATGTGAGCTTCAGGTCTTTGTTCCCTGGAGCGATCTCCCACTTCTCATCACAGATGGGTCCTTTAACACGGCTGGCATGTGTCCATCCTTTCTCCGCAGTTCAAATAGCCGTTTCTGTAGTAAGCAAAACAACATAGGGGCCTTCCCATTGTGGTGTTAATGTAACTTCTTTCCAAGTTTTTATCAGGACCTTATCTCCGGGCTGTATCTTGTGAATTGCTATGTCCAAAGGGGGACGTTGCGCAATTAAACCCTTTTTCTGTAATTCCCTGCGTCTATTTATCAATTGTGTGAGGTAAGGTTTTAATTGATCATCTTGTAGGTGGGGATGATCAAGGGGTATCTCGAGATCATAAGGCATACCATACAGCATTTCAAAAGGGGAGATTCCCAGATCAGTCCTGGGTTTCATGCGTATACTTAGCAAAGCTAGTGGCAAGCACTTTATCCAAGAGGTTTTTGTTTCTAACATTAATTTAGTAAGTTGCTTTTTAATTTCACCGTTCATCCGTTCTACTTTTCCCGAGCTCTGAGGATGCCAGGGAGTATGATATTCCCATTTGATTCCTAAAGCTTTCATTGTGTCACGGGATACTTTTGACACAAAGTGCGGTCCCCTATCAGAATCTATTGCTTCTACAATCCCATATCGGGGAATTATGTTTTCTAACAATATTTTCACTACAGTTTGTGCTGTAGCCCTTGTCGTGGGAAATGCTTCAACAAAATTTGTAAGATGGTCTATAATTACCAGCAAATATTTGTATCTTCCTGTTTTGGGAAGTTCAGTAAAATCCAACTGAATTCTTGCAAAGGGTTGGTGGGCTAATTCTCGTCCTCCCGGAACCCTTTTTCTCATATTTTTAGCATTTACCCTCCGACAAGTCATACACCCATTAACAATTCCTTTGGCTATGTTATATATCCCTATACACATATAATTAGTGGCGAATTGATCTACTAACGCCTGAGCACCCCAATGCATTTGTTCATGAAATCTCCGTAGCACCCTCATAGCTACTGATTTTGGTAACACTTCTCGTCCGTTAGGTAGTACCCATTTTCCTTTTTCATTTTCTCGAACTCCCATTTTTGTCATTTTGTCCTTTTCTACAGTAGTAAAACAAAACAAGGGGAGGGGGACGTGCCCACCAGACCATAAAAAATTAGCTGGGCCATGCTTGTAACAGTTTCTATAAGGCGGACTCTCCTCCTCCGAACAATTACATTCAATCCCTTCTACTCCCCAGTCTTTCCAGCAATCATAGCATGGAAATTTCTTTAAATCCTTCCCCTTGCCACAACTCGGGCAGTCTGCTCTCTTAGTCACTTCATATATGCACATGAGGGCTGCTCTTTTTGCTTCCTGGTCAGCTAAGTTATTGCCTCTGATTTGGGGATTCAGCCCTCGCTGGTGTCCTTTTACATGCACCACCGCAATCTCCTTAGGCTCCCTGATGGCTTGTAAAACTTGGAGAATCAACTCCTGATGAATTAGTCCTTTTCCTTGTGAATTTATAAGTCCTCTCTCTTCCCATATTTTCCCGAAGGTGTGTATTACTCCATAAGCATATTTAGAGTCTGTATATATTGTTCCGCTTTTGTTCTTTAATAATTTCAGAGCTCTTAACATGGCACATAACTCGCAAGCCTGCGCTGACCAGCTTGGGCTCAGAGGGCCTGATTCTATTACCTCAAATGTTTTTCCGTTAACCAATGCGTAACCTGATCTTCTTTTACCCTCGACTACCCTTGAGGATCCGTCCACAAATATCTTTTCCCCTAAAGGCAATTCTACATCTTCCAGATCAGGCCTCAATCTCACTTGTTCTTCTATGTTTCTAAGACAATTATGTTCAGGCTGCTCATTTGGTTCACCATAAAGAAACTGAGCGGGGTTTTGTGCTGCAGTCGTTTCTAATGTTAATCTGGGTGATGATATTAGGATCCCTTCATATTTTAGTAACCTTGCATCCGTTATCCATTTTTCAGCTTTTTGTTGCAGCACCCCACGTATATTGTGAGGGGATATAACCTTTATTTCTCCCCCTAATGTAATCTTTTGTGCTTCTTCCACTAGTAGGGCAGCTGCCACCACTACTTGCAAGCAGCTGGGCCAACCTCTACTAACAGGGTCTAATAGCTTAGATAAATAGGCTACTGGTTTTTTACTGTCTGCCCATTCTTGAGCCAGTACACCATAGGCAGTCCCCTCTGTGCTATTTACAAACAAGAAAAATGGTTTTTTTAATTCTGGACAGTTTAAAACTAGTGGATGCATCAGTTCTTCTTTTAATTTCTCTAATTGCTCCTCGTCTTCTTCTGTCCATTTGAGTAATCCATCCCTATTCAATTTGTTATATAGAAATTTAACCTTTCCACTGTAATCTTCTATCCATTGTCTACAATATCCAGTTAACCCTAACAGTTGCCGCACTTGCCTTTTGGTAGTTGGGGCCTTTATTCCTAGGATCCCTTTAACCCTTTCAGGATCCAGCCTTTTAGTTCCTTTATTTAGCAAATGACCCAAATATTTTACCTCTTTTTCTACAAACTGTAGTTTTGACCTGGACACCTTTAATCCCTGCGACCCCAAAAAATTCAATAGGCTAACGCTAGCTTGTCTTACAATGTCTTCATCTTTTCCAGCTATTAGTAAATCATCTACGTATTGGATCAGGGTTGTGCCCGGTACTCTGTTGTACTCTTGCAAAATTTGCTCCAGTGCTTGCCCAAACAAGTTTGGGGATTCTGTAAACCCCGGGGCAGGACCGTCCACCTTAACTGCTGTTTTCTATAGGTGTCTGGGTCCTCCCATTCAAAGGCAAAATAATCCCTAGATTTTTTGTCCAGGGGGCATGCCCAAAATGCGTCTTTTAGATCGATTACACTATACCATCGGTCGTCTGGGTGCAGTTGGCTTAACAGAGTGTGTGGGTTTGCTACCACGGGGAACCTAGTAACAGTTCTCTTATTAATTTCCCTCAGGTCATGTACCAAGCTGTACTTGCCATCTTTCTTTTTTATGGGTAAGATAGGAGTGTTAAAAGGAGACATGCAAGGCTCCAACAGCCCCTGCTGCAGCAATCTTTGAATCTCGGGTTTTAATCCTCTCCTACCTTCCTCCGAAAGAGGGTATTGTTTTATCCTGACTGGTACTTCTGGATTGTTTATGGTCACTTCGAAAGACCTTATTTTCAATTTTCCTACACTTTCTGACGTGTACCAGACTCTAGGATCGATGTTTGCTTCATCTTCTACTCGGAGTGGGCATAATTTTATTTCTAATTTCTTTCCTATCGCTTCTAATCCTATTCCTAATTCTATTATTAAGTCTCTGCCTAACAAGTTATACTCAGCTTCCGGTACTAGGAGCAGAGTCCCCTTACTCACTTTAGAATCTGATTCTATTATTACTTCTTTTATAACAGGGACCCCAAAGGGCTCCCCCTTTGCTCCGATTACCTGGACTTTTTCAGTGGAGGCCTTGCATCCAGTGGGCAAGGTTTGGACTGTTGATCTTTCAGCCCCTGTATCTATGAGGAATTCTACCTCCTCGCGCTGGGGACCCACTTTTAATTTTATCAAGGGCTCGGTCTTGTTTCGGATCCCCAGCAAATAGAGCCCCTGACACCCCTATTCGCTCTTAAACATCCTCTCATCCTCTTTTCTTTGCCTGCATTCTTTCTTCATGTGACCTTTCTTGTTGCAATAAAAACAGGTCACATTTTTCCATTCTTTGCTATCTCTTTCCTCCCCCCTAGGTCTCCCATGCATCGGGTCGAACCTTCGATTCGGTTCAGCCCCCCTTTTTCCTTCTCGCACTGCTGCCACCACCATACGTACTTGATTTTTCTCCTTCTCTTCTTCCCTTCTAACATACACCTTCTGTGCCTCCCTTAACAACTCGTCCAGACCTCGATCTTGCCAATCCTCTATTTTTTCCAATTTCTTCCTAATATCTACCCATGATTTTGCCACAAACTGGGCTTTAAGTAATGCCTCCCCTATCGGGGTTCCAGGGTCTAAGCCACTATATAGTTGCAAATTCTTTCGTAATCTTTCTAACCATTCCGTTGGGGTTTCATCCTTTTTCTGTTGTTCGTTAAGAGCTTTGTTTATGTTCTGTCCTCTGGGGACAGATTCTCGTATCCCCTGAATTATGATTGTTCTTAAATCTTGCATATGTCCCCTATGTATGGGGTCTTGATTATTCCAATTAGGCTGCTGCATTGGCCACTTTATGTCTGCAGCCGGCCCCTGCTGGTGTTGCTGATCCCAAATTTGCATCCCAGTACGCCTAATCATTCTTCTTTCCTCTGATGTAAAGAGGATTCCCAAGATGGATTGTAACTCTTCCCAGGTATATGTATTTGGGCCTAAGAATTGGTCTACTCGTTCCACCACTCCCAATGGGTCTTCTAGTAAATTTCCCATCTCCTTTTTAAAATCCCTCACATCCCCTGAATTAATGGGAACAGCCACGTATCCCATTCCTGGCTGGGGTCCCCCCATCGCTATTTCTCGTAGGGGATATAATCCCTCCCTTAAAGCAGATTTCTGATTTCTTGCCCTGCTTCTGGTTACCGGCCCCTGTGTTTCATGATCCGATTCCGTTTCTCCTGAATTTGCTAATTCGGGGAGTCCATTAAGGACAGGAGCCGTTGGTGCGGGCGGTGGAATATAGGGCGGGGGCGATGTCGGGACTTCTAAGTCCTTCCTCTTTTTATCCCACCCTCCTTTTTCTTTTAGAGGATATAGATGCGTCCTCGTATCTGAATTTATCCAGAGGTGCGCATATTCACTTTCTTCCAAACTAAAGGCCTCCTTAGAGTTAACATAAATATTGAGGGCTTGGCATACCCAATCCTCAAAGGAGCCGAACGGGGGCCAGAAAACGCTGTCCCCTTTGATGGGCTTGTTGCCCCACACTTCTATACAATAATAAATCATTTTAACTTTACTCTTTCCCCGCCTAGAAGGGGAATCATCCCAATTCTTAATCATTTGTCCTAACGGACTATCAGAAGGAACAGAGGGTATCCCTACAGCATTGGATCCCTCCCTCATGGGGCCAGAAGGCTTACTTTTCTTCTGTCCCATCTTCCGGAGCACCTTCACACACACACACACAATGCTTCCCCATTTTCATAGCCCAGTCCCTCGCGGGAGGTGGGAACCGCACTACCGAGGGGTCCGCACTCGCTTCGTCTGCACTTGGACGTCTCAAATGTCCCAACCGAACTGAACACCGGCCTATACTTACCCACCCCGTGGGTCTTAGTTCGGTCTTCGTGCACAAAGGTTGCCTGGGGTTTACCGGTTTTGTTTGCGTGTGTCTGATTTTGGGTTCGTCGATGAAGGGCTCGAGCAGGAGTTTCCGTTTCTGGGGCCGCCGAAATCGGCGGGGCGACTCCCCTAGAGGGATTCCTGATCAATCAGCCTTCATCCGAGTCACGGCACCAAAATGTTATAAATTAGACCACACAGTTTACAGGTCTATTGTAATTATTTTATTAATCAAGTAAGAAGACACAAGCAAAACAGCGCTGGGCGGCTGGGGAGTCTCCGCTCCGCAACAGCACGCACCTTCCCTTTCCAGGGTAGCTATTTTATAGCAGTCGAGTTCCAGCTTATCGAGACCTATTGAACTGGCTGAGGCTGCGCAGTTTATTGTTGAGAGGGGGGGGTCGTTGTTCCTCTGCTGGTGTTCACACGTTGGGCTCATATTCAGGTGGGGGTAATGAAGCGGCAGACAGGATGTCTGGTTTCACTCAAGGATGTGTATCCAATACTCCCTCCTGTTATCTGCTTGCTTTAATCCTCCCCTTTACCAAGACCGTTAATTTGTACAACCTTATCTCTTCAGCAGTTTCTCCAAATTCCTCAAAGACAATGAACAAACCCCCCACTAATTTATCACACCTCCACTTGAGAAATGGGGCCGGGCGGCGCCGCGCCGAAATGGGGCCGGGCGGCGCCGCGCCGAAATGGGGCCGGGCGGCGCCGCGCCGAAATGGGGCCGGGCGGCGCCGCGCCGAAATGGGGCCGGGCGGCGCCGCGCCGAAATGGGGCCGGGCGGCGCCGCGCCGAAATGGGGCCGGGCGGCGCCGCGCCGAAATGGGGCCGGGCGGCGCCGCGCCGAAATGGGGCCGGGCGGCGCCGCGCCGAAATGGGGCCGGGCGGCGCCGCGCCGAAATGGGGCCGGGCGGCGCCGCGCCGAAATGGGGCCGGGCGGCGCCGCGCCGAAATGGGGCCGGGCGGCGCCGCGCCGAAATGGGGCCGGGCGGCGCCGCGCCGAAATGGGGCCGGGCGGCGCCGCGCCGAAATGGGGCCGGGCGGCGCCGCGCCGAAATGGGGCCGGGCGGCGCCGCGCCGAAATGGGGCCGGGCGGCGCCGCGCCGAAATGGGGCCGGGCGGCGCCGCGCCGAAATGTAGCATATAATCAAGCTGGTTTCAGTCCTCTGGGGAGTTACACAAGTGGGTTGATTCATTGTAGTGGTTTAACCCGGCCGGCAGCTAAACACCACACAGCCGTTCGCTCACCCTCCCCCCTCCCTCTCTGGGACGGGGGAGAGAAATGGAAAGTGAGGCCTGTGAGTTGAGATAAAGACAGTTTAATAAGACAAGAAAATAATAATAGTAATAATAATATTAATAGTAATAGTAATAATAATAATAATGATACAATGATGATAATAGTACTACTAATAATAACATGTACAAACAAGTGATGCACAATGCAATTGCTCACCACCCGCTGACCGATGCCCAGCCTAACCCCGAGCAGTCCGGCCCCCCTCTCCCCGGCTAGCCACCCTATATATTGTTTAGCGTGACGTCAGATGGTATGGAATACCCCTTTGGCTAGTTTGGGTCACCTGTTCTGGGTCTGTCCCCTCCCAGTTCTTGCTGCACCCCCAGCCTGCCTGTTGACAGGACAGAGCAAGAAGTTGAGATGTCCTTGGCTTAGTACAAGCACTGCTCTGCAATAATTAAAACATCGGGGTGTTATCAGCACTCTTCTCATTCTAAGCCAAAGCATAGCATTCCACCGGCTACTAGGAACAAAATTAACTCTGTTCTAACTGAAACCAGGACATTCATCTAGAGATTAAAATATAGATCAAAAACGGGAGCATATCCCACCACCCCAAAACACAGTGAGCCAGCAGCCTCTACTAAATATCGCTCTATTAAGTGAATTCCAAGCACTTCAAATCCAGAAATCCATAGACTCCAGCCTGCCTACAGAACCCTGCAACTGACTGAAGAGAAAACAAAGCACCTGCCCCAAAGAGAAGCCCAGGCAGAAGGAGCTCTCTGATGGCATACCTGCAACTCTGTTACTATTACGTCCCACCTGGAACCTGAAGCCAATCACCTGGGAAAGTGCAGGGGGAAAGCACAAAAAAAAAAAAGTAGAAAGAGGAGGAGCAGTTGCTGTGGTTTATTAACTTCTTTATATAGCTTAGGTCAACAGCATGCTGAGTGCAGACAGGAGAACTGGGGTGGTTCTAGAAGCAACATTCACCTTACTTTTGCTGCAGCTTTGAATACTGAAAGGACAATACAACCAAGCAAGTAACTGATTGCTTTTTTTCCATCTGGAATTACATTGATCTTTCATTTACATACAAAGAAAAATCTAGGAGCAGAACAGATTACTCACCAAAGAAAGAAATCAATTCCATTCCACTCACAGGAAATATCACTTACTTCAGTAGGCTATCTGAAAACCTATGCTCATGGGTCAAAACACTACAGAATACTGGGTCCAGGCCCTCCGCTGCACCAAATTAAAACCCATCCATACACTCACCAAGGTGCAACCCCAACTGGGCAGGACTGCCCTGCCTGGCACGTGCGCGCACTGTACATGACAGAACTCCCTACACAATCTCTCTGCCTGACCTGATCAATCCTGAAAGGCCCCATCCAAAGCAATGACTTAAAAGCACAGACCCTCACCCTATGGATGCATTCACAACCCCAACTCAAACATAGCACTTGCCCCCCCTACTTAGCTTGGGAATGCTGGGAGGCAGGTTCCATCCTCACCACGGAACACAAAGGCTAGCCAGGATATTGCTTCAGGCACAAGGCTCCTCTTCACCTGCAGAAATAAAGTGCCATCACGCACCAGCATACCAGCCAAACTTCTTCCAGTAAAACACCCTCCTCAGAAACAAAACGGTAGTCAACTGACCTACTCTGCTACTGAAATCAGATAGACACCCTCTAGACAACCCCCCGCCTCCACCTGCACACCACTCCCCAACACACGGTATTCCCCCCTCAACTTAATTCTCAGGGCTCAGAATCCACCATCAACGTCGACCACAGAGGCCAGCTAGGATGTTCCCAGTACCTTCTTCGTCCCTGCAAAAGAGGAGTCACCCAGCGGTGCACCAATAGACTACTACACCAAAAACAATACCCGTTTTCCAACTTTTCTCCACTCACCTTCCCGATCCAGGCTTAGCGCTTCCATTCACTGTGCCCAGCCAAGGTCACGGGGCTTAGACCAGGGAGAAAGGACAGACAAACCTGACAATCCACAAAACAGTCTATACCCACTCCTTTCCTCCCCTACTGCAGCAGCCAAGAAGCCCCAGAGCCACGTGCCCCAACCCAGTTCCACCGCTTCGCTCACCTATCTTCGTCCCACCTGGAACCTGAAGCCAATCACCTGGGAAAGTGCAAGGGGAAAGCACAAAAAAAAGCAGAAAAAGAGGAGCAGCAGCAGCTGTGGTTTTATCAACTTATTTATATGGCTTAGGTCAACAGCATGCAGAGTGCAGACAGGAGAACTGGGGTGGTTCTAGAAGCAACATTCACCTTACTTTTGCTGCAGCTTTGAATATTGAAAGGACAATACAACCAAGCAAGTAACTGATTGCTTTTTTCCATCTGGAATTAGCTCAATTTTTCATTTACATAGAAAAATATAGGAGCAGAACAGATTACACGCCAAAAAAGAATTCAATTCCATTCCACTTGCAGGAAAAAACACTTACTTCAGTAGGCTATCTGAAAACCAAAAGGCTATCCTCATGGGTCAAAACACACTACAGGACACTGGGTCGAGGCCCTCCACTGCACCAAATTAAAACCCATCCCTACACTCACCAAGGTGCAACCCCAACCCAAACACAGACACAGCATTTCAGCTTCAACACAGTTTTCAGAACTACTAGAAAGGATGCTTCATCCTCAGCGAGGCATGCTCAGGCTACATGGGAGGGGGCGTCAGGGAACTCTTTGCCTACCAAAGAAGACCGCCAACAAGACCTGCTTTGTTCCGATTCTAAAGACTAACATCACAGCCCACATTGCCTGTGACACCTGATAAACAGAAGAGAAAGCAGCCATACCACTTTCAAGCCGTCCCTGCACGTGTCGCTCCTTGATGATCTGCAACCTCTTCTCAAACCCTCAACCACTTCTGTGGAGAGCCTGCCATGGCACCTGCAAAGCAAGATGGATACCCTTCGCACTCACCTTGTGCTACTTGGCCGTTCTGCTCCAATCCAGCTCACAACCAGACCGCCCATCTCGTGCTGCTCTTCACAGTGCAGCTTGGCCCCTCTGAGCCTGTGCGAGACACCTGTGAAAGAAAGAGAAAAGCATAGGCTGAAGCAGCATCCAAAGCCACAGCACAGCTAGGACAGTTACTCTCATCTGCTCCCTTACCTCTGACCCCTCACCTGCCCTGAAGGCAGATGCTTCCATCTACTCTCTTAGGCCAGCTACAACACCCTGAAATATAAACAGGATTTTTACTGTATTTTGTGTAGTTAAGTAACTGCAGTGACAACTGCACCCCTAAAGTACCTGCTATATCTGCTCATTGCTTACCTTTCCAAAAGCAGCTCTGGTCATCAAGTCCCGTGTTCTACACTGTGTTTCAGCTTTAACAAATGAAAACAGTCACAAGATAATCATTCAGCTGCCAGCATTAGCACCCATTACTCAACAACAAAACGGACTGCGTTTACAACGTTCTCATTTCAAAACAGCAGCCCCCTTACCTCAGCACCTCAGAAGGAGATCAAGCCAGTCACCAAGCTGCCTACCGAGTGCTGGACAATTCCAGAAGGAGCTCTTTCCTGTCACAGGTTCCTCTAAAGGTTTACACTCTACTGGGGACAGGAAAGAAATAAGAATAAAAATTTCAAAACCCCGTATCTGTAAGCTTTCGAGATTCGACAGACCTCCTCAAGCACACCGTTCAAGCACTATGCGAGCAGCTGCTCGCAAACAGTTCAACTCTACCCGCCCCATCTGCCAAACACCACAGAGATGACTGTGCCAGCTGCCCTTCAGTACGTGCCCAGAGGCAGAACAAATGTCTTGGCCAAAACAGTCCCAACAATGTATTAGTACACCCATGCACTGCCACGTCACCTGTCATCACTAACTGCCAGACAGAACAGCTCCAGACCAAACACATACACACACAGGCACACCATAAACATTACAAACAAAACATAGAACACAAGGCGCAAGGAAAAGTGACCCCCAGAGGGAAGCCCTACGGCAACAGCAGGTCAAAACAGGTGCTCTGCAGCAGACCCAAGGAGAGACTCTAGTGTCACCACACACAACACTGGAAGCAATTGCCAGAACTGGGATGAGGGAGGCATAAAAAGCCTACCTTCAAGACAAGAGACCAGAAGGATGGGGAGTGAAAACCCCATAAGACAACACCTAGGAAATCAATTCCCAAGCAAGACCTCCTGATGCGGCCCAGATGACTTCTGCAAGAGGGAGGATGGAAACAGATGCGATCTGAAACCGAATATGATGCACAAGACCTGAAACAGATCTGCACTTTAAACAGCGACTCCAAGACAAGAAGTGCTCGCATCAGCCCTACGATGATGAAAAAAGCATTTAGGACCTTTGGTGTGACTACCAAGTTGCCCGTCTAATCTGTACAGCAGAAGATAGCAATGCGGATATCAAGACGTGAGGAGCGCGTAACATATGTTGATCATATCCGGAAACGTTTGATACAAAAAACTATTACACGCACAGAAGTGATTCTTTAAGCTCCCACTGCAAGACAAGAGGTACTCAGCTTCCAGTTGAACATCAGCATTATTCCGAGGAGGTCAAGTGTTCAGTACCCTCAGGATGGCTTCCCCTGGGCCTGCCGAGCAACAAGAGCAACAGCACAGTACGGACAACACAGAACACAGATGACAAGCTGGGACTGCCCTGCCTGGCACGTGCGCGCACTGTACATGACAGAACTCCCTACACAATCTCTCTGCCTGACCTGATCAATCCTGAAAGGCCCCATCCAAAGCAATGACTTAAAAGCACAGACCCTCACCCTATGGATGCATTCACAACCCCAACTCAAACATAGCACTTGCCCCCCTACTTAGCTTGGGAATGCTGGGAGGCAGGTTCCATCCTCACCACGGAACACAAAGGCTAGCCAGGATATTGCTTCAGGCACAAGGCTCCTCTTCACCTGCAGAAATAAAGTGCCATCACGCACCAGCATACCAGCCAAACTTCTTCCAGTAAAACACCCTCCTCAGAAACAAAACGGTAGTCAACTGACCTACTCTGCTACTGAAATCAGATAGACACCCTCTAGACAACCCCCCGCCTCCACCTGCACACCACTCCCCAACACACGGTATTCCCCCCTCAACTTAATTCTCAGGGCTCAGAATCCACCATCAACGTCGACCACAGAGGCCAGCTAGGATGTTCCCAGTACCTTCTTCGTCCCTGCAAAAGAGGAGTCACCCAGCGGTGCACCAATAGACTACTACACCAAAAACAATACCCGTTTTCCAACTTTTCTCCACTCACCTTCCCGATCCAGGCTTAGCGCTTCCATTCACTGTGCCCAGCCAAGGTCACGGGGCTTAGACCAGGGAGAAAGGACAGACAAACCTGACAATCCACAAAACAGTCTATACCCACTCCTTTCCTCCCCTACTGCAGCAGCCAAGAAGCCCCAGAGCCACGTGCCCCAACCCAGTTCCACCGCTTCGCTCACCTATCTTCGTCCCACCTGGAACCTGAAGCCAATCACCTGGGAAAGTGCAAGGGGAAAGCACAAAAAAAAGCAGAAAAAGAGGAGCAGCAGCAGCTGTGGTTTTATCAACTTATTTATATGGCTTAGGTCAACAGCATGCAGAGTGCAGACAGGAGAACTGGGGTGGTTCTAGAAGCAACATTCACCTTACTTTTGCTGCAGCTTTGAATATTGAAAGGACAATACAACCAAGCAAGTAACTGATTGCTTTTTTCCATCTGGAATTAGCTCAATTTTTCATTTACATAGAAAAATATAGGAGCAAAACAGATTACACGCCAAAAAAGAATTCAATTCCATTCCACTTGCAGGAAAAAACACTTACTTCAGTAGGCTATCTGAAAACCAAAAGGCTATCCTCATGGGTCAAAACACACTACAGGACACTGGGTCGAGGCCCTCCACTGCACCAAATTAAAACCCATCCCTACACTCACCAAGGTGCAACCCCAACCCAAACACAGACACAGCATTTCAGCTTCAACACAGTTTTCAGAACTACTAGAAAGGATGCTTCATCCTCAGCGAGGCATGCTCAGGCTACATGGGAGGGGGCGTCAGGGAACTCTTTGCCTACCAAAGAAGACCGCCAACAAGACCTGCTTTGTTCCGATTCTAAAGACTAACATCACAGCCCACATTGCCTGTGACACCTGATAAACAGAAGAGAAAGCAGCCATACCACTTTCAAGCCGTCCCTGCACGTGTCGCTCCTTGATGATCTGCAACCTCTTCTCAAACCCTCAACCACTTCTGTGGAGAGCCTGCCATGGCACCTGCAAAGCAAGATGGATACCCTTCGCACTCACCTTGTGCTACTTGGCCGTTCTGCTCCAATCCAGCTCACAACCAGACCGCCCATCTCGTGCTGCTCTTCACAGTGCAGCTTGGCCCCTCTGAGCCTGTGCGAGACACCTGTGAAAGAAAGAGAAAAGCATAGGCTGAAGCAGCATCCAAAGCCACAGCACAGCTAGGACAGTTACTCTCATCTGCTCCCTTACCTCTGACCCCTCACCTGCCCTGAAGGCAGATGCTTCCATCTACTCTCTTAGGCCAGCTACAACACCCTGAAATATAAACAGGATTTTTACTGTATTTTGTGTAGTTAAGTAACTGCAGTGACAACTACACCCCTAAAGTACCTGCTACATCTGCTCATCGCTCACCTTGCCAAAAGCAGCTCTGGTCATCAAGTCCCATGTTGTACACTGTGTTTCAGCTTTAACAACTGAAAACAGTCACAAGATAATCATTCAGCTGCCAGCATTAGCACCCATTACTCAACAACTCAAGCGACCCCGTTTACAACGGTCTCATTTCAAAACAGCAGCCCTCTTCCCTCAGCACCTCAGAAGTAGATCAAGCCAGTCACCGAGCTGCCTACCCAGTGCTGGACAGTTCCAGGAGGCGCTCTTTCCTGTGACAGGTTCCTCTAAAGGTTTACACTCTACTGGGGACAGGAAAGAAATAAGAATAAAAATTTCAAAACCCCGTATCTGTAAGCTTTCAAGATTCAACAGACCTCCTCAAGCACACCGTTCAAGCGCTACGCGAGCAGCTGCTCGCAAGCAGCTCAATTCTCCCAAATCCACATCTGCCAAACACCACAGAGATGACTGTGCCAGCTGCCCTTCAGCACGTGCCCAGAGGCAGACCGGATGTCTTGGCCGAAACAGTCCTGACAATGTATTAGTACACCCATGCACTGCCACGTCACCTGTCATCACTAACTGCCAGGCAGGACAGCTCCAGACCAAACACATACACACACAGGCACGCCACAAACATTACAAACCAAACACACAACACAAGGCACAAGAAAAAGCGACCCCCAGGGGAAAGACCTATGGCAACAGCAAGTCAGAACAGGTGCTCTGCAGCAGACCCAAGGAGAGACTCAAACGTCACGACATGTGACTGGAAGCAAATGCCAGAACTGGGATGAGGGAGGCCTAAAAAGCCTGCCTTCAAGACAAGAGACCAGAAGGATGGGGAGTGAAATCCCCATGAGAAGACACTTAGGAAATCAATTCCCAAGCAAGACCTCCTGATGCGGCCCAGATGACTTCTGCAAGACTGAGGATGGAAATAGATGTGATCTCAAACCAAATATGATGCACAACACCTGAAACAGATCCGTACTTCAAGCAGCAACTGCAAGACAAGAAGTGCTCGCATCAGCCCTGCGATGACGAAATAAGCATTTATGATCTTTGGTGTGGCAACAAAGTTGCATGTCTTGTCTGTCCAGTGGAAGAAGGTAAGGAGAAGATCAAGACCTGAGGAGCGCGTAACATATGTTGATCATATCCGGAAACGTTTGATACAAAGAAAATTACACACACAGAAGAAGTGATCCCTTTAAGCTCCCACTGCAAGACAAGAGGTACTCAGCTTCCAGTTGAACATCAGCAATATTCCGAGGAGGTCAAGTGTTCAATACCATCAGGATGACTTCCCCAGGGCCTGCCGAGCACCAATAGCAACAGCACAGTACAGTCAACACAGAACACAGATGACAAGCTGGGACTGCCCTGCCTGGCACATGCGCACACTGTACATGACAGAACTCCCCATACATAATCTATCTGCCTGACCTAATCAGTCCTGAAAGGCCCCATCCGCTGCAATGACTTAAAAGCACAGACCCTCGCCCTGTGGGTCCATTCACAACCCCACCTCAAACATAGCACTTGCTCCCCCCACCCCAACATAGCTTGGGAATGCTGGGAGGCAGGTTCCATCCTCACCACGGAACACAAAGGCTAGCCAGGACACTGCTTCAGGCACAGGGCTCCTCTTCACCTGCAGAAATAAAGTGCCGTCAGGTACCAGCAAAACTTCTTCCACTGAAACACCCTCCTCAGAAACAAAACAGTAGTCAACTGACCTGCTCCGCTACTGAAATCAGATAGACACCCTTTAGATACTCCCCACCTCCCCCTGCCAACCACTCCCCAACACACAGTATTTCCCCCTCAACTTAATTCTCAGGGCTCAGAATCCATCCTCAATGTGGACCACAGAGGCCAGCTAGGATGTTCCCAGTACCTTCTTCGTCCCTGCAAAAGAAGAGTCACCCAGAGGTGATCCAGACTTAGCACTTCCATTCACTGTGCCCAGCCAAGGTCACGGGGCTTAGACCAGGGAGAAAGGACAGACAAACATGACAATCCACAAAACAGTCTATACCCACTCCTTTCCTCCCCTACTGCAACAGCCAAGAAGCCCCAGAGCCACATACCCCAACCCTGTACCACCGCTTCGCTCACCTATCACCCCAAAGAGATGCGTCACGCTCCCAGCTCCTCTTGCGCTCCGAGCAGCTACAGCATTTCAGAAACTGGAACCGCTGACGTCTGGCACGTCTCAGAAACGTGGCAGGAGACGTACTCTGCTGTCGCAAGGTGCTTGCAAAGCCGGCCCAACAGGTGAAACAGACTAACACAGTCCACCAACCAACTCGGGGCCCCCACCACCGTCCACTCACCCTCATGCTTCGTTCAAGTTTCCGTGCCTATGCCCTGAGCTACAAGAAACAAAGAGAGAAGGTGACATCCACGATGGACACACAAACAGTGCAGCTCCTTGCAGAGGACTCAAACACAGAGACCAGAGCTAGAAAAAAATAAAAATAAAAAAAAACACCCTGAAGTCAACAAATGCCAAAAGGCCATGAATGCACAGCAGCCCCAACAGAGGTAGTCACAGACTTACCCTTTCCAGATGAAAAAGGTGACCCTGCTCAGTCTCTTCGTAATACTGCACCTACGTGGTCAAGCCTCTTGTAGCATATAATCAAGCTGGTTTGAGTCCTTCGGAGAGTTACACAAGTGGGTTGAATCATCTAGAGATGAAAATATAGATCAAAAACGGGAGCATATCCCACCACCCCAAAACACAGTGAGCCAGCAGCCTCTACTAAATATCCCTCTATTAAGTGAATTCCAAGCACTTAAAATCCAGAAATCCATAGACCCCAGCCTGCCGACAGAACCCTGCAACTGACTGAAGGAAAAACAAAGCACCTGCCCCAAAGAGAAGCCCAGGCAGAATGAGCTCTCTGATGCCATGCCTGGGGCTTATATACCTTTTGGCCCCGCCCAGCACCCAAACCCAATCACCTGGGAAAGGGGAGGGGCAAAGCACAAGACAGTAGGAAGAGAGCAAGAGAAGCAGCTGTTTTTCTCTTTCTTTTTTAAAATCTGCTTTATCTCAGAAGCATTTAGAGAGCAGACAAGAGATCTGTGGTGATTCTAGAAGCAAAAATCCCCTTTTGCTTTTGCTGCACAATTTAATATTGAATTGAAAATATCACCAGGCTAGTAACTAAAACTTTTTGAACTGGAATTAGTTTAAATAGGCTCATCCCCATCTGTAAACACAGAGAACCAGCATTCACTAGCATGCCAACCCTAATACCCACCTCCTGCACAATGCTCACTACTATTAAAGCAATACAGTGTCATACAATAACTCCCTGTTCCCAGCTCCTTTACCTTACCTGCTCAGGAGCTCCACTTGAGAAATGGGGCCCGGGCGGCGCCGCGCCGAAATGGGGCCCGGGCGGCGCCGCGCCGAAATGGGGCCCGGGCGGCGCCGCGCCGAAATGGGGCCCGGGCGGCGCCGCGCCGAAATGGGGCCCGGGCGGCGCCGCGCCGAAATGGGGCCCGGGCGGCGCCGCGCCGAAATGGGGCCCGGGCGGCGCCGCGCCGAAATGGGGCCCGGGCGGCGCCGCGCCGAAATGGGGCCCGGGCGGCGCCGCGCCGAAATGGGGCCCGGGCGGCGCCGCGCCGAAATGGGGCCCGGGCGGCGCCGCGCCGAAATGGGGCCCGGGCGGCGCCGCGCCGAAATGGGGCCCGGGCGGCGCCGCGCCGAAATGGGGCCCGGGCGGCGCCGCGCCGAAATGGGGCCCGGGCGGCGCCGCGCCGAAATGGGGCCCGGGCGGCGCCGCGCCGAAATGGGGCCCGGGCGGCGCCGCGCCGAAATGGGGCCCGGGCGGCGCCGCGCCGAAATGGGGCCCGGGCGGCGCCGCGCCGAAATGGGGCCCGGGCGGCGCCGCGCCGAAATGGGGCCCGGGCGGCGCCGCGCCGAAATGGGGCCCGGGCGGCGCCGCGCCGAAATGGGGCCCGGGCGGCGCCGCGCCGAAATGGGGCCCGGGCGGCGCCGCGCCGAAATGGGGCCCGGGCGGCGCCGCGCCGAAATGGGGCCCGGGCGGCGCCGCGCCGAAATGGGGCCCGGGCGGCGCCGCGCCGAAATGGGGCCCGGGCGGCGCCGCGCCGAAATGGGGCCCGGGCGGCGCCGCGCCGAAATGGGGCCCGGGCGGCGCCGCGCCGAAATGGGGCCCGGGCGGCGCCGCGCCGAAATGGGGCCCGGGCGGCGCCGCGCCGAAATGGGGCCCGGGCGGCGCCGCGCCGAAATGGGGCCCGGGCGGCGCCGCGCCGAAATGGGGCCCGGGCGGCGCCGCGCCGAAATGGGGCCCGGGCGGCGCCGCGCCGAAATGGGGCCCGGGCGGCGCCGCGCCGAAATGGGGCCCGGGCGGCGCCGCGCCGAAATGGGGCCCGGGCGGCGCCGCGCCGAAATGGGGCCCGGGCGGCGCCGCGCCGAAATGGGGCCCGGGCGGCGCCGCGCCGAAATGGGGCCCGGGCGGCGCCGCGCCGAAATGGGGCCCGGGCGGCGCCGCGCCGAAATGGGGCCCGGGCGGCGCCGCGCCGAAATGGGGCCCGGGCGGCGCCGCGCCGAAATGGGGCCCGGGCGGCGCCGCGCCGAAATGGGGCCCGGGCGGCGCCGCGCCGAAATGGGGCCCGGGCGGCGCCGCGCCGAAATGGGGCCCGGGCGGCGCCGCGCCGAAATGGGGCCCGGGCGGCGCCGCGCCGAAATGGGGCCCGGGCGGCGCCGCGCCGAAATGGGGCCCGGGCGGCGCCGCGCCGAAATGGGGCCCGGGCGGCGCCGCGCCGAAATGGGGCCCGGGCGGCGCCGCGCCGAAATGGGGCCCGGGCGGCGCCGCGCCGAAATGGGGCCCGGGCGGCGCCGCGCCGAAATGGGGCCCGGGCGGCGCCGCGCCGAAATGGGGCCCGGGCGGCGCCGCGCCGAAATGGGGCCCGGGCGGCGCCGCGCCGAAATGGGGCCCGGGCGGCGCCGCGCCGAAATGGGGCCCGGGCGGCGCCGCGCCGAAATGGGGCCCGGGCGGCGCCGCGCCGAAATGGGGCCCGGGCGGCGCCGCGCCGAAATGGGGCCCGGGCGGCGCCGCGCCGAAATGGGGCCCGGGCGGCGCCGCGCCGAAATGGGGCCCGGGCGGCGCCGCGCCGAAATGGGGCCCGGGCGGCGCCGCGCCGAAATGGGGCCCGGGCGGCGCCGCGCCGAAATGGGGCCCGGGCGGCGCCGCGCCGAAATGGGGCCCGGGCGAAAAAACTCTTTAGAGCTGAAGAAGGTGACCCTACTCACTCTCTAGGCACTACTGCACTTATGCAGTCAAGAAACCGTACCCCACGGTTTCCAAAAAAGAACTACCTGGCAACCCCTCATAAACGTACTTCTAATATGTAAATTCAAGAGCATAAAGACTAGAAAGCTGCAAGGTCTAAAGACTCAACAGACAGCAAACCCACAGGCAAAAGGTCCAGAAATATAACAAACTGTCCCTAAACCCAAAACCGACTACCCCTTACATGCCCACTGCTGCCATTTTCAGATACATGCTCACATAGGGAGATTTGATGATACATTTCTCCTAAACCCTGCTCCACCACTTTGCCACCAACACTGGGACTTTGATAATATTTGACATAGAGGCAAACACTCACAAAAAGCCCCGTAATTCTGCAAAAATCATAAGGGACCCAGAACCACAAAGCAAATACATAAAGCAACATCATCATCTTATCTGTAAACATGCTATAATGATTACTCACCTCAAGAAGAGCTGCGTGCAATACAGGCACATAATACTAGATTGCTTTACTATGACAGTTACCAATTCAAGAAAATATGAGTACCGGTCTCTACTTGAAAAGGCATCAGTCCATAGACTCTTACCCACCTAAAGAACCCTGCAACTGACTGAAGGGAAAACAAAGCACCTACCCCAAAGAGCAGCCCAGGCAGAAGGAGCTCTCTGATGGCATACCTGCAACTCAGTTACTTTTAGGTCCCACCTGGAACCTGAAGCCAATCACCTGGGAAAGTATAAAAAAAAAGCAGAAAAAGGAGGAGCAGTAACTGTGGTTTCTTTACTTATTTATATGGCTTAGCTCAACAGCACGCAGAGTGCAGATGAGAACTGGGGTGTTTCTAGAAGCAGACTAACACAGTCCACCAAAGAACTCAGAGTCTCCACTGACACCCACTCACCCTCGTGCCTCGTTCAAGTTTCCGTGCCCATGCCCTGAGCTACAAAAAACAAAGAGAGAAGGTCACATCCACAATGGACACACAAACAGTGCAGCTCCTTGCAGAAAACTCAAACACAGAGACCAGAGCTAGAAAAAAAATATTAAAAAAAAAACACCCTGAAGTTAACAAATGCCGAAAGGCCATGAATGCACAGCAGCCCCAACAGAGGTAGTCACAGACTTACCCTTTGCAGATGAAGAAGGTGAAGGCCGAAATGGGGCCCGGGCGGCGCCGCGCCGAAATGGGGCCCGGGCGGCGCCGCGCCGAAATATAGCATATAATCAAGTTGGTTTCAGTCCTCTGGGGAGTTACACAAGTGGGTTGATTCATCTAGAGATTAAAATATAGATCAAAAACGGGAGCATATCCCACCACCCCAAAACACAGTGAGCCAGCAGCCTCTACTAAATATCCCTCTATTAAGTGAATTCCAAGCACTTAAAATCCAGAAATCCATAGACTCCAGCCTGCCTACAGAACCCTGCAACTGACTGAAGAGAAAACAAAGCACCTGCCCCAAAGAGAAGCCCAGGCAGAATGAGCTCTCTGATGCCATGCCTGGGGCTTATATACCTTTTGGCCCCGCCCAGCACCCAAACCAAATCACCTGGGAAAGGGGAGGGGCAAAGCACAAGACAGTAGGAAGAGAGCAAGAGAAGCAGCTGTTTTTCTCTTTCTTTTTTAAAATCTGCTTTATCTCAGAAGCATTTAGAGAGCAGACAAGAGATCTGTGGTGATTCTAGAAGCAAAAATCCCCTTTTGCTTTTGCTGCAGGTTTTAATATTGACCTGACAATATCACCAAGCAAATAACTGAAACTTTCTCAAACGGAATTAGTTTAAACAGGCTCATCCACATCTGTAAACGCAGAGAACCAGCATTCACTAGCATGCCAACCCTAATACCCACCTCCTGCACAACACTCACTACTACTGATGCAATATACCGTCGTGTAATACCTCTCTGTTCCCAGCTCCTCTACCTCAGCTGCTCAGTAGCTCCACTTGCGCCAAAATGGGGCCGGGCGAAAAAACTCTTTAGAGCTGAAGAAGGTGACCCTACTCACTCTCTAGGCACTACTGGACTTATGCAGTCAAGAAACCGTACCCCACGGTTTCCAAAAAAGAACTACCTGGCAACCCCTCATAAACGTACTTCTAATATGTAAATTCAAGAGCATAAAGACTAGAAAGCTGCAAGGTCTAAAGACTCAACAGACAGCAAACCCACAGGCAAAAGATCCAGAAATATAACAAACTGTCCCTAAACCCAAAACCGACTACCCCTTACATGCCCACTGCTGCCATTTTCAGATACATGCTCACATAGGGAGATTTGATGATACATTTCTCCTAAACCCTGCTCCACCACTTTGCCACCAACATTGGGACTTTGATAATATTTGACATAGAGGCAAACACTCACAAAAAGCCCCGTAATTCTGCAAAAATCATAAGGGACCCAGAACCACAAAGCAAATACATAAAGCAACATCATCATCTTATCTGTAAACATGCTATAATGATTACTCACCTCAAGAAGAGCTGCGTGCAATACAGGCACATAATACTAGATTGCTTTACTATGACAGTTACCAATTCAAGAAAATATGAGTACCGGTCTCTACTTGAAAAGGCATCAGTCCATAGACTCTTACCCACCTAAAGAACCCTGCAACTGACTGAAGGGAAAACAAAGCACCTACCCCAAAGAGCAGCCCAGGCAGAAGGAGCTCTCTGATGGCATACCTGCAACTCAGTTACTTTTAGGTCCCACCTGGAACCTGAAGCCAATCACCTGGGAAAGTATAAAAAAAAAAAGCAGAAAAAGGAGGAGCAGTAACTGTGGTTTCTTTACTTATTTATATGGCTTAGCTCAACAGCACGCAGAGTGCAGACGAGAACTGGGGTGTTTCTAGAAGCAGACTAACACAGTCCACCAAAGAACTCAGAGTCTCCACTGACACCCACTCACCCTCGTGCCTCGTTCAAGTTTCCGTGCCCATGCCCTGAGCTACAAAAAACAAAGAGAGAAGGTCACATCCACAATGGACACACAAACAGTGCAGCTCCTTGCAGAAAACTCAAACACAGGGACCAGAGCAAAGAAAAAAAAAAAATTAAAAAAAAAAACCACCCTGAAGTCAACAAATGCCAAAAGGCCATGAATGCACAGCAGCCCCAACAGAGGTAGTCACAGACTTACCCTTTGCAGATGAAGAAGGTGATCCCGCTCAGTCTCTTGGTAATACTGCACCTACATGGTCAAGCCTCTTGTAGCATATAATCAAGCTGGTTTCAGTCCTCTGGAGAGTTACACAAGTGGGTTGATTCATCTAGAGATTAAAATATAGATCAAAAACGGGAACATATCCCACCATCCTAAAACAGTGAGCCAGCAGCCTCTACTAAATATCCCTCTATTAAGTGAATTCCAAGCACTTAAAATCCAGAAATCCATAGACTCCAGCCTGCCTACAGAACCCTGCAACTTGCTGAAGGAAAAACAAAGCACTTACCCCAAGGTGCAGCCCAGGCAGAATGAGCTCTCTGATGCCATGCCTGGGGCTTATATACCTTTTGGCCCCGCCCAGCACCCAAACCCAATCACCTGGGAAAGGGGAGGGGCAAAGCACAAGGAAGTAGGAAGAGAGCAGGAGCAGCAGCAGCTGTTTTTTTTTTCTTTTTTAAAATCTGCTTTATCTCAAAAGCATTCAGAGAGCAGAAAAGAGACCTGTGGTGATTCTAAAAGCAAAAATCCCCTTTTGCTTTTGCTGCACAATTTAATATTGAATTGAAAATATCACCAGGCTAGTAACTAAAACTTTTTGAACTGGAATTAGTTTAAATAGGCTCATCCCCATCTGTAAACACAGAGAACCAGCATTCACTAGCATGCCAACCCTAATACCCACCTCCTGCACAATGCTCACTACTATTAAAGCAATACAGCGTCATACAATAACTCCCTGTTCCCAGCTCCTTTACCTCACCTGCTCAGGAGCTCCACTTGAGAAATGGGGCCGGGCGGCGCCGCGCCGAAATGGGGCCGGGCGGCGCCGCGCCGAAATGGGGCCGGGCGGCGCCGCGCCGAAATGGGGCCGGGCGGCGCCGCGCCGAAATGGGGCCGGGCGGCGCCGCGCCGAAATGGGGCCGGGCGGCGCCGCGCCGAAATGGGGCCGGGCGGCGCCGCGCCGAAATGGGGCCGGGCGGCGCCGCGCCGAAATGGGGCCGGGCGGCGCCGCGCCGAAATGGGGCCGGGCGGCGCCGCGCCGAAATGGGGCCGGGCGGCGCCGCGCCGAAATGGGGCCGGGCGGCGCCGCGCCGAAATGGGGCCGGGCGGCGCCGCGCCGAAATGGGGCCGGGCGGCGCCGCGCCGAAATGGGGCCGGGCGGCGCCGCGCCGAAATGGGGCCGGGCGGCGCCGCGCCGAAATGGGGCCGGGCGGCGCCGCGCCGAAATGGGGCCGGGCGGCGCCGCGCCGAAATGGGGCCGGGCGGCGCCGCGCCGAAATGGGGCCGGGCGGCGCCGCGCCGAAATGGGGCCGGGCGGCGCCGCGCCGAAATGGGGCCGGGCGGCGCCGCGCCGAAATGGGGCCGGGCGGCGCCGCGCCGAAATGGGGCCGGGCGGCGCCGCGCCGAAATGGGGCCGGGCGGCGCCGCGCCGAAATGGGGCCGGGCGGCGCCGCGCCGAAATGGGGCCGGGCGGCGCCGCGCCGAAATGGGGCCGGGCGGCGCCGCGCCGAAATGGGGCCGGGCGGCGCCGCGCCGAAATGGGGCCGGGCGGCGCCGCGCCGAAATGGGGCCGGGCGGCGCCGCGCCGAAATGGGGCCGGGCGGCGCCGCGCCGAAATGGGGCCGGGCGGCGCCGCGCCGAAATGGGGCCGGGCGGCGCCGCGCCGAAATGGGGCCGGGCGGCGCCGCGCCGAAATGGGGCCGGGCGGCGCCGCGCCGAAATGGGGCCGGGCGGCGCCGCGCCGAAATGGGGCCGGGGCGAAAAAACTCTTTAGAGCTGAAGAAGGTGACCCTACTCACTCTCTAGGCACTACTGCACTTATGCAGTCAAGAAACCGTACCCCACGGTTTCCAAAAAAGAACTACCTGGCAACCCCTCATAAACGTACTTCTAATATGTAAATTCAAGAGCATAAAGACTAGAAAGCTGCAAGGTCTAAAGACTCAACAGACAGCAAACCCACAGGCAAAAGGTCCAGAAATATAACAAACTGTCCCTAAACCCAAAACCGACTACCCCTTACATGCCCACTGCTGCCATTTTCAGATACATGCTCACATAGGGAGATTTGATGATACATTTCTCCTAAACCCTGCTCCACCACTTTGCCACCAACATTGGGACTTTGATAATATTTGACATAGAGGCAAACACTCACAAAAAGCCCCGTAATTCTGCAAAAATCATAAGGGACCCAGAACCACAAAGCAAATACATAAAGCAACATCATCATCTTATCTGTAAACATGCTATAATGATTACTCACCTCAAGAAGAGCTGCGTGCAATACAGGCACATAATACTAGATTGCTTTACTATGACAGTTACCAATTCAAGAAAATATGAGTACCGGTCTCTACTTGAAAAGGCATCAGTCCATAGACTCTTACCCACCTAAAGAACCCTGCAACTGACTGAAGGGAAAACAAAGCACCTACCCCAAAGAGCAGCCCAGGCAGAAGGAGCTCTCTGATGGCATACCTGCAACTCAGTTACTTTTAGGTCCCACCTGGAACCTGAAGCCAATCACCTGGGAAAGTATATAAAAAAAAAGCAGAAAAAGGAGGAGCAGTAACTGTGGTTTCTTTACTTATTTATATGGCTTAGCTCAACAGCACGCAGAGTGCAGACGAGAACTGGGGTGTTTCTAGAAGCAGACTAACACAGTCCACCAAAGAACTCAGAGTCTCCACTGACACCCACTCACCCTCGTGCCTCGTTCAAGTTTCCGTGCCCATGCCCTGAGCTACAAAAAACAAAGAGAGAAGGTCACATCCACAATGGACACACAAACAGTGCAGCTCCTTGCAGAAAACTCAAACACAGGGACCAGAGCAAAGAAAAAAAAAAAATTAAAAAAAAAAACCACCCTGAAGTCAACAAATGCCAAAAGGCCATGAATGCACAGCAGCCCCAACAGAGGTAGTCACAGACTTACCCTTTGCAGATGAAGAAGGTGATCCCGCTCAGTCTCTTGGTAATACTGCACCTACATGGTCAAGCCTCTTGTAGCATATAATCAAGCTGGTTTCAGTCCTCTGGAGAGTTACACAAGTGGGTTGATTCATCTAGAGATTAAAATATAGATCAAAAACGGGAACATATCCCACCATCCTAAAACAGTGAGCCAGCAGCCTCTACTAAATATCCCTCTATTAAGTGAATTCCAAGCACTTAAAATCCAGAAATCCATAGACTCCAGCCTGCCTACAGAACCCTGCAACTTGCTGAAGGAAAAACAAAGCACTTACCCCAAGGTGCAGCCCAGGCAGAATGAGCTCTCTGATGCCATGCCTGGGGCTTATATACCTTTTGGCCCCGCCCAGCACCCAAACCCAATCACCTGGGAAAGGGGAGGGGCAAAGCACAAGGAAGTAGGAAGAGAGCAGGAGCAGCAGCAGCTGTTTTTTTTTTCTTTTTTAAAATCTGCTTTATCTCAAAAGCATTCAGAGAGCAGAAAAGAGACCTGTGGTGATTCTAAAAGCAAAAATCCCCTTTTGCTTTTGCTGCACAATTTAATATTGAATTGAAAATATCACCAGGCTAGTAACTAAAACTTTTTGAACTGGAATTAGTTTAAATAGGCTCATCCCCATCTGTAAACACAGAGAACCAGCATTCACTAGCATGCCAACCCTAATACCCACCTCCTGCACAATGCTCACTACTATTAAAGCAATACAGCGTCATACAATAACTCCCTGTTCCCAGCTCCTTTACCTCACCTGCTCAGGAGCTCCACTTGAGAAATGGGGCCGGGCGGCGCCGCGCCGAAATGGGGCCGGGCGGCGCCGCGCCGAAATGGGGCCGGGCGGCGCCGCGCCGAAATGGGGCCGGGCGGCGCCGCGCCGAAATGGGGCCGGGCGGCGCCGCGCCGAAATGGGGCCGGGCGGCGCCGCGCCGAAATGGGGCCCGGGCGGCGCCGCGCCGAAATGGGGCCCGGGCGGCGCCGCGCCGAAATGGGGCCCGGGCGGCGCCGCGCCGAAATGGGGCCGGGCGGCGCCGCGCCGAAATGGGGCCGGGCGGCGCCGCGCCGAAATGGGGCCGGGCGGCGCCGCGCCGAAATGGGGCCGGGCGGCGCCGCGCCGAAATGGGGCCGGGCGGCGCCGCGCCGAAATGGGGCCGGGCGGCGCCGCGCCGAAATGGGGCCGGGCGGCGCCGCGCCGAAATGGGGCCGGGCGGCGCCGCGCCGAAATGGGGCCGGGGCGAAAAAACTCTTTAGAGCTGAAGAAGGTGACCCTACTCACTCTCTAGGCACTACTGCACTTATGCAGTCAAGAAACCGTACCCCACGGTTTCCAAAAAAGAACTACCTGGCAACCCCTCATAAACGTACTTCTAATATGTAAATTCAAGAGCATAAAGACTAGAAAGCTGCAAGGTCTAAAGACTCAACAGACAGCAAACCCACAGGCAAAAGGTCCAGAAATATAACAAACTGTCCCTAAACCCAAAACCGACTACCCCTTACATGCCCACTGCTGCCATTTTCAGATACATGCTCACATAGGGAGATTTGATGATACATTTCTCCTAAACCCTGCTCCACCACTTTGCCACCAACATTGGGACTTTGATAATATTTGACATAGAGGCAAACACTCACAAAAAGCCCCGTAATTCTGCAAAAATCATAAGGGACCCAGAACCACAAAGCAAATACATAAAGCAACATCATCATCTTATCTGTAAACATGCTATAATGATTACTCACCTCAAGAAGAGCTGCGTGCAATACAGGCACATAATACTAGATTGCTTTACTATGACAGTTACCAATTCAAGAAAATATGAGTACCGGTCTCTACTTGAAAAGGCATCAGTCCATAGACTCTTACCCACCTAAAGAACCCTGCAACTGACTGAAGGGAAAACAAAGCACCTACCCCAAAGAGCAGCCCAGGCAGAAGGAGCTCTCTGATGGCATACCTGCAACTCAGTTACTTTTAGGTCCCACCTGGAACCTGAAGCCAATCACCTGGGAAAGTATATAAAAAAAAAGCAGAAAAAGGAGGAGCAGTAACTGTGGTTTCTTTACTTATTTATATGGCTTAGCTCAACAGCACGCAGAGTGCAGACGAGAACTGGGGTGTTTCTAGAAGCAGACTAACACAGTCCACCAAAGAACTCAGAGTCTCCACTGACACCCACTCACCCTCGTGCCTCGTTCAAGTTTCCGTGCCCATGCCCTGAGCTACAAAAAACAAAGAGAGAAGGTCACATCCACAATGGACACACAAACAGTGCAGCTCCTTGCAGAAAACTCAAACACAGAGACCAGAGCTAGAAAAAAAAAAAAAATTAAAAAAAAAAACCACCCTGAAGTCAACAAATGCCAAAAGGCCATGAATGCACAGCAGCCCCAACAGAGGTAGTCACAGACTTACCCTTTACAGATGAAGAAGGTGATCCCGCTCAGTCTCTTGGTAATACTGCACCTACGTGGTCAAGCCTCTTGTAGCATATAATCAAGCTGGTTTCAGTCCTCTGGGGAGGTACACAAGTGGGTTGATTCATCTAGAGATTAAAATATAGATCAAAAACGGGAACATATCCCACCATCCTAAAACAGTGAGCCAGCAGCCTCTACTAAATATCCCTCTATTAAGTGAATTCCAAGCACTTAAAATCCAGAAATCCATAGACCCCAGCCTGCCGACAGAACCCTGCAACTGACTGAAGGAAAAACAAAGCACCTGCCCCAAAGAGAAGCCCAGGCAGAATGAGCTCTGATGCCATGCCTGGGGCTTATATACCTTTTGGCCCCGCCCAGCACCCAAACCCAATCACCTGGGAAAGGGGAGGGGCAAAGCACAAGGAAGTAGGAAGAGAGCAGGAGCAGCAGCAGCTGTTTTTTTTTTCTTTTTTAAAATCTGCTTTATCTCAAAAGCATTCAGAGAGCAGAAAAGAGACCTGTGGTGATTCTAAAAGCAAAAATCCCCTTTTGCTTTTGCTGCACAATTTAATATTGAATTGAAAATATCACCAGGCTAGTAACTAAAACTTTTTGAACTGGAATTAGTTTAAATAGGCTCATCCCCATCTGTAAACACAGAGAACCAGCATTCACTAGCATGCCAACCCTAATACCCACCTCCTGCACAATGCTCACTACTATTAAAGCAATACAGCGTCATACAATAACTCCCTGTTCCCAGCTCCTTTACCTCACCTGCTCAGGAGCTCCACTTGAGAAATGGGGCCGGGCGGCGCCGCGCCGAAATGGGGCCGGGCGGCGCCGCGCCGAAATGGGGCCGGGCGGCGCCGCGCCGAAATGGGGCCGGGCGGCGCCGCGCCGAAATGGGGCCGGGCGGCGCCGCGCCGAAATGGGGCCGGGCGGCGCCGCGCCGAAATGGGGCCGGGCGGCGCCGCGCCGAAATGGGGCCGGGCGGCGCCGCGCCGAAATGGGGCCGGGCGGCGCCGCGCCGAAATGGGGCCGGGCGGCGCCGCGCCGAAATGGGGCCGGGCGGCGCCGCGCCGAAATGGGGCCGGGCGGCGCCGCGCCGAAATGGGGCCGGGCGGCGCCGCGCCGAAATGGGGCCGGGCGGCGCCGCGCCGAAATGGGGCCGGGCGGCGCCGCGCCGAAATGGGGCCGGGCGGCGCCGCGCCGAAATGGGGCCGGGCGGCGCCGCGCCGAAATGGGGCCGGGCGGCGCCGCGCCGAAATGGGGCCGGGCGGCGCCGCGCCGAAATGGGGCCGGGCGGCGCCGCGCCGAAATGGGGCCGGGCGGCGCCGCGCCGAAATGGGGCCGGGCGGCGCCGCGCCGAAATGGGGCCGGGCGGCGCCGCGCCGAAATGGGGCCGGGCGGCGCCGCGCCGAAATGGGGCCGGGCGGCGCCGCGCCGAAATGGGGCCGGGCGGCGCCGCGCCGAAATGGGGCCGGGCGGCGCCGCGCCGAAATGGGGCCGGGCGGCGCCGCGCCGAAATGGGGCCGGGCGGCGCCGCGCCGAAATGGGGCCGGGCGGCGCCGCGCCGAAATGGGGCCGGGCGGCGCCGCGCCGAAATGGGGCCGGGCGGCGCCGCGCCGAAATGGGGCCGGGCGGCGCCGCGCCGAAATGGGGCCGGGCGGCGCCGCGCCGAAATGGGGCCGGGCGGCGCCGCGCCGAAATGGGGCCGGGCGGCGCCGCGCCGAAATGGGGCCGGGCGGCGCCGCGCCGAAATGGGGCCGGGCGGCGCCGCGCCGAAATGGGGCCGGGCGGCGCCGCGCCGAAATGGGGCCGGGCGGCGCCGCGCCGAAATGGGGCCGGGGCGAAAAAACTCTTTAGAGCTGAAGAAGGTGACCCTACTCACTCTCTAGGCACTACTGCACTTATGCAGTCAAGAAACCGTACCCCACGGTTTCCAAAAAAGAACTACCTGGCAACCCCTCATAAACGTACTTCTAATATGTAAATTCAAGAGCATAAAGACTAGAAAGCTGCAAGGTCTAAAGACTCAACAGACAGCAAACCCACAGGCAAAAGGTCCAGAAATATAACAAACTGTCCCTAAACCCAAAACCGACTACCCCTTACATGCCCACTGCTGCCATTTTCAGATACATGCTCACATAGGGAGATTTGATGATACATTTCTCCTAAACCCTGCTCCACCACTTTGCCACCAACATTGGGACTTTGATAATATTTGACATAGAGGCAAACACTCACAAAAAGCCCCGTAATTCTGCAAAAATCATAAGGGACCCAGAACCACAAAGCAAATACATAAAGCAACATCATCATCTTATCTGTAAACATGCTATAATGATTACTCACCTCAAGAAGAGCTGCGTGCAATACAGGCACATAATACTAGATTGCTTTACTATGACAGTTACCAATTCAAGAAAATATGAGTACCGGTCTCTACTTGAAAAGGCATCAGTCCATAGACTCTTACCCACCTAAAGAACCCTGCAACTGACTGAAGGGAAAACAAAGCACCTACCCCAAAGAGCAGCCCAGGCAGAAGGAGCTCTCTGATGGCATACCTGCAACTCAGTTACTTTTAGGTCCCACCTGGAACCTGAAGCCAATCACCTGGGAAAGTATATAAAAAAAAAGCAGAAAAAGGAGGAGCAGTAACTGTGGTTTCTTTACTTATTTATATGGCTTAGCTCAACAGCACGCAGAGTGCAGACGAGAACTGGGGTGTTTCTAGAAGCAGACTAACACAGTCCACCAAAGAACTCAGAGTCTCCACTGACACCCACTCACCCTCGTGCCTCGTTCAAGTTTCCGTGCCCATGCCCTGAGCTACAAAAAACAAAGAGAGAAGGTCACATCCACAATGGACACACAAACAGTGCAGCTCCTTGCAGAAAACTCAAACACAGAGACCAGAGCTAGAAAAAAAAAAAAAATTAAAAAAAAAAACCACCCTGAAGTCAACAAATGCCAAAAGGCCATGAATGCACAGCAGCCCCAACAGAGGTAGTCACAGACTTACCCTTTACAGATGAAGAAGGTGATCCCGCTCAGTCTCTTGGTAATACTGCACCTACGTGGTCAAGCCTCTTGTAGCATATAATCAAGCTGGTTTCAGTCCTCTGGGGAGGTACACAAGTGGGTTGATTCATCTAGAGATTAAAATATAGATCAAAAACGGGAACATATCCCACCATCCTAAAACAGTGAGCCAGCAGCCTCTACTAAATATCCCTCTATTAAGTGAATTCCAAGCACTTAAAATCCAGAAATCCATAGACCCCAGCCTGCCGACAGAACCCTGCAACTGACTGAAGGAAAAACAAAGCACCTGCCCCAAAGAGAAGCCCAGGCAGAATGAGCTCTGATGCCATGCCTGGGGCTTATATACCTTTTGGCCCCGCCCAGCACCCAAACCCAATCACCTGGGAAAGGGGAGGGGCAAAGCACAAGGAAGTAGGAAGAGAGCAGGAGCAGCAGCAGCTGTTTTTTTTTTCTTTTTTAAAATCTGCTTTATCTCAAAAGCATTCAGAGAGCAGAAAAGAGACCTGTGGTGATTCTAAAAGCAAAAATCCCCTTTTGCTTTTGCTGCACAATTTAATATTGAATTGAAAATATCACCAGGCTAGTAACTAAAACTTTTTGAACTGGAATTAGTTTAAATAGGCTCATCCCCATCTGTAAACACAGAGAACCAGCATTCACTAGCATGCCAACCCTAATACCCACCTCCTGCACAATGCTCACTACTATTAAAGCAATACAGCGTCATACAATAACTCCCTGTTCCCAGCTCCTTTACCTCACCTGCTCAGGAGCTCCACTTGAGAAATGGGGCCGGGCGGCGCCGCGCCGAAATGGGGCCGGGCGGCGCCGCGCCGAAATGGGGCCGGGCGGCGCCGCGCCGAAATGGGGCCGGGCGGCGCCGCGCCGAAATGGGGCCGGGCGGCGCCGCGCCGAAATGGGGCCGGGCGGCGCCGCGCCGAAATGGGGCCGGGCGGCGCCGCGCCGAAATGGGGCCGGGGCGAAAAAACTCTTTAGAGCTGAAGAAGGTGACCCTACTCACTCTCTAGGCACTACTGCACTTATGCAGTCAAGAAACCGTACCCCACGGTTTCCAAAAAAGAACTACCTGGCAACCCCTCATAAACGTACTTCTAATATGTAAATTCAAGAGCATAAAGACTAGAAAGCTGCAAGGTCTAAAGACTCAACAGACAGCAAACCCACAGGCAAAAGGTCCAGAAATATAACAAACTGTCCCTAAACCCAAAACCGACTACCCCTTACATGCCCACTGCTGCCATTTTCAGATACATGCTCACATAGGGAGATTTGATGATACATTTCTCCTAAACCCTGCTCCACCACTTTGCCACCAACATTGGGACTTTGATAATATTTGACATAGAGGCAAACACTCACAAAAAGCCCCGTAATTCTGCAAAAATCATAAGGGACCCAGAACCACAAAGCAAATACATAAAGCAACATCATCATCTTATCTGTAAACATGCTATAATGATTACTCACCTCAAGAAGAGCTGCGTGCAATACAGGCACATAATACTAGATTGCTTTACTATGACAGTTACCAATTCAAGAAAATATGAGTACCGGTCTCTACTTGAAAAGGCATCAGTCCATAGACTCTTACCCACCTAAAGAACCCTGCAACTGACTGAAGGGAAAACAAAGCACCTACCCCAAAGAGCAGCCCAGGCAGAAGGAGCTCTCTGATGGCATACCTGCAACTCAGTTACTTTTAGGTCCCACCTGGAACCTGAAGCCAATCACCTGGGAAAGTATATAAAAAAAAAGCAGAAAAAGGAGGAGCAGTAACTGTGGTTTCTTTACTTATTTATATGGCTTAGCTCAACAGCACGCAGAGTGCAGACGAGAACTGGGGTGTTTCTAGAAGCAGACTAACACAGTCCACCAAAGAACTCAGAGTCTCCACTGACACCCACTCACCCTCGTGCCTCGTTCAAGTTTCCGTGCCCATGCCCTGAGCTACAAAAAACAAAGAGAGAAGGTCACATCCACAATGGACACACAAACAGTGCAGCTCCTTGCAGAAAACTCAAACACAGAGACCAGAGCTAGAAAAAAAAAAATTAAAAAAAAAAACCACCCTGAAGTCAACAAATGCCAAAAGGCCATGAATGCACAGCAGCCCCAACAGAGGTAGTCACAGACTTACCCTTTACAGATGAAGAAGGTGATCCCGCTCAGTCTCTTGGTAATACTGCACCTACGTGGTCAAGCCTCTTGTAGCATATAATCAAGCTGGTTTCAGTCCTCTGGGGAGGTACACAAGTGGGTTGATTCATCTAGAGATTAAAATATAGATCAAAAACGGGAACATATCCCACCATCCTAAAACAGTGAGCCAGCAGCCTCTACTAAATATCCCTCTATTAAGTGAATTCCAAGCACTTAAAATCCAGAAATCCATAGACCCCAGCCTGCCGACAGAACCCTGCAACTGACTGAAGGAAAAACAAAGCACCTGCCCCAAAGAGAAGCCCAGGCAGAATGAGCTCTGATGCCATGCCTGGGGCTTATATACCTTTTGGCCCCGCCCAGCACCCAAACCCAATCACCTGGGAAAGGGGAGGGGCAAAGCACAAGGAAGTAGGAAGAGAGCAGGAGCAGCAGCAGCTGTTTTTTTTTTCTTTTTTAAAATCTGCTTTATCTCAAAAGCATTCAGAGAGCAGAAAAGAGACCTGTGGTGATTCTAAAAGCAAAAATCCCCTTTTGCTTTTGCTGCACAATTTAATATTGAATTGAAAATATCACCAGGCTAGTAACTAAAACTTTTTGAACTGGAATTAGTTTAAATAGGCTCATCCCCATCTGTAAACACAGAGAACCAGCATTCACTAGCATGCCAACCCTAATACCCACCTCCTGCACAATGCTCACTACTATTAAAGCAATACAGCGTCATACAATAACTCCCTGTTCCCAGCTCCTTTACCTCACCTGCTCAGGAGCTCCACTTGAGAAATGGGGCCGGGCGGCTCCACTTGAGAAATGGGGCCGGGCGGCTCCACTTGAGAAATGGGGCCGGGCGGCGCCGCGCCGAAATGGGGCCGGGCGGCGCCGCGCCGAAATGGGGCCGGGCGGCGCCGCGCCGAAATGGGGCCGGGCGGCGCCGCGCCGAAATGGGGCCGGGCGGCGCCGCGCCGAAATGGGGCCGGGCGGCGCCGCGCCGAAATGGGGCCGGGCGGCGCCGCGCCGAAATGGGGCCGGGCGGCGCCGCGCCGAAATGGGGCCGGGCGGCGCCGCGCCGAAATGGGGCCGGGCGGCGCCGCGCCGAAATGGGGCCGGGCGGCGCCGCGCCGAAATGGGGCCGGGCGGCGCCGCGCCGAAATGGGGCCGGGCGGCGCCGCGCCGAAATGGGGCCGGGCGGCGCCGCGCCGAAATGGGGCCGGGCGGCGCCGCGCCGAAATGGGGCCGGGCGGCGCCGCGCCGAAATGGGGCCGGGCGGCGCCGCGCCGAAATGGGGCCGGGCGGCGCCGCGCCGAAATGGGGCCGGGCGGCGCCGCGCCGAAATGGGGCCGGGCGGCGCCGCGCCGAAATGGGGCCGGGCGGCGCCGCGCCGAAATGGGGCCGGGCGGCGCCGCGCCGAAATGGGGCCGGGCGGCGCCGCGCCGAAATGGGGCCGGGCGGCGCCGCGCCGAAATGGGGCCGGGCGGCGCCGCGCCGAAATGGGGCCGGGCGGCGCCGCGCCGAAATGGGGCCGGGCGGCGCCGCGCCGAAATGGGGCCGGGCGGCGCCGCGCCGAAATGGGGCCGGGCGGCGCCGCGCCGAAATGGGGCCGGGCGGCGCCGCGCCGAAATGGGGCCGGGCGGCGCCGCGCCGAAATGGGGCCGGGCGGCGCCGCGCCGAAATGGGGCCGGGCGGCGCCGCGCCGAAATGGGGCCGGGCGGCGCCGCGCCGAAATGGGGCCGGGCGGCGCCGCGCCGAAATGGGGCCGGGCGGCGCCGCGCCGAAATGGGGCCGGGCGGCGCCGCGCCGAAATGGGGCCGGGCGGCGCCGCGCCGAAATGGGGCCGGGCGGCGCCGCGCCGAAATGGGGCCGGGCGGCGCCGCGCCGAAATGGGGCCGGGCGGCGCCGCGCCGAAATGGGGCCGGGCGGCGCCGCGCCGAAATGGGGCCGGGCGGCGCCGCGCCGAAATGGGGCCGGGCGGCGCCGCGCCGAAATGGGGCCGGGCGGCGCCGCGCCGAAATGGGGCCGGGCGGCGCCGCGCCGAAATGGGGCCGGGCGGCGCCGCGCCGAAATGGGGCCGGGCGGCGCCGCGCCGAAATGGGGCCGGGCGGCGCCGCGCCGAAATGGGGCCGGGCGGCGCCGCGCCGAAATGGGGCCGGGCGGCGCCGCGCCGAAATGGGGCCGGGCGGCGCCGCGCCGAAATGGGGCCGGGCGGCGCCGCGCCGAAATGGGGCCGGGCGGCGCCGCGCCGAAATGGGGCCGGGCGGCGCCGCGCCGAAATGGGGCCGGGCGGCGCCGCGCCGAAATGGGGCCGGGCGGCGCCGCGCCGAAATGGGGCCGGGCGGCGCCGCGCCGAAATGGGGCCGGGCGGCGCCGCGCCGAAATGGGGCCGGGGCGAAAAAACTCTTTAGAGCTGAAGAAGGTGACCCTACTCACTCTCTAGGCACTACTGCACTTATGCAGTCAAGAAACCGTACCCCACGGTTTCCAAAAAAGAACTACCTGGCAACCCCTCATAAACGTACTTCTAATATGTAAATTCAAGAGCATAAAGACTAGAAAGCTGCAAGGTCTAAAGACTCAACAGACAGCAAACCCACAGGCAAAAGGTCCAGAAATATAACAAACTGTCCCTAAACCCAAAACCGACTACCCCTTACATGCCCACTGCTGCCATTTTCAGATACATGCTCACATAGGGAGATTTGATGATACATTTCTCCTAAACCCTGCTCCACCACTTTGCCACCAACATTGGGACTTTGATAATATTTGACATAGAGGCAAACACTCACAAAAAGCCCCGTAATTCTGCAAAAATCATAAGGGACCCAGAACCACAAAGCAAATACATAAAGCAACATCATCATCTTATCTGTAAACATGCTATAATGATTACTCACCTCAAGAAGAGCTGCGTGCAATACAGGCACATAATACTAGATTGCTTTACTATGACAGTTACCAATTCAAGAAAATATGAGTACCGGTCTCTACTTGAAAAGGCATCAGTCCATAGACTCTTACCCACCTAAAGAACCCTGCAACTGACTGAAGGGAAAACAAAGCACCTACCCCAAAGAGCAGCCCAGGCAGAAGGAGCTCTCTGATGGCATACCTGCAACTCAGTTACTTTTAGGTCCCACCTGGAACCTGAAGCCAATCACCTGGGAAAGTATATAAAAAAAAAGCAGAAAAAGGAGGAGCAGTAACTGTGGTTTCTTTACTTATTTATATGGCTTAGCTCAACAGCACGCAGAGTGCAGACGAGAACTGGGGTGTTTCTAGAAGCAGACTAACACAGTCCACCAAAGAACTCAGAGTCTCCACTGACACCCACTCACCCTCGTGCCTCGTTCAAGTTTCCGTGCCCATGCCCTGAGCTACAAAAAACAAAGAGAGAAGGTCACATCCACAATGGACACACAAACAGTGCAGCTCCTTGCAGAAAACTCAAACACAGAGACCAGAGCTAGAAAAAAAAAAAAAATTAAAAAAAAAAACCACCCTGAAGTCAACAAATGCCAAAAGGCCATGAATGCACAGCAGCCCCAACAGAGGTAGTCACAGACTTACCCTTTACAGATGAAGAAGGTGATCCCGCTCAGTCTCTTGGTAATACTGCACCTACGTGGTCAAGCCTCTTGTAGCATATAATCAAGCTGGTTTCAGTCCTCTGGGGAGGTACACAAGTGGGTTGATTCATCTAGAGATTAAAATATAGATCAAAAACGGGAACATATCCCACCATCCTAAAACAGTGAGCCAGCAGCCTCTACTAAATATCCCTCTATTAAGTGAATTCCAAGCACTTAAAATCCAGAAATCCATAGACCCCAGCCTGCCGACAGAACCCTGCAACTGACTGAAGGAAAAACAAAGCACCTGCCCCAAAGAGAAGCCCAGGCAGAATGAGCTCTGATGCCATGCCTGGGGCTTATATACCTTTTGGCCCCGCCCAGCACCCAAACCCAATCACCTGGGAAAGGGGAGGGGCAAAGCACAAGGAAGTAGGAAGAGAGCAGGAGCAGCAGCAGCTGTTTTTTTTTTCTTTTTTAAAATCTGCTTTATCTCAAAAGCATTCAGAGAGCAGAAAAGAGACCTGTGGTGATTCTAAAAGCAAAAATCCCCTTTTGCTTTTGCTGCACAATTTAATATTGAATTGAAAATATCACCAGGCTAGTAACTAAAACTTTTTGAACTGGAATTAGTTTAAATAGGCTCATCCCCATCTGTAAACACAGAGAACCAGCATTCACTAGCATGCCAACCCTAATACCCACCTCCTGCACAATGCTCACTACTATTAAAGCAATACAGCGTCATACAATAACTCCCTGTTCCCAGCTCCTTTACCTCACCTGCTCAGGAGCTCCACTTGAGAAATGGGGCCGGGTGGCTCCACTTGAGAAATGGGGCCGGGCGGCTCCACTTGAGAAATGGGGCCGGGCGGCGCCGCGCCGAAATGGGGCCGGGCGGCGCCGCGCCGAAATGGGGCCGGGCGGCGCCGCGCCGAAATGGGGCCGGGCGGCGCCGCGCCGAAATGGGGCCGGGCGGCGCCGCGCCGAAATGGGGCCGGGGCGAAAAAACTCTTTAGAGCTGAAGAAGGTGACCCTACTCACTCTCTAGGCACTACTGCACTTATGCAGTCAAGAAACCGTACCCCACGGTTTCCAAAAAAGAACTACCTGGCAACCCCTCATAAACGTACTTCTAATATGTAAATTCAAGAGCATAAAGACTAGAAAGCTGCAAGGTCTAAAGACTCAACAGACAGCAAACCCACAGGCAAAAGGTCCAGAAATATAACAAACTGTCCCTAAACCCAAAACCGACTACCCCTTACATGCCCACTGCTGCCATTTTCAGATACATGCTCACATAGGGAGATTTGATGATACATTTCTCCTAAACCCTGCTCCACCACTTTGCCACCAACATTGGGACTTTGATAATATTTGACATAGAGGCAAACACTCACAAAAAGCCCCGTAATTCTGCAAAAATCATAAGGGACCCAGAACCACAAAGCAAATACATAAAGCAACATCATCATCTTATCTGTAAACATGCTATAATGATTACTCACCTCAAGAAGAGCTGCGTGCAATACAGGCACATAATACTAGATTGCTTTACTATGACAGTTACCAATTCAAGAAAATATGAGTACCGGTCTCTACTTGAAAAGGCATCAGTCCATAGACTCTTACCCACCTAAAGAACCCTGCAACTGACTGAAGGGAAAACAAAGCACCTACCCCAAAGAGCAGCCCAGGCAGAAGGAGCTCTCTGATGGCATACCTGCAACTCAGTTACTTTTAGGTCCCACCTGGAACCTGAAGCCAATCACCTGGGAAAGTATATAAAAAAAAAGCAGAAAAAGGAGGAGCAGTAACTGTGGTTTCTTTACTTATTTATATGGCTTAGCTCAACAGCACGCAGAGTGCAGACGAGAACTGGGGTGTTTCTAGAAGCAGACTAACACAGTCCACCAAAGAACTCAGAGTCTCCACTGACACCCACTCACCCTCGTGCCTCGTTCAAGTTTCCGTGCCCATGCCCTGAGCTACAAAAAACAAAGAGAGAAGGTCACATCCACAATGGACACACAAACAGTGCAGCTCCTTGCAGAAAACTCAAACACAGAGACCAGAGCTAGAAAAAAAAAAATAAATTAAAAAAAAAAACCACCCTGAAGTCAACAAATGCCAAAAGGCCATGAATGCACAGCAGCCCCAACAGAGGTAGTCACAGACTTACCCTTTACAGATGAAGAAGGTGATCCCGCTCAGTCTCTTGGTAATACTGCACCTACGTGGTCAAGCCTCTTGTAGCATATAATCAAGCTGGTTTCAGTCCTCTGGGGAGGTACACAAGTGGGTTGATTCATCTAGAGATTAAAATATAGATCAAAAACGGGAACATATCCCACCATCCTAAAACAGTGAGCCAGCAGCCTCTACTAAATATCCCTCTATTAAGTGAATTCCAAGCACTTAAAATCCAGAAATCCATAGACCCCAGCCTGCCGACAGAACCCTGCAACTGACTGAAGGAAAAACAAAGCACCTGCCCCAAAGAGAAGCCCAGGCAGAATGAGCTCTGATGCCATGCCTGGGGCTTATATACCTTTTGGCCCCGCCCAGCACCCAAACCCAATCACCTGGGAAAGGGGAGGGGCAAAGCACAAGGAAGTAGGAAGAGAGCAGGAGCAGCAGCAGCTGTTTTTTTTTTCTTTTTTAAAATCTGCTTTATCTCAAAAGCATTCAGAGAGCAGAAAAGAGACCTGTGGTGATTCTAAAAGCAAAAATCCCCTTTTGCTTTTGCTGCACAATTTAATATTGAATTGAAAATATCACCAGGCTAGTAACTAAAACTTTTTGAACTGGAATTAGTTTAAATAGGCTCATCCCCATCTGTAAACACAGAGAACCAGCATTCACTAGCATGCCAACCCTAATACCCACCTCCTGCACAATGCTCACTACTATTAAAGCAATACAGCGTCATACAATAACTCCCTGTTCCCAGCTCCTTTACCTCACCTGCTCAGGAGCTCCACTTGAGAAATGGGGCCGGGCGGCGCCGCGCCGAAATGGGGCCGGGCGGCGCCGCGCCGAAATGGGGCCGGGCGGCGCCGCGCCGAAATGGGGCCGGGCGGCGCCGCGCCGAAATGGGGCCGGGCGGCGCCGCGCCGAAATGGGGCCGGGCGGCGCCGCGCCGAAATGGGGCCGGGCGGCGCCGCGCCGAAATGGGGCCGGGCGGCGCCGCGCCGAAATGGGGCCGGGCGGCGCCGCGCCGAAATGGGGCCGGGCGGCGCCGCGCCGAAATGGGGCCGGGCGGCGCCGCGCCGAAATGGGGCCGGGCGGCGCCGCGCCGAAATGGGGCCGGGCGGCGCCGCGCCGAAATGGGGCCGGGCGGCGCCGCGCCGAAATGGGGCCGGGCGGCGCCGCGCCGAAATGGGGCCGGGCGGCGCCGCGCCGAAATGGGGCCGGGCGGCGCCGCGCCGAAATGGGGCCGGGCGGCGCCGCGCCGAAATGGGGCCGGGCGGCGCCGCGCCGAAATGGGGCCGGGCGGCGCCGCGCCGAAATGGGGCCGGGCGGCGCCGCGCCGAAATGGGGCCGGGCGGCGCCGCGCCGAAATGGGGCCGGGCGGCGCCGCGCCGAAATGGGGCCGGGCGGCGCCGCGCCGAAATGGGGCCGGGCGGCGCCGCGCCGAAATGGGGCCGGGCGGCGCCGCGCCGAAATGGGGCCGGGGCGAAAAAACTCTTTAGAGCTGAAGAAGGTGACCCTACTCACTCTCTAGGCACTACTGCACTTATGCAGTCAAGAAACCGTACCCCACGGTTTCCAAAAAAGAACTACCTGGCAACCCCTCATAAACGTACTTCTAATATGTAAATTCAAGAGCATAAAGACTAGAAAGCTGCAAGGTCTAAAGACTCAACAGACAGCAAACCCACAGGCAAAAGGTCCAGAAATATAACAAACTGTCCCTAAACCCAAAACCGACTACCCCTTACACGCCCACTGCTGCCATTTTCAGATACATGCTCACATAGGGAGATTTGATGATACATTTCTCCTAAACCCTGCTCCACCACTTTGCCACCAACATTGGGACTTTGATAATATTTGACATAGAGGCAAACACTCACAAAAAGCCCCGTAATTCTGCAAAAATCATAAGGGACCCAGAACCACAAAGCAAATACATAAAGCAACATCATCATCTTATCTGTAAACATGCTATAATGATTACTCACCTCAAGAAGAGCTGCGTGCAATACAGGCACATAATACTAGATTGCTTTACTATGACAGTTACCAATTCAAGAAAATATGAGTACCGGTCTCTACTTGAAAAGGCATCAGTCCATAGACTCTTACCCACCTAAAGAACCCTGCAACTGACTGAAGGGAAAACAAAGCACCTACCCCAAAGAGCAGCCCAGGCAGAAGGAGCTCTCTGATGGCATACCTGCAACTCAGTTACTTTTAGGTCCCACCTGGAACCTGAAGCCAATCACCTGGGAAAGTATATAAAAAAAAAGCAGAAAAAGGAGGAGCAGTAACTGTGGTTTCTTTACTTATTTATATGGCTTAGCTCAACAGCACGCAGAGTGCAGACGAGAACTGGGGTGTTTCTAGAAGCAGACTAACACAGTCCACCAAAGAACTCAGAGTCTCCACTGACACCCACTCACCCTCGTGCCTCGTTCAAGTTTCCGTGCCCATGCCCTGAGCTACAAAAAACAAAGAGAGAAGGTCACATCCACAATGGACACACAAACAGTGCAGCTCCTTGCAGAAAACTCAAACACAGAGACCAGAGCTAGAAAAAAAAAAATTAAAAAAAAAAACCACCCTGAAGTCAACAAATGCCAAAAGGCCATGAATGCACAGCAGCCCCAACAGAGGTAGTCACAGACTTACCCTTTACAGATGAAGAAGGTGATCCCGCTCAGTCTCTTGGTAATACTGCACCTACGTGGTCAAGCCTCTTGTAGCATATAATCAAGCTGGTTTCAGTCCTCTGGGGAGGTACACAAGTGGGTTGATTCATCTAGAGATTAAAATATAGATCAAAAACGGGAACATATCCCACCATCCTAAAACAGTGAGCCAGCAGCCTCTACTAAATATCCCTCTATTAAGTGAATTCCAAGCACTTAAAATCCAGAAATCCATAGACCCCAGCCTGCCGACAGA
>CM072285.1:116159348-116336277 GCA_036873955.1 Mergus octosetaceus
GAAAGGGGCTCTGTACGCGGTTTCTGGAGTCCTATTTTCAATTCCTCTCAGATTCCGGGTAGGGAGATAATTAGAATTATTCAGAAAGAGCGAACACAGAGAGTCCAGTTGCATGTGGGGTTGCATAAAGCTCCCCTGGGGAGTTCAATTGTACCCAAAGGCTTCCTTTGGGTGCAATTTTTGATGAGCGAAAGGGGCTCTGTACGCGGTTTCTGGGGTCCTATTTTCAATTCCTCTCAGATTCCGGAAAGGGATGTATTTAGGGTTGTTCAGAAAAAGCGAACACAGAGAGTCCAGTTGCATGTGGGGCTGCGTAAAGGCTCCCCTGGGGAGTATTGTACCCAAAGGCTTCCTTTGGGGGTGATTTTTAATGGGTGAAAGGGTCTTTGTATTCGTTTTCTGGGGTCCTGTTTTAAATTCCTCTCAGATTGCGGGAAGGGATGTATTTAGGGTTGTTCAGAAAGAGCGAACACAGAGAGTCCAGTTGCATGTGGGGCTGCGTAAAGTCTCCCCTAGGGAGTTCAATTCTACCCAAAGGCTTCCTTTTAGGGCGATTTTTGATGGGTGAAAGGGGCTCTGTACGTGATTTCTGGGGTCATATTTTCAATTCCTCTGAAATTCCGGTTAGGCATGTATTTAGGGTTGTTCAGAAAGAGCGAACACAGAGAGTCCAGTTGCATGTGGGGCTGCGTAAATGCTCCCCTGGGGAGTTCAGTTGTTCCCAAAGGCTTCCTTTGGGGGCTATTTTTGATGGGTGAAAGGGGCTTTGTATGCATTTTATGGGGTCATATTTCAAATTCCTCTCACATTCCGGGAAGGGATGTACTTAGGGTTGTTCAGAAACAGCGAACACAGAGAGTCCAGTTGCATGTGGGGCTGCGTAAAGGCTCCCCTGGGGAGTTCAGTTCTACCCAAAGGCTTCCTTTGGGGGCAATTTTTGATGGGCGAAAGAGGCTTTGTATGCGTTTTCCGGGGACCTATTTTAAATTGCTCTCACATTCCTGGTAGGAATATATTTAGGGTTGTTCAGAAAGAGCGAACACAGAGAGTCCAGTTGCATGTGGGGCTGCGTAAAGGCTCCCCTGGGGAGTTCAGTTGTACCCAAAAGCTTCCTTTCAGGGCAATTTTTGATGGGCGAAAGGGGCTTTGTAAGCCATTTCCTGGGTCCTATTTTCAATTCCTCTCAGATTCCCGGTAGGGATGTATTTAGGGTTGTTCAGAAAGAGCGAACACAGAGAGTCCAGTTGCATGTGGGGCTGCGTAAAGGCTCCCCTGGGGAGTTCAGTTCTACCCAAAGGCTTCCTTTGGGGGCAATTTTTGATGGGTGAAAGGGGCTCTGTACACGTTTTCCAGGGTCCTATTTTCAATTCCTCTCAGATTCCGGGTAGGGATATATTTAGGGTTGTTCAGGAAGACCGAGCACAGAGAGTCCAGTTGCATGTGGGGCTGCGTAAAGGCTCCCCTGGGGAGTATTGTACCCAAAGGCTTCCTTTGGGGGTGATTTTTAATGGGTGAAAGGGGCTTTGTATTCGTTTTCTGGGGTCCTGTTTTAAATTCCTCTCAGATTGCGGGAAGGGATGTATTTAGGGTTCTTCAGAAAGAGCGAACACAGAGAGTCCAGTTGCATGTGGGGCTGCGTAAAGGCTCCCCTGGGGAGTTCAGTTCTACCCAAAGGCTTCCTTTCGGGGCAATTTTTGACGGGTGAAAGGGGCTTTCTACACGATTTCCAGGGTCCTATTTTAAATTCCTCTCAGATTCCGTTTAGGCATGTATTTAGGGTTGTTCAGAAAGAGCGAACACAGAGAGTCCAGTTGCATGTGGGGCTGCGTAAAGTCTCCCCTAGGGAGTTCAATTCTACCCAAAGGCTTCCTTTTAGGGCTATTTTTGATGGGTGAAAGGGGCTCTGTACGTGATTTCTGGGGTCATATTTTCAATTCCTCTGAAATTCCGGTTAGGCATGTATTTAGGGTTGTTCAGAAAGAGCGAACACAGAGAGTCCAGTTGCATGTGGGGCTGCGTAAAGGCTCCCCTGGGGAGTTCAGTTGTTCCCAAAGGCTTCCTTTGGGGGCTATTTTTGATGGGTGAAAGGGGCTTTGTATGCGTTTTATGGGGTCATATTTCAAATTCCTCTCACATTCCGGGAAGGGATGTATTTAGGGTTGTTCAGAAACAGCGAACACAGAGAGTCCAGTTGCATGTGGGGCTGCGTAAAGGCTCCCCTGGGGAGTTCAGTTGTACCTAAAGGCTTCCTTTGAGGGCAATTTTTGATGGGCGAAAGAGGCTTTGTATGCGTTTTCCGGGGACCTATTTTAAATTCCTCTCACATTCCTGGTAGGAATATATTTAGGGTTGTTCAGAAAGAGCGAACACAGAGAGTCCAGTTGCATGTGGGGCTGCGTAAAGGCTCCCCTGGGGAGTTCAGTTCTACCCAAAGGCTTCCTTTGGGGGCAATTTTTGATGGGTGAAAGGGGCTCTGTACGTGATTTCTGGGGTCATATTTTCAATTCCTCTCAGATTCCGGTTAGGGATGTATTTAGGGTTGTTCAGAAAGAGCGAACACAGAGAGTCCAGTTGCATGTGGGGCTGCGTAAAGGCTCCCCTGGGGAGTTCAGTTGTACCCAAAGGCTTCCTTTCGGGGCAATTTTTGACGGGTGAAAGGGGCTTTCTACACGATTTCCAGGGTCCTATTTTAAATTCCTCTCAGATTCCGTTTAGGCATGTATTTAGGGTTGTTCAGAAAGAGCGAACACAGAGAGTCCAGTTGCATGTGGGGCTGCGTAAAGTCTCCCCTAGGGAGTTCAATTCTACCCAAAGGCTTCCTTTTAGGGCGATTTTTGATGGGTGAAAGGGGCTCTGTACGTGATTTCTGGGGTCATATTTTCAATTCCTCTGAAATTCCGGTTAGGCATGTATTTAGGGTTGTTCAGAAAGAGCGAACACAGAGAGTCCAGTTGCATGTGGGGCTGCGTAAAGGCTCCCCTGGGGAGTTCAGTTGTTCCCAAAGGCTTCCTTTGGGGGCTATTTTTGATGGGTGAAAGGGGCTTTGTATGCGTTTTATGGGGTCATATTTCAAATTCCTCTCACATTCCGGGAAGGGATGTATTTAGGGTTGTTCAGAAACAGCGAACACAGAGAGTCCAGTTGCATGTGGGGCTGCGTAAAGGCTCCCCTGGGGAGTTCAGTTGTACCTAAAGGCTTCCTTTGAGGGCAATTTTTGATGGGCGAAAGAGGCTTTGTATGCGTTTTCCGGGGACCTATTTTAAATTCCTCTCACATTCCTGGTAGGAATATATTTAGGGTTGTTCAGAAAGAGCGAACACAGAGAGTCCAGTTGCATGTGGGGCTGCGTAAAGGCTCCCCTGGGGAGTTCAGTTCTACCCAAAGGCTTCCTTTGGGGGCAATTTTTGATGGGTGAAAGGGGCTCTGTACGTGATTTCTGGGGTCATATTTTCAATTCCTCTCAGATTCCGGTTAGGGATGTATTTAGGGTTGTTCAGAAAGAGCGAACACAGAGAGTCCAGTTGCATGTGGGGCTGCGTAAAGGCTGCCCTGGGGAGTTCAGTTGTACCCAAAGGCTTCCTTTGGGGACGATTTTTGATGGGTGAAAGGGGCTCTGTACGTGATTTCTGGGGTCATATTTTCTATTCCTCTCACATTCCGGTTAGGCATGTATTTAGGGTTGTTCAGAAAGAGCGAACACAGAGAGTCCAGTTGCATGTGGGGCTGCGTAAAGGCTCCCCTGGGAAGTATTGTACTCAAAGGCTTCCTTTGGGGGTGATTTTTAATGGGTGAAAGGGGCTTTGTATTCGTTTTCTGGGGTCCTGTTTTAAATTCCTCTCAGATTGCGGGAAGGGATGTATTTAGGGTTGTTCAGAAAGAGCGAACACAGAGAGTCCAGTTGCATGTGGGGCTGCGTAAAGGCTCCCCTGGGGAGTTCAGTTCTACCCAAAGGCTTCCTTTCGGGGCAATTTTTGACGGGTGAAAGGGGCTTTCTACACGATTTCCAGGGTCCTATTTTAAATTCCTCTCAGATTCCGTTTAGGCATGTATTTAGGGTTGTTCAGAAAGAGCGAACACAGAGAGTCCAGTTGCATGTGGGGCTGCGTAAAGTCTCCCCTAGGGAGTTCAATTCTACCCAAAGGCTTCCTTTTAGGGCGATTTTTGATGGGTGAAAGGGGCTCTGTACGTGATTTCTGGGGTCATATTTTCAATTCCTCTGAAATTCCGGTTAGGCATGTATTTAGGGTTGTTCAGAAAGAGCGAACACAGAGAGTCCAGTTGCATGTGGGGCTGCGTAAAGGCTCCCCTGGGGAGTTCAGTTCTACCCAAAGGCTTCCTTTGGGGGCAATTTTTGATGGGTGAAAGGGGCTCTGTACGTTATTTCTGGGGTCATATTTACAATTCCTCTCGGATTACGGTTAGGGATGTATTTAGGGTTGTTCAGAAAGAGCGAACACAGAGAGTCCAGTTGCATGTGGGGCTGCGTAAAGGCTCCCCTGGGGAGTTCAATTGTACCCAAAGGCTTCCTTTGGGGGCGATATTTAATGAATGAAAGCGGCTTTGTATGCGTTTTCTGGGGTCCTATTTTAAATTCCTCTCAGATTCCGGGTAGGGCGATATTTAGGGTTGTTCAGAAAGAGCGAACACAGAGAGTCCAGTTGCATGTGGGGCTGCGTAAAGGCTCCCCTCGGGAGTTCATTTCTACCCAAAGGCTTCCTTTCGGGGCAATTTTTGATGGGTGAAAGGGGCTCTGTACGTGATTTCTGGGGTCATATTTTCAATTCCTCTCACATTCCGGGAAGGGATGTATTTAGGGTTGTTCAGAAAGAGCGAACACAGAGAGTCCAGCTGCATGTGGGGCTGCGTAAAGTCTCCCCTAGGGAGTTCAATTCTACCCAAAGGCTTCCTTTGGGGGCAATTTTTGATGGGTGAAAGGGGCTCTGTACGTGATTTCTGGGGTCATATTTTCAATTCCTCTCAGATTCCGGTTAGGGATGTCTTTAGGGTTGTTCAGAAAGAGCGAACACAGAGAGTCCAGTTGCATGTGGGGCTGCGTAAAGGCTCCCCTGGGGAGTTCATTTCTACCCAAAGGCTTCCTTTGGGGGCTATTTTTGATGGGTGAAAGGGGCTCTGTACGTGATTTCTGGGGTCATATTTTCAATTCCTCTCAGATTCCGTTTAGGCATGTATTTAGGGTTGTTCAGAAAGAGCGAACACAGAGAGTCCAGTTGCATGTGGGGCTGCGTAAATGCTCCCCTGGGGAGTTCAGTTGTTCCCAAAGGCTTCCTTTGGGGGCTATTTTTGATGGGCGAAAGGGGCTCTGTACGCGGTTTCTGGGGTCCTATTTTCAATTCCTCTCAGATTCCGGGTAGGGAGATAATTAGAATTATTCAGAAAGAGCGAACACAGAGAGTCCAGTTGCATGTGGGGCTGCATAAAGCTCCCCTGGGGAGTTCAATTGTACCCAAAGGCTTCCTTTGGGTGCATTTTTTGAAGAGCGAAAGGGGCTCTGTACGCGGTTTCTGGGGTCCTATTTTCAATTCCTCTCAGATTCCGGGAAGGGATGTATTTAGGGTTGTTCAGAAAAAGCGAACACAGAGAGTCCAGTTGCATGTGGGGCTGCGTAAAGGTTCCCCTGGGGAGTTCAGTTGTAACCAAAGGTTTCCTTTGGGGGCAATTTTTGATGGGTGAAAGGGGCTCTGTACGTGATTTCTGGGGTCATATTTACAATTCCTCTCAGATTCCAGTTAGGGATGTATTTAGGTTTCTTCAGAAAGAGCGAACACAGAGAGTCCAGTTGCATGTGGGGCTGCGTAAAGGCTCCCCTGGGGAGTTCAGTTCTACCCAAAGGCTTCCTTTCGGGGCAATTTTTGACGGGTGAAAGGGGCTTTCTACACGATTTCCAGGGTCCTATTTTAAATTCCTCTCAGATTCCGTTTAGGCATGTATTTAGGGTTGTTCAGAAAGAGCGAACACAGAGAGTCCAGTTGCATGTGGGGCTGCGTAAAGTCTCCCCTAGGGAGTTCAATTCTACCCAAAGGCTTCCTTTTAGGGCGATTTTTGATGGGTGAAAGGGGCTCTGTACGTGATTTCTGGGGTCATATTTTCAATTCCTCTCAGATTCCCGTTAAGGATGTATTTAGGGTTGTTCAGAAAGAGCGAACACAGAGAGTCCAGTTGCATGTGGGGCTGCGTAAAGGCTCCCCTGGGGAGTTCAGTTGTACCCAAAGGCTTCCTTTGGGGGCAATTTTTGATGGGTGAAAGGGGCTCTGTACGTGATTTCTGGGGTCATATTTTCAATTCCTCTCACATTCCGGTTAGGCATGTATTTAGTGTTGTTCAGAAAGAGCGAACACAGAGAGTCCAGTTGCATGTGGGGCTGCGTAAAGGCTCCCCTGGGGAGTATTGTACCCAAAGGCTTCCTTTGGGGGTGATTTTTAATGGGTGAAAGGGGCTCTGTACGTGATTTCTGGGGTCATATTTACAATTCCTCTCAGATTGCGGGAAGGGATGTATTTAGGGTTGTTCAGAAAGAGCGAACACAGAGAGTCCAGTTGCATGTGGGGCTGCGTAAAGGCTCCCCTGGGGAGTTCAGTTCTACCCAAAGGCTTCCTTTCGGGGCAATTTTTGACGGGTGAAAGGGGCTTTCTACACGATTTCCAGGGTCCTATTTTAAATTCCTCTCAGATTCCGTTTAGGCATGTATTTAGGGTTGTTCAGAAAGAGCGAACACAGAGAGTCCAGTTGCATGTGGGGCTGCGTAAAGGCTCCCCTGGGGAGTTCAATTCTACCCAAAGGCTTCCTTTTAGGGCGATTTTTGATGGGTGAAAGGGGTTCTGTACGTGATTTCTGGGGTCATATTTTCAATTCCTCTGAAATTCCGGTTAGGCATGTATTTAGGGTTGTTCAGAAAGAGCGAACACAGAGAGTCCAGTTGCATGTGGGGCTGCGTAAAGGCTCCCCTGGGGAGTTCAGTTGTACCCAAAGGCTTCCTTTGGGGGCGATATTTAATGAATGAAAGCGGCTTTGTATGCGTTTTCTGGGGTCCTATTTTAAATTCCTCTCAGATTCCGGGTAGGGCGATATTTAGGGTTGTTCAGAAAGAGCGAACACAGAGAGTCCAATTGCATGTGGGGCTGCGTAAAGGCTCCCCTCGGGAGATCATTTCTACCCAAAGGCTTCCTTTCGGGGCAATTTTTGATGGGTGAAAGGGGCTCTGTACGTGATTTCTGGGGTCATATTTTCAATTCCTCTCAGATTCCGGTTAGACATGTATTTAGGGTTGTTCAGAAAGAGCGAACACAGAGAGTCCAGCTGCATGTGGGGCTGCGTAAAGTCTCCCCTAGGGAGTTCAATTCTACCCAAAGGCTTCCTTTGGGGGCAATTTTTGATGGGTGAAAGGGGCTCTGTACGTGATTTCTGGGGTCATATTTACAATTCCTCTCAGATTCCGGTTAGGGATGTCTTTAGGGTTGTTCAGAAAGAGCGAACACATAGAGTCCAGTTGCATGTGGGGCTGCGTAAAGGCTCCCCTGGGGAGTTCAGTTCTACCCAAAGGCTTCCTTTGGGGGCTATTTTTGATGGGTGAAAGGGGCTCTGTACGTGATTTCTGGGGTCATATTTTCAATTCCTCTCAGATTCCGTTTAGGCATGTATTTAGGGTTGTTCAGAAAGAGCGAACACAGAGAGTCCAGTTGCATGTGGGGCTGCGTAAAGGATCCCCTGGGGAGTTCAGTTGTTCCCAAAGGCTTCCTTTGGGGGCTATTTTTGATGGGTGAAAGGGGCTTTGTATGCGTTTTATGGGGTCATATTTTAAATTCCTCTCACATTCCGGGAAGGGATGTACTTAGGGTTGTTCAGAAAGAGCGAACAGAGAGAGTCCAGTTGCATGTGGGGCTGCGTAAAGGCTCCCCTGGGGAGTTCAGTTCTACCCAAAGGCTTCCTTTGGGGGCAATTTTTGATGGGTGAAAGGGGCTCTGTACGTGATTTCTGGGGTCATATTTTCAATTCCTCTCAGATTCCGGTTAGGGATGTATTTAGGGTTGTTCAGAAAGAGCGAACACAGAGAGTCCAGTTGCATGTGGGGCTGCGTAAAGGCTCCCCTGGGGAGTTCAATTGTACCCAAAGGCTTCCTTTGGGAGCGATATTTTATGAATGAAAGGGGCTTTGTATGCGTTTTCTGGGGTCCTATTTTAAATTCCTCTCACATTTCGGGAAGGGATGTATTTAGGGTTGTTCAGAAAGAGCGAACACAGAGAGTCCAGTTGCATGTGGGGCTGCGTAAAGGCTCCCCTGGGGAGTTCAGTTCTACCCAAAGGCTTCCTTTCGGGGCAATTTTTTACGGGTGAAAGGGGCTCTGTACACGTTTTCCGGGGTCCTATTTTCAATTCCTCTCAGATTCCGTTTAGGCATGTATTTAGGGTTGTTCAGAAAGAGCGAACACAGAGAGTCCAGTTGCATGTGGGGCTGCATAAAGGCTCCCCTGGGGAGTTCAGTTCTACCCAAAGGCTTATATGGGGGCAATTTTTGATGGCTGAAAGGGGCTCTGTACGTGATTTCTGGGGTCATATTTTCAATTCCTCTGAGATTCCGGTTAGGCATGTATTTAGGGTTGTTCAGAAAGAGCGAACACAGAGAGTCCAGTTGCATGTGGGGCTGCGTAAAGGCTCCCCTGGGGAGTTCAGTTCTACCCAAAGGCTTCCTTTGGTGGCAATTTTTGATGAATGAAAGGGGCTCTGTACGTGATTTCTGGGGTCATATTTTCAATTCCTCTCACATTCCGGTTAGGGATGTATTTCGGGTTGTTTAGAAAAAGCGAACCCAGAGAGTCCAGTTGCATGTGGGGCTGCGTAAAGGCTCCCCTGGGGAGTTCCATTGTACCCAAAGGCTTCCTTTGGGGGCGATATTTAATGAATGAAAGGGGCTTTGTATGCGTTTTCTGGGGTCCTATTTTAAATTCCTCTCACTTTCCGGGAAGGGATGTATTTAGGGTTGTTCAGAAAGAGCGAACACAGAGAGTCCAGTTGCATGTGGGGCTGCGTAAAGTCTCCCCTGGGGAGTTCTGTTCTACCCAAAGGCTTCCTTTGGGGGCAATATTTGATGGGTGAAAGGGGCTCTGTACGCGTTTTCTGGGGTCCTATTTTAAATTCCTCTAAGATTCCAGTTAGGGATGTATTTAGGGTTGTTCAGAAAGAACGAACACAGAGAGTCCAGTTGCATGTGGGGCTGTGTAAAGGCTCCCCTGGGGAGTTCATTTGTACCCAAAGGCTTATTTCCGGGCAATTTTTGATGGGTGAAAGGGGCTCTGTACGTGATTTCTGGGGTCATATTTTCAATTCCTCGGAGATTTCGGTTAGGCATGTATTTAGGGTTGTTCAGAAAGAGCGAACACAGAGAGTCCAGTTGCATGTGGGGCTGCGTAAAGGCTCGCCTGGGGAGTTCAGTTCTACCCAAAGGCTTCCTTTGGGGGAAATTTTTGATGGGTGAAAGGGGCTCTGTATGCGTTTTCTGGGGTCCTATTTTAAATTCCTCTCAAATTCCGGTTAGGGATGTATTTAGGGTTGTTCAGAAAGAGCGAACACAGAGAGTCCAGTTGCATGTGGGGCTGCGTAAAGGCTCCCCTGGGGAGTTCAGTTGTACCCAAAGGCTTCCTTTGGGGGCTATTTTTGATGGGTGAAAGGGGCTCTGTACGCGTTTTCTGGGGTCCTATTTTAAATTCCTCTCAGATTCCAGGTAGGGATGTATTTAGGGTTGTTCAGAAAGAGCGAACACAGAGAGTCCAGTTGCATGTGGGGCTGCGTAAAGGCTCCCCTGGGGAGTTCAGTTGTACCCAAAAGCTTCCTTTCAGGGCAATTTTTGATGGGCGAAAGGGGCTTTGTAAGCCATTTCCTGGGTCCTATTTTCAATTCCTCTCAGATTCCCGGTAGGGATGTATTTAGGGTTGTTCAGAAAGAGCGAACACAGAGAGTCCAGTTGCATGTGGGGCTGCGTAAAGGCTCCCCTGGGGAGTTCAGTTCTACCCAAAGGCTTCCTTTGGGGGCAATTTTTGATGGGTGAAAGGGGCTCTGTACACGTTTTCCAGGGTCCTATTTTCAATTCCTCTCAGATTCCGGGTAGGGATATATTTAGGGTTGTTCAGGAAGACCGAGCACAGTGAGTCCAGTTGCATGTGGGGCTGCGTAAAGGCTCCCCTGGGGAGTATTGTACCCAAAGGCTTCCTTTGGGGGTGATTTTTAATGGGTGAAAGGGGCTTTGTATTCGTTTTCTGGGGTCCTGTTTTAAATTCCTCTCAGATTGCGGGAAGGGATGTATTTAGGGTTGTTCAGAAAGAGCGAACACAGAGAGTCCAGTTGCATGTGGGGCTGCGTAAAGGCTCCCCTGGGGAGTTCAGTTCTACCCAAAGGCTTCCTTTCGGGGCAATTTTTGACGGGTGAAAGGGGCTTTCTACACGATTTCCAGGGTCCTATTTTAAATTCCTCTCAGATTCCGTTTAGGCATGTATTTAGGGTTGTTCAGAAAGAGCGAACACAGAGAGTCCAGTTGCATGTGGGGCTGCGTAAAGTCTCCCCTAGGGAGTTCAATTCTACCCAAAGGCTTCCTTTTAGGGCGATTTTTGATGGGTGAAAGGGGCTCTGTACGTGATTTCTGGGGTCATATTTTCAATTCCTCTCAGATTCCGGTTAGGGATGTATTTAGGGTTGTTCAGAAAGAGCGAACACAGAGAGTCCAGTTGCATGTGGGGCTGCGTAAAGGCTCCCCTGGGGAGTTCAGTTGTACCCAAAGGCTTCCTTTGGGGGCAATTTTTGATGGGTGAAAGGGGCTCTGTACGTGATTTCTGGCGTCATATTTTCTATTCCTCTCACATTCCGGTTAGGCATGTATTTAGGGTTGTTCAGAAAGAGCGAACACAGAGAGTCCAGTTGCATGTGGGGCTGCGTAAAGGCTCCCCTGGGGAGTATTGTACCCAAAGGCTTCCTCTGGGGGTTATTTTTAATGGGTGAAAGGGGCTTTGTATTCGTTTTCTGGGGTCCTATTTTAAATTCCTCTCAGTTTCCGTTTAGGCATGTATTTAGGGTTGTTCAGAAAGAGCGAACACAGAGAGTCCACTTGCATGTGGGGCTGCGTAAAGTCTCCCCTAGGGAGTTCAATTCTACCCAAAGGCTTCCTTTTAGGGCGATTTTTGATGGGTGAAAGGGGCTCTGTACGTGATTTCTGGGGTCATATTTTCAATTCCTCTGAAATTCCGGTTAGGCATGTATTTAGGGTTGTTCAGAAAGAGCGAACACAGAGAGTCCAGTTGCATGTGGGGCTGCGTAAATGCTCCCCTGGGGAGTTCAGTTGTTCCCAAAGGCTTCCTTTGGGGGCTATTTTTGATGGGTGAAAGGGGCTTTGTATGCGTTTTATGGGGTCATATTTCAAATTCCTCTCACATTGCGGGAAGGGATGTACTTAGGGTTGTTCAGAAACAGCGAACACAGAGAGTCCAGTTGCATGTGGGGCTGCGTAAAGGCTCCCCTGGGGAGTTCAGTTATACCTAAAGGCTTCCTTTGAGGGCAATTTTTGATGGGCGAAAGAGGCTTTGTATGCGTTTTCCGGGGACCTATTTTAAATTCCTCTCACATTCCTGGTAGGAATATATTTAGGGTTGTTCAGAAAGAGCGAACACAGAGAGTCCAGTTGCATGTGGGGCTGCGTAAAGGCTCCCCTGGGGAGTTCAGTTCTACCCAAAGGCTTCCTTTGGGGGCAATTTTTGATGGGTGTAAGGGGCTCTGTCCGTGATTTCTGGGGTCATATTTACAATTCCTCTCAGATTCCGGTTAGGGATGTATTTAGGGTTGTTCAGAAAGAGCAAACACAGAGAGTCCAGTTGCATGTGGGGCTGCGTAAAGGCTCCCCTGGGGAGTTCAATTGTACCCAAAGGCTTCCTTTGGGGGCGATATTTAATGAATGAAAGCGGCTTTGTATGCGTTTTCTGGGGTCCTATTTTAAATTCCTCTCAGATTCCGGGTAGGGCGATATTTAGGGTTGTTCAGAAAGAGCGAACACAGAGAGTCCAGTTGCATGTGGGGCTGCGTAAAGGCTCCCCTCGGGAGTTCATTTCTACCCAAAGGCTTCCTTTCGGGGCAATTTTTGATGGGTGAAAGGGGCTCTGTACGTGATTTCTGGGGTCATATTTTCAATTCCTCTCAGATTCCGGTTAGGGATGTCTTTAGGGTTGTTCAGAAAGAGCGAACACAGAGAGTCCAGTTGCATGTGGGGCTGCGTAAAGGCTCCCCTGGGGAGTTCATTTCTACCCAAAGGCTTCCTTTGGGGGCTATTTTTGATGGGTGAAAGGGGCTCTGTACGTGATTTCTGGGGTCATATTTTCAATTCCTCTCAGATTCCGTTTAGGCATGTATTTAGGGTTGTTCAGAAAGAGCGAACACAGAGAGTCCAGTTGCATGTGGGGCTGCGTAAATGCTCCCCTGGGGAGTTCAGTTGTTCCCAAAGGCTTCCTTTGGGGGCTATTTTTGATGGGTGAAAGGGGCTTTGTATGCGTTTTATGGGGTCATATTTTAAATTCCTCTCACATTCCGGGAAGGGATGTACTTAGGGTTGTTCAGAAATAGCGAACACAGAGAGTCCAGTTGCATGTGGGGCTGCGTAAAGGCTCCCCTGGGGAGTTCAGTTCTACCCAAAGGCTTCCTTTGGGGGCAATTTTTGATGGGTGAAAGGGGCTCTGTACGTGATTTCTGGGGTCATATTTTCAATTCCTCTCAGATTCCGGTTAGGGATGTATTTAGGGTTGTTCAGAAAGAGCGAACACAGAGAGTCCAGTTGCATGTGGGGCTGCGTAAAGGATCCCTTGGGGAGTTCAGTTGTACCCAAAGGCTTTCTTTGGGGACGATTTTTGATGGTTGAAAGGGGCTCTGTACATGATTTCTGGGGTCATATTTTCAATTCCTCTCAGATTCCGGTTAGCGATATATTTAGGGTTGTTCAGAAAGAGCGAACACAGAGAGTCCAGTTGCATGTGGGGCTGTGTATAGGCTCCCCTTGGGAGTTCAGTTGTACCCAAAGGCTTCCTTTCAGGGTAATTTTTGATGGGCGAAAGGGGCTCTGTACGCGGTTTCTGGGGTCCTATTTTCAATTCCTCTCAGATTCCGGGTAGGGAGATAATTAGAATTATTCAGAAAGAGCGAACACAGAGAGTCCAGTTGCATGTGGGGCTGCATAAAGCTCCCCTGGGGAGTTCAATTGTACCCAAAGGCTTCCTTTGGGTGCATTTTTTGATGAGCGAAAGGGGCTCTGTACGCGGTTTCTGGGATCCTATTTTCAATTCCTCTCAGATTCCGGGAAGGGATGTATTTAGGGTTGTTCAGAAAAAGCGAACACAGAGAGTCCAGTTGCATGTGGGGCTGCGTAAACGTTCCCCTGGGGAGTTCAGTTGTACCCAAAGGTTTCCTTTCAGGGCAATTTTTGATGGGTGAAAGGGGCTCTGTACGTGATTTCTGGGGTCCTATTTACAATTCCTCTCAGATTCCAGTTAGGGATGTATTTAGGTTTCTTCAGAAAGAGCGAACACAGAGAGTCCAGTTGCATGTGGGGCTGCGTAAAGGCTCCCCTAGAGAGATCAGTTGTACCCAAAGGCTAACTTTGGGGGAAATTTTTGATGGGTGAAAGGGGCTCTGTGCACGTTTTCCAGGGTCCTATTTTCAATTCCTCTCAGATTCCGGGAAGGGATGTACTTAGGGTTGTTCAGAAAGAGCGAACACAGAGAGTCCAGTTGCATGTGGGGCTGCGTAAAGGCTCCCCTGGGGAGTTCAGTTGTACCCAAAAGCTTCCTTTCAGGGCAATTTTTGATGGGCGAAAGGGGCTTTGTAAGCCATTTCCTGGGTCCTATTTTCAATTCCTCTCATATTCCCGGTAGGGATGTATTTAGGGTTGTTCAGAAAGAGCGAACACAGAGAGTCCAGTTGCATGTGGGGCTGCGTAAAGGCTCCCCTGGGGAGTTCAGTTCTACCCAAAGGCTTCCTTTGGGGGCAATTTTTGATGGGTGAAAGGGGCTCTGTACACGTTTTCCAGGGTCCTATTTTCAATTCCTCTCAGATTCCGGGTAGGGATATATTTAGGGTTGTTCAGGAAGACCGAGCACAGAGAGTCCAGTTGCATGTGGGGCTGCGTAAAGGCTCCCCTGGGGAGTATTGTACCCAAAGGCTTCCTTTGGGGGTGATTTTTAATGGGTGAAAGGGGCTTTGTATTCGTTTTCTGGGGTCCTGTTTTAAATTGCTCTCACATTCCGGGAAGGGATGTATTTAGGGTTGTTCAGAAAGAGCGAACACAGAGAGTCCAGTTGCATGTGGGGCTGCGTAAAGGCTCCCCTGGGGAGTTCAGTTCTACCCAAAGGCTTCCTTTCGGGGCAATTTTTGACGGGTGAAATGGGCTTTCTACACGATTTCCAGGGTCCTATTTTAAATTCCTCTCAGATTCCGTTTAGGCATGTATTTAGGGTTGTTCAGAAAGAGCGAACACAGAGAGTCCAGTTGCATGTGGGGCTGCGTAAAGTCTCCCCTAGGGAGTTCAATTCTACCCAAAGGCTTCCTTTTAGGGCGATTTTTGATGGGTGAAAGGGGCTCTGTACGTGATTTCTGGGGTCATATTTTCAATTCCTCTCAGATTCCGGTTAGGGATGTATTTAGGGTTGTTCAGAAAGAGCGAACACAGAGAGTCCAGTTGCATGTGGGGCTGCGTAAAGGCTCCCCTGGGGAGTTCAGTTGTACCCAAAGGCTTCCTTTGGGGGCAATTTTTGATGGGTGAAAGGGGCTCTGTACGTGATTTCTGGGGTCATATTTTCAATTCCTCTCACATTCCGGTTAGGCATGTATTTAGGGTTGTTCAGAAAGAGCGAACACAGAGAGTCCAGTTGCATGTGGGGCTGCGTAAATGCTCCCCTGGGGAGTTCAGTTGTTCCCAAAGGCTTCCTTTGGGGGCTATTTTTGATGGGTGAAAGGGGCTTTGTATGCGTTTTATGGGGTCATATTTCAAATTCCTCTCACATTCCGGGAAGGGATGTACTTAGGGTTGTTCAGAAACAGCGAACACAGAGAGTCCAGTTGCATGTGGGGCTGCGTAAAGGCTCCCCTGGGGAGTTCAGTTGTACCTAAAGGCTTCCTTTGAGGGCAATTTTTGATGGGCGAAAGAGGCTTTGTATGCGTTTTCCGGGGACCTATTTTAAATTCCTCTCACATTCCTGGTAGGAATATATTTAGGGTTGTTCAGAAAGAGCGAACACATAGAGTCCAGTTGCATGTGGGGCTGCGTAAAGGCTCCCCTGGGGAGTTCAGTTCTACCCAAAGGCTTCCTTTGGGGGCAATATTTGATGGGTGAAAGGGGCTCTGTACGTGATTTCTGGGGTCATATTTACAATTCCTCTCAGATTCCGGTTAGGGATGTATTTAGGGTTGTTCAGAAAGAGCGAACACAGAGAGTCCAGTTGCATGTGGGGCTGCGTAAAGGCTCCCCTGGGGAGTTCAATTGTACCCAAAGGCTTCCTTTGGGGGCGATATTTAATGAATGAAAGCGGCTTTGTATGCGTTTTCTGGGGTCCAAATTTAAATTCCTCTCATATTCCGGGTAGGGCGATATTTAGGGTTGTTCAGAAAGAGGGAACACAGAGAGTCCAGTTGCATGTGGGGCTGCGTAAAGGCTCCCCTCGGGAGTTCAGTTCTACCCAAAGGCTTCCTTTGGGGGCAATTTTTGATGGGTGAAAGGGGCTCTGTATGTGATTTCTGGGGTCATATTTTCAATTCCTCTCAGATTCCGGTTAGGGATGTATTTAGGGTTGTTCAGAAAGAGCGAACACAGAGAGTCCAGTTGCATGTGGGGCTGCGTAAAGGCTCCCCTGGGGAGTTCATTTCTACCCAAAGGCTTCCTTTCGGGGCAATTTTTGATGGGTGAAAGGGGCTCTGTACGTGATTTCTGGGGTCATATTTTCAATTCCTCTCAGATTCCGGTTAGACATGTATTTAGGGTTGTTCAGAAAGAGCGAACACAGAGAGTCCAGCTGCATGTGGGGCTGCGTAAAGTCTCCCCTAGGGAGTTCAATTCTACCCAAAGGCTTCCTTTGGGGGCAATTTTTGATGGGTGAAAGGGGCTCTGTACGTGATTTCTGGGGTCATATTTTCAATTCCTCTCAGATTCCGGTTAGGGATGTCTTTAGGGTTGTTCAGAAAGAGCGAACACAGAGAGTCCAGTTGCATGTGGGGCTGCGTAAAGGCTCCCCTGGGGAGTTCATTTCTACCCAAAGGCTTCCTTTGGGGGCTATTTTTGATGTGTGAAAGGGGCTCTGTACGTGATTTCTGGGGTCATATTTTCAATTCCTCTCAGATTCCGTTTAGGCATGTATTTAGGGTTCTTCAGAAAGAGCGAACACAGAGAGTCCAGTTGCATGTGGGGCTGCGTAAAGGCTCCCCTGGGGAGTTCAGTTCTACCCAAAGGCTTCCTTTGGGGGCAATTTTTGATGGGTGAAATTTGCTCTGTACGTGATTTCTGGGGTCATATTTTCAATTCCTCTCAGATTCCGGTTAGGGATGTATTTAGGGTTGTTCAGAAAGAGCGAACACAGAGAGTCCAGTTGCATGTGGGGCTGCGTAAAGGCTCCCCTGGGGAGTTCAATTGTACCCAAAGGCTTCCTTTGGGGGCGATATTTAATGAATGAAAGGGGCTTTGTATGCGTTTTCTGGGGTCCTATTTTAAATTCCTCTCACATTCCGGGAAGGGATGTATTTAGGGTTGTTCAGAAAGAGCGAACACAGAGAGTCCAGTTGCATGTGGGTCTGCGTAAAGGCTCCCCTGGGGAGTTCAGTTCTACCCAAAGGCTTCCTTTCGGGGCAATTTTTGACGGGTGAAAGGGGCTCTGTACACGTTTTCCAGGGTCCTATTTTCAATTCCTCTCAGATTCCGTTTAGGCATGTATTTAGGGTTGTTCAGAAAGAGCGAACACAGAGAGTCCAGTTGCATGTGGGGCTGCATAAAGGCTCCCCTGGGGAGGTCAGTTGTACCCAAAGGCTTATATGGGGGCAATTTTTGATGGCTGAAAGGGGCTCTGTACGTGATTTCTGGGGTCATATTTTCAATTCCTCTGAGATTCCGGTTAGGCATGTATTTAGGGTTGTTCAGAAAGAGCGAACACAGAGAGTCCAGTTGCATGTGGGGCTGCGTAAAGGCTACCCTGGGGAGTTCAGTTCTACCCAAAGGCTTCCTTTGGGGGCAATTTTTGATGAATGAAAGGGGCTCTGTACGTGATTTCTGGGGTCATATTTTCAATTCCTCTCACATTCCGGTTAGGGATGTATTTCGGGTTGTTTAGAAAGAGCGAACACAGAGAGTCCAGTTGCATGTGGGGCTGCGTAAAGGCTCCCCTTGGGAGTTCCATTGTACCCAAAGGCTTCCTTTGGGGGCGATATTTAATGAATGAAAGGGGCTTTGTATGCGTTTTCTGGGGTCCTATTTTAAATTCCTCTCACATTCCGGGAAGGGATGTATTTAGGGTTGTTCAGAAAGAGCGAACACAGAGAGTCCAGTTGCATGTGGGGCTGCGTAAAGTCTCCCCTGGGGAGTTCTGTTCTACCCAAAGGCTTCCTTTGGGGGCAATATTTGATGGGTGAAAGGGGCTCTGTACGCGTTTTCTGGGGTCCTATTTTAAATTCCTCTCAGATTCCAGTTAGGGATGTATTTAGGGTTGTTCAGAAAGAACGAACACAGAGAGTCCAGTTGCATGTGGGGCTGCGTAAAGGCTCCCCTGGGGAGTTCAGTTCTACCCAAAGGCTTATTTCCGGGCAATTTTTGATGGCTGAAAGGGGCTCTGTACGTGATTTCTGGGGTCATATTTTCAATTCCTCTGAGATTTCTGTTAGGCATGTATTTAGGGTTGTTCAGAAAGAGCGAACACAGAGAGTCCAGTTGCATGTGGGGCTGCGTAAAGGGTCGCCTGGGGAGTTCAGTTCTACCCAAAGGCTTCCTTTGGGGGAAATTTTTTATGGGTGAAAGGGGCTCTGTATGCGTTTTCTGGGGTCCTATTTTAAATTCCTCTCAAATTCCGGGAAGGGATGTATTTAGGGTTGTTCAGAAAGAGCGAACACAGAGAGTCCAGTTGCATGTGGGGCTGCGTAAAGGCTCCCCTGGGGAGTTCAGTTGTACCCAAAGGCTTCCTTTGGGGGCTATTTTTGATGGGTGAAAGGGGCTCTGTACGCGTTTTCTGGGGTCCTATTTTAAATTCCTCTCAGATTCCAGGTAGGGATGTATTTAGGGTTGTTCAGAAAGAGCGAACACAGAGAGTCCAGTTGCATGTGGGGCTGCTTAATGGTTCCCCTGTGGAGTTCAGTTGCACCCAAAAGCTTCCTTTCAGGGCAATTTTTGATGGGCGAAAGGGGCTTTCTACATGATTTCCAGGGTCCTATTTTAAATACCTCTCAGATTCCGGGTAGGGAGATATTTAGGGTTGTTCAGAAAGAGCGAACACAGAGAGTCCAGTTGCATGTGGGGCTGCGTAAAGGCTCCCCTGGGGAGTTCAGTTCTACCCATAGGCTTATCTGGGTGCAATTTTTGATGGCTGAAAGGGGCTCTGTACGTGATTTCTGGGGTCATATTTTCAATTCCTCTGAGATTCCGGTTAGGCATGTATTTAGGGTTGTTCAGAAAGAGCGAACACAGAGAGTCCAGTTGCATGTGGGGCTGCGTAAAGGCTCCCCTGGGGAGTTCAGTTCTACCCAAAGGCTTCCTTTGGGGGCAATTTTTGATGAGTGAAAGGGGCTCTGTACGTGATTTCTGGGGTCATATTTTCAATTCCTCTCACATTCCGGTTAGGGATGTATTTCGGGTTCTTCAGAAAGAGCGAACACAGAGAGTCCAGTTGCATGTGGGGCTGCGTAAAGGCTCCCCTGGGGAGTTCAATTGTACCCAAAGGCTTCCTTTGGGGGCGATATTTAATGAATGAAAGGGGCTTTGTATGCGTTTTCTGGTGTCCTATTTTAAATTGCTCTCACATTCCGGGAAGGGATGTATTTAGGGTTGTTCAGAAAGAGCGAACACAGAGAGTCCAGTTGCATGTGGGGCTGCGTAAAGGCTCCACTGGGGAGTTCAATTGTACCCAAAGGCTTCCTTTGGGGGCGATATTTAATGAATGAAAGGGGCTTTGTATGCCTTTTCTGGGGTCCTATTTTAAATTCCTCTCACATTCCTGGAAGGGATGTATTTAATGTTGTTCAGAAAGAGCGAACACAGAGAGTCCAGTTGCATGTGGGGCTGCGTAAAGTCTCCCCTGGGGAGTTCTGTTCTACCCAAAGGCTTCCTTTTAGGGCAATTTTTGATGGGTGAAAGGGGCTCTGTACGCGTTTTCTGGGGTCCTATTTTAAATTCCTCTCAGATTCCAGGTAGGGATGTATTTAGGGTTGTTCAGAAAGAACGAACACAGAGAGTCCAGTTGCATGTGGGGCTGCGTAAAGGCTCCCCTGGGGAGTTCAGTTGTACCCAAAGGCTTATTTGCGGGCAATTTTTGATGGCTGAAAGGGGCTCTGTACGTGATTTCTGGGGTCATATTTTCTATTCCTCTGAGATTTCGGTTAGGCATGTATTTAGGGTTGTTCAGAAAGAGCGAACACAGAGAGTCCAGTTGCATGTGGGGCTGCGTAAAGGCTCCCCTGGGGAGTTCAGTTCTACCCAAAGGCTTCCTTTGGGGGCAATTTTTGATGGGTGAAAAAGGCTCTGTACATGATTCCTGGGGTCATATTTTCAATTCCTCTCAGATTCCGGGTAGGGATGTATTTAGGGTTGTTCAGAAAGAGCGAACACAGAGAGTCCAGTTGCATGTGGGGCTGCGTAAAGGCTCCCCTGGGGAGTTCAGTTCTACCCAAAGGCTTCCTTTGGGGGAAATTTTTGATGGGTGAAAAAGGCTCTGTACGTGATTCCTGGGGTCATATTTTCAATTCCTCTCAGATTCCGGGTAGGGATGTATTTAGGGTTGTTCAGAAAGAGCGAACACAGAGAGTCCAGTTGCATGTGGGGCTGCGTAAAGGCTCCCCTGGGGAGTTCATTTCTACCCAAAGGCTTCCTTTGGGGGCTATTTTTGATGTGTGAAAGGGGCTCTGTACGTGATTTCTGGGGTCATATTTTCAATTCCTCTCAGATTCCGTTTAGGCATGTATTTAGGGTTCTTCAGAAAGAGCGAACACAGAGAGTCCAGTTGCATGTGGGGCTGCGTAAAGGCTCCCCTGGGGAGTTCAGTTCTACCCAAAGGCTTCCTTTGGGGGCAATTTTTGATGGGTGAAATTTGCTCTGTACGTGATTTCTGGGGTCATATTTTCAATTCCTCTCAGATTCCGGTTAGGGATGTATTTAGGGTTGTTCAGAAAGAGCGAACACAGAGAGTCCAGTTGCATGTGGGGCTGCGTAAAGACTCCCCTGGGGAGTTCAATTGTACCCAAAGGCTTCCTTTGGGGGCGATATTTAATGAATGAAAGGGGCTTTGTATGCGTTTTCTGGGGTCCTATTTTAAATTCCTCTCACATTCCGGGAAGGGATGTATTTAGGGTTGTTCAGAAAGAGCGAACACAGAGAGTCCAGTTGCATGTGGGGCTGCGTAAAGGCTCCCCTGGGGAGTTCAGTTCTACCCAAAGGCTTCCTTTCGGGGCAATTTTTGACGGGTGAAAGGGGCTCTGTACACGTTTTCCAGGGTCCTATTTTCAATTCCTCTCAGATTCCGTTTAGGCATGTATTTAGGGTTGTTCAGAAAGAGCGAACACAGAGAGTCCAGTTGCATGTGGGGCTGCATAAAGGCTCCCCTGGGGAGGTCAGTTGTACCCAAAGGCTTATATGGGGGCAATTTTTGATGGCTGAAAGGGGCTCTGTACGTGATTTCTGGGGTCATATTTTCAATTCCTCTGAGATTCCGGTTAGGCATGTATTTAGGGTTGTTCAGAAAGAGCGAACACAGAGAGTCCAGTTGCATGTGGGGCTGCGTAAAGGCTACCCTGGGGAGTTCAGTTCTACCCAAAGGCTTCCTTTGGGGGCAATTTTTGATGAATGAAAGGGGCTCTGTACGTGATTTCTGGGGTCATATTTTCAATTCCTCTCACATTCCGGTTAGGGATGTATTTCGGGTTGTTTAGAAAGAGCGAACACAGAGAGTCCAGTTGCATGTGGGGCTGCGTAAAGGCTCCCCTTGGGAGTTCCATTGTACCCAAAGGCTTCCTTTGGGGGCGATATTTAATGAATGAAAGGGGCTTTGTATGCGTTTTCTGGGGTCCTATTTTAAATTCCTCTCACATTCCGGGAAGGGATGTATTTAGGGTTGTTCAGAAAGAGCGAACACAGAGAGTCCAGTTGCATGTGGGGCTGCGTAAAGTCTCCCCTGGGGAGTTCTGTTCTACCCAAAGGCTTCCTTTGGGGGCAATATTTGATGGGTGAAAGGGGCTCTGTACGCGTTTTCTGGGGTCCTATTTTAAATTCCTCTCAGATTCCAGTTAGGGATGTATTTAGGGTTGTTCAGAAAGAACGAACACAGAGAGTCCAGTTGCATGTGGGGCTGCGTAAAGGCTCCCCTGGGGAGTTCAGTTCTACCCAAAGGCTTATTTCCGGGCAATTTTTGATGGCTGAAAGGGGCTCTGTACGTGATTTCTGGGGTCATATTTTCAATTCCTCTGAGATTTCTGTTAGGCATGTATTTAGGGTTGTTCAGAAAGAGCGAACACAGAGAGTCCAGTTGCATGTGGGGCTGCGTAAAGGGTCGCCTGGGGAGTTCAGTTCTACCCAAAGGCTTCCTTTGGGGGAAATTTTTTATGGGTGAAAGGGGCTCTGTATGCGTTTTCTGGGGTCCTATTTTAAATTCCTCTCAAATTCCGGGAAGGGATGTATTTAGGGTTGTTCAGAAAGAGCGAACACAGAGAGTCCAGTTGCATGTGGGGCTGCGTAAAGGCTCCCCTGGGGAGTTCAGTTCTACCCAAAGGCTTCCTTTGGGGGCAATTTTTGATGGGTGAAAGGGGCTCTGTACGCGTTTTCTGGGGTCCTATTTTAAATTCCTCTCAGATTCCAGGTAGGGATGTATTTAGGGTTGTTCAGAAAGAGCGAACACAGAGAGTCCAGTTGCATGTGGGGCTGCTTAATGGTTCCCCTGTGGAGTTCAGTTGCACCCAAAAGCTTCCTTTCAGGGCAATTTTTGATGGGCGAAAGGGGCTTTCTACACGATTTCCAGGGTCCTATTTTAAATACCTCTCAGATTCCGGGTAGGGAGATATTTAGGGTTGTTCAGAAAGAGCGAACACAGAGAGTCCAGTTGCATGTGGGGCTGCGTAAAGGCTCCCCTGGGGAGTTCAGTTCTACCCATAGGCTTATCTGGGTGCAATTTTTGATGGCTGAAAGGGGCTCTGTACGTGATTTCTGGGGTCATATTTTCAATTCCTCTGAGATTCCGGTTAGGCATGTATTTAGGGTTGTTCAGAAAGAGCGAACACAGAGAGTCCAGTTGCATGTGGGGCTGCGTAAAGGCTCCCCTGGGGAGTTCAGTTCTACCCAAAGGCTTCCTTTGGGGGCAATTTTTGATGAGTGAAAGGGGCTCTGTACGTGATTTCTGGGGTCATATTTTCAATTCCTCTCACATTCCGGTTAGGGATGTATTTCGGGTTCTTCAGAAAGAGCGAACACAGAGAGTCCAGTTGCATGTGGGGCTGCGTAAAGGCTCCCCTGGGGAGTTCAATTGTACCCAAAGGCTTCCTTTGGGGGCGATATTTAATGAATGAAAGGGGCTTTGTATGCGTTTTCTGGTGTCCTATTTTAAATTGCTCTCACATTCCGGGAAGGGATGTATTTAGGGTTGTTCAGAAAGAGCGAACACAGAGAGTCCAGTTGCATGTGGGGCTGCGTAAAGGCTCCACTGGGGAGTTCAATTGTACCCAAAGGCTTCCTTTGGGGGCGATATTTAATGAATGAAAGGGGCTTTGTATGCCTTTTCTGGGGTCCTATTTTAAATTCCTCTCACATTCCTGGAAGGGATGTATTTAATGTTGTTCAGAAAGAGCGAACACAGAGAGTCCAGTTGCATGTGGGGCTGCGTAAAGTCTCCCCTGGGGAGTTCTGTTCTACCCAAAGGCTTCCTTTTAGGGCAATTTTTGATGGGTGAAAGGGGCTCTGTACGCGTTTTCTGGGGTCCTATTTTAAATTCCTCTCAGATTCCAGGTAGGGATGTATTTAGGGTTGTTCAGAAAGAACGAACACAGAGAGTCCAGTTGCATGTGGGGCTGCGTAAAGGCTCCCCTGGGGAGTTCAGTTGTACCCAAAGGCTTATTTGCGGGCAATTTTTGATGGCTGAAAGGGGCTCTGTACGTGATTTCTGGGGTCATATTTTCTATTCCTCTGAGATTTCGGTTAGGCATGTATTTAGGGTTGTTCAGAAAGAGCGAACACAGAGAGTCCAGTTGCATGTGGGGCTGCGTAAAGGCTCCCCTGGGGAGTTCAGTTCTACCCAAAGGCTTCCTTTGGGGGCAATTTTTGATGGGTGAAAAAGGCTCTGTACATGATTCCTGGGGTCATATTTTCAATTCCTCTCAGATTCCGGGTAGGGATGTATTTAGGGTTGTTCAGAAAGAGCGAACACAGAGAGTCCAGTTGCATGTGGGGCTGCGTAAAGGCTCCCCTGGGGAGTTCAGTTCTACCCAAAGGCTTCCTTTGGGGGAAATTTTTGATGGGTGAAAAAGGCTCTGTACGTGATTCCTGGGGTCATATTTTCAATTCCTCTCAGATTCCGGGTAGGGATGTATTTAGGGTTGTTCAGAAAGAGCGAACACAGAGAGTCCAGTTGCATGTGGGGCTGCGTAAAGGCTCCCCTGGGGAGTTCAATTGTACCCAAAGGCTTCCTTTGGGGTTGATATTTAATGAATGAAAGGGCTTTGTATGCGTTTTCTGGGGTCCTATTTTAAATTCCTCTCACATTCCGGGAAGGGATGTTTTTAGGGTTGTTCAGAAAGAGCGAACACAGAGAGTCCAGTTGCATGTGGGTCTGCGTAAAGGCTCCCCTGGGGAGTTCTGTTCTACCCAAAGGCTTCCTTTGGGGGCTATTTTTGATGGGTGAAAGGGGCTCTGTACGTAATTTCTGGGGTCATATTTTCAATTCCTCTGAGATTCCGGTTAGGCATGTATTTAAGGTTGTTCAGAAAGAGCGAACACAGAGAGTCCAGTTGCATGTGGGGCTGCGTAAAGGCTCCCCTGGGGAGTTCAGCTGTACCCAAAGGCTTCCTTTCAGGGCAATTTTTGATGGGTGAAAGGGGCTCTGTACGCCTTTTCTGGGGTCTTATTTTAAATTCCTTCAGATTCCGGTTAGGGAGATATTTAGCATTGTTCAGAAAGAGCGAACACAGAGAGTCCAGTTGCATGTGGGTCTGCGTAAAGTCTCCCCTGGGGAGTTCAGTTCTACCCAAAGGCTTCCTTTGGGGGCAATTTTTGATGGGTGAAAGGGGCTCTGTACGTAATTTCTGGGGTCATATTTTCAATTCCTCTGAGATTCCGGTTAGGCATGTATTTAAGGTTGTTCAGAAAGAGCGAACACAGAGAGTCCAGTTGCATGTGGGGCTGCGTAAAGGCTCCCCTGGGGAGTTCAGCTGTACCCAAAGGCTTCCTTTCAGGGCAATTTTTGATGGGTGAAAGGGGCTCTGTACGCCTTTTCTGGGGTCTTATTTTAAATTCCTTCAGATTCCGGTTAGGGAGATATTTAGCATTGTTCAGAAAGAGCGAACACAGAGAGTCCAGTTGCATGTGGGTCTGCGTAAAGGCTCCCCTGGGGAGTTCTGTTCTACCCAAAGGCTTCCTTTGAGGGCTATTTTTGACGGGTGAAAGGGGCTCGGTACGCGTTTTCCAAGGTCCTATTTTCAATTCCTCTCAGATTCCAGGTAGGGATGTATTTAGGGTTGTTCAGAAAGAGCGAACACAGAGAGTCCAGTTGCATGTGGGGCTGCGTAAAGGCTCCCCTGGGGAGTTCAGTTCTACCCAAAGGCTTCCTTTGGGGGCAATTTTTGATGGGTGAAAGGGGCTCTGTACGTAATTTCTGGGGTCATATTTTCAATTCCTCTGAGATTCCGGTTAGGCATGTATTTAAGGTTGTTCAGAAAGAGCGAACACAGAGAGTCCAGTTGCATGTGGGGCTGCGTAAAGGCTCCCCTGGGGAGTTCAGCTGTACCCAAAGGCTTCCTTTCAGGGCAATTTTTGATGGGTGAAAGGGGCTCTGTACGCCTTTTCTGGGGTCTTATTTTAAATTCCTTCAGATTCCGGTTAGGGAGATATTTAGCATTGTTCAGAAAGAGCGAACACAGAGAGTCCAGTTGCATGTGGGTCTGCGTAAAGTCTCCCCTGGGGAGTTCAGTTCTACCCAAAGGCTTCCTTTGGGGGCAATTTTTGATGGGTGAAAAAGGCTCTGTACATGATTCCTGGGGTCATATTTTCAATTCCTCTGAGATTCCGGTTAGGCATGTATTTAAGGTTGTTCAGAAAGAGCGAACACAGAGAGTCCAGTTGCATGTGGGGCTGCGTAAAGGCTCCCCTGGGGAGTTCAGCTGTACCCAAAGGCTTCCTTTCAGGGCAATTTTTGATGGGTGAAAGGGGCTCTGTACGCCTTTTCTGGGGTCTTATTTTAAATTCCTTCAGATTCCGGTTAGGGAGATATTTAGCATTGTTCAGAAAGAGCGAACACAGAGAGTCCAGTTGCATGTGGGTCTGCGTAAAGGCTCCCCTGGGGAGTTCTGTTCTACCCAAAGGCTTCCTTTGAGGGCTATTTTTGACGGGTGAAAGGGGCTCGGTACGCGTTTTCCAAGGTCCTATTTTCAATTCCTCTCAGATTCCAGGTAGGGATGTATTTAGGGTTGTTCAGAAAGAGCGAACACAGAGAGTCCAGTTGCATGTGGGGCTGCGTAAAGGCTCCCCTGGGGAGTTCATTTCTACCCAAAGGCTTCCTTTGGGGGCAATTTTTGATGGGTGAAAGGGGCTCTGTACGTAATTTCTGGGGTCATATTTTCAATTCCTCTGAGATTCCGGTTAGGCATGTATTTAGGGTTGTTCAGAAAGAGCGAACACAGAGAGTCCAGTTGCATGTGGGGCTGCGTAAAGGCTCCCCTGGGGAGTTCAGCTGTACCCAAAGGCTTCCTTTCAGGGCAATTTTTGATGGGTGAAAGGGGCTCTGTACGCCTTTTCTGGGGTCTTATTTTAAATTCCTTCAGATTCCGGTTAGGGAGATATTTAGCATTGTTCAGAAAGAACGAACACAGAGAGTCCAGTTGCATGTGGGTCTGCGTAAAGTCTCCCCTGGGGAGTTCTGTTCTACCCAAAGGCTTCCTTTGGGGGCTATTTTTGACGGGTGAAAGGGGCTCGGTACGCGTTTTCCAAGGTCCTATTTTCAATTCCTCTCAGATTCCAGGTAGAGATGTATTTAGGGTTGTTCAGAAAGAGCGAACACAGAGAGTCCAGTTGCATGTGGGGCTGCGTAAAGGCTCCCCTGGTGAGTTCAGTTCTACCCAAAGGCTTCCTTTGGGGGCAATTTTTGATGGGTGAAAGGGGCTCTGTACGTAATTTCTGGGGTCATATTTTCAATTCCTCTGAGATTCCGGTTAGGCATGTATTTAAGGTTGTTCAGAAAGAGCGAACACAGAGAGTCCAGTTGCATGTGGGGCTGCGTAAAGGCTCCCCTGGGGAGTTCAGCTGTACCCAAAGGCTTCCTTTCAGGGCAATTTTTGATGGGTGAAAGGGGCTCTGTACGCCTTTTCTGGGGTCTTATTTTAAATTCCTTCAGATTCCGGTTAGGGAGATATTTAGCATTGTTCAGAAAGAGCGAACACAGAGAGTCCAGTTGCATGTGGGGCTGCGTAAAGTCTCCCCTGGGGAGTTCAGTTGTACCCATAGACTTCCTTTGGGGCATTTTTTGATGGTTGAATTGGGCTCTGTACGCGTTTTCTGGGTCTTATTTTAAATTCCTTCAGATTCGGTGTAGGGAGATATTTAGCATTCTTCAGAAAGAGCGAACACAGAAAGTCCAGCTGCACGTGGGTCTACGTGAAGGCTCCCCTGGAGAGTTCAGTTCTACCCAAAGGCTTCCTCTGGAGGCAATTTTTGATTGGCAAAAAAGCGCCTTGTACATATTTTCTGGGGTCCTATTTTCATTTCCTCTCAGATTCCAGGTAGGGCTGTATCTAGGGCTGTTCAGAAAGAGCGAACATAGAGAGTCCAGTTGCATGTCGAGATGCATAAAGGCTCCCCTGGGGAGTTCAGTTGTACCCAAAGGCTTCCTTTGGGGGCAAGTTTTGATGGGCAAAATGGGCCTTGTACAAGTTTTCTGTGGTCCTATTTTCAATTCCTCTCAGATTCCAGGTAGGGCTGTATTTAGCGTTGTTCAGAAAAATCGAACACAGAGAGTCCAGTTGCATGTGGGGCTGCGTAAAGTCTCCCCTGGGGAGTTCAGTTTTACCAAAAGACTTCCTTTGGGGGCAATTTTTGATGGTTGAAAGGGGCTCTGTAAGCATTTTCTGGGGTCTTATTTTAAATTCCTACAGATTGCGGATAGGGAGATATTTAGCATTGTTCAGAAAGAGCGAACACAGAGAGTCCAGCTGCATGTGGGGCTGCGTGACGGCTCCCCTTTGGAGTACAGTTTTACCCAAAGGCTTCCTTTGGGGGCAATTTTTGACGGGTGAAAGGGGCTTTGTACGCGATTTCTGGGGTCTTATTTTAAATTCCTCTCAGATTCCGGATAGGGATGTCTTTAGGGTTGTTCAGAAAGAGCGAACACAGAGAGTCCAGTTGTATGTGGGGCTGCTTAAAGGTTCCCCTGGGGAGTTCAGTTGTACCCAAAGGCTTCCTTTGGGGGCAATTTTTGATGGGTGAAAGGGGCTCTGTACGCCTTTTCTAGAGTCTTATTTTAAATTCCTTCTGATTCCGGTTAGAGAGATATTTAGCATTGTTCAGAAAGACCAAACACAGAGAGTCCAGTTGCATGTGGGGCTGCGTAAAAGCTCCCCTGGGGAGTTCAGTTGTACCCAAAGGCTTCCTTTGGGGGCAATTTTTGATGGGCGAAAGGGGTCTTGTATGCGTTTTCTGGGGTCCTATTTTAAATTCCTCTCACATTCCGGGAAGGGATGTATTTAGGGTTGTTCTGAAAGAGCGAACACAGAGAGTCCAGTTGCATGTGCGGATGCGTAAAGTCTCCCCTGGGGAGTTCAGTTGTACCCATAGACTTCCTTTGGGGCATTTTTTGATGGTTGAATTGGGCTCTGTACGCGTTTTCTTGGGTCCTATTTTAAATTCCTCTCAGATTCCGGGTAGGGCGATATTTAGGGTTGTTCAGAAAGAGCGAACACAGAGAGTCCATCTGCACGTGGGGCTGCGTGAAGGCTCCCCTGGGGAGTTCAGTTGTACCCAAAGGCTTCCTTTGGAGGCAATTTTTGATTGGCAAAAAAGCGCCTTGTATACATTTTCTGGGGTCCTATTTTCAATTCCTCTCAGATTCCGGGTAGGGATGTATTTAGGGTTGTTCAGAAATAGCGAACACAGAGAATCCAGTTGCATGTCGGGCTGCGTAAGGCTGCCCTGGGTAGTTCAGCTGTACCCAAAGGCTTACTTTGGGGGCAATTTTTGATGGGCAAAATGGGCCTTGTACACATTTTCTGCGGTCCTATTTTCAATTCCTCTCAGATTCCGGGTAGAGCTGTATTTAGGGTTATTCAGAAAGAGCGAACACAGAGAGTCCAGTTGCATGTGAGGCTGCAGAAAGGCTCCCCTGGGGAGTTCAGTTGTACCCGAAGGCTTGCTTTTGGGGCAATTTTTGATGGTTGAAAGGTGCTCTGTACGCGTTTTCTGGGGTCCTATTTTCAATTCCTCTCAGATTCCGGGTAGGGATGTACTTTTTTGTTTTTAAGAGAGTTAACACTGAGGGTCCAGTTGCATGACGAGCTGCGTAAAGGCTCCCCTGGGGAATTCAGTTGTACCCAAAGGCTTCCTTTGGGGGCATTTTTTGATGGGCGAAAGGGGCTCTGTACGTGATTTCTGGGGCTCTATTTTAAATTCCTCTCAGATTCCCGGTACGGATGTATTTAGGGTACTTCAGAAAGAGCGAACACAGAGAGTCTAGTTGCATGTGGGGCTGCGTAAAGGCTCCCCTGGGGAGTTCAGTTGTACCCAAAGGCTTCCTTTCAGGGCAATTTTTGACAGGTGAAAGGGGCTTTGTACGTGATTTCTCGGGTCATATTTTCAATTCCTCTGAGAATCCGGTTAGGCATGTATTTAAGGTTGTTCAGAAAGAGCGAACACAGAGAGTCCAGTTGCATGTGGGGCTGCGTAAAGGCTCCCCTGGGGAGTTCAGTTGTACCCAAAGGCTTCCTTTGGGGGCAATTTTTGATGGGCGAAAGGGGCTCTGTACGTGATTTCTGGGGCTCTATTTTAAATTCCTCTCAGATTCCCGGTACGGATGTATTTAGGGTTCTTCAGAAAGAGCGAACACAGAGAGTCCAGTTGCATGTGGGGCTGCGTAAAGGCTCCCCTGGGGAGTTCAGTTCTACCCAAAGGCTTCCTTTCGGGGCAATTTTTGACGGGTGAAAGGGGCTCTGTACACGTTTTCCAGGGTCCTATTTTAAATTCCTCTCAGATTCCGGTTAGGGATATATTTAGGGTTGTTCAGAAAGAGCGAACACAGAGAGTCCAGTTGCATGTGGGGCTGCGTAAAGGCTCCCATGGGGAGTTCAGTTCTACCCAAATGCTAACTTTCAGGGCAATTTTTGATGGGTGAAAGGGGCTTTGTACGCGATTACCTGGGTTCTATTTTCAATTCCTCTCAGATTCCGGGTATGAATATATTTAGGGTTGTTCAGAAATAGCGAACACAGAGAGTCCAGTTGCATGTGGGGCTGCGTAAAGGCTCCCCTGGGGAGTTCAGTTCTACCCAAAGGCTTCCTTTGGGGGCGATATTTAATGAATGAAAGGGGCTTTGTATGCGTTTTCTGGGGTCCTATTTTAAATTACTCTCACATTCCGGGAAGGGATGTATTTATGGTTGTTCAGAAAGAGCGAACACAGAGAGTCCAGTTGCATGTGGGGCTGTGTAAAGTCTCCCCTAGGGAGTTCACTTGTTCCCAAAGGCTTCCTTAGGGGGCTATTTTTGATGGCTGAAAGGGGCTTTGTATGCATTTTCTGGGGTCCTATTTTAAATTCCTCTCACATTCCGGTTAGGGATGTATTTAGGGTTGTTCAGAAAGAGCGAACACAGAGAGTCCAGTTGCATGTGGGGCTGCGTAAAGGCTCCCCTGGGGAGTTCAGTTCTACCCAAAGGCTTACTTTGGGGGCGATATTTAATGAATGAAAGGGGCTTTGTATGCGTTTTCTGGGGTCCTATTTTAAATTACTCTCACATTCCGGGAAGTGATGTATTTAGGGTTGTTCAGAAAGAGCGAACACAGAGAGTCCAGTTGCATGTGGGGCTGTGTAAAGTCTCCCCTAGGGAGTTCAATTCTATCCAAAGGCTTCCTTTTAGGGCGATTTTTGATGGGTGAAAGGGGCTCTGTACGTGATTTCTGGGGTCATATTTTCAATTCCTCTCAGATTCCGGTTAGGGATGTATTTAGGGTTGTTCAGAAAGAGCGAACACAGAGAGTCCAGTTGCATGTGGGGCTGTGTAAATTCTCCCCTAGGGAGTTCAATTCTACCCAAAGGCTTCCTTTCGGGGAAATTTTTGACGGGTGAAAAGGGCTCTGTACGGGTTTTCCAGGATCCAATTTTCAATTCCTCTCAGATTCCAGGTAGGTATGTATTTAGGGTTGTTCAGAAAGAGCGAACACAGAGAGTCCAGTTGCATGTGGGGCTGCGTAAATGCTCCCCTGTGGAGTTAAGTTGTTCCCAAAGGCTTCCTTTGGGGGCTATTTTTGATGGCTGAAAGGGGCATTGTATGCATTTTCTGGGGTCCTATTTTAAATTCCTCTCAGATTCCGGTTAGGGATGTATTTAGGGTTGTTCAGAAAGAGCGAACACAGAGAGTCCAGTTGCATGTGGGGCTGCGTAAAGGCTCCCCTGGGGAGTTCAGTTGTACCCAAAGGCTTCCTTTGGGGGCAATTTTTGATGGGCGAAAGGGGCTCTGTACGTGATTTCTGGGGCTCTATTTTAAATTCCTCTCAGATTCCCGGTACGGATGTATTTAGGGTTGTTCAGAAAGAGCGAACACAGAGAGTCCAGTTGCATGTGGGGCTGCGTAATTGCTCCCCTGGGGAGTTCAGTTGTTCCCAAAGGCTTCCTTTGGGGGCGATATTTAATGAATGAAAGGGGCTTTGTATGCGTTTTCTGGGGTCCTATTTTAAATTCCTCTCACATTCCGGGAAGGGATGTACTTAGGGTTGTTCAGAAAGAGCGAACACAGAGAGTCCAGTTGCATGTAGGGCTGCGTAAATGCTCCCCTGGGGAGTTCAGTTGTACCCAAAGGCTTCCTTTGGGGGCAATTTTTGACGGGTGAAAGGGGCTCTGTACACGTTTTCCAGGGTCCTATTTTAAATTCCTCTCAGATTCCGGTTAGGGATATATTTAGGGTTGTTCAGAAAGAGCGAACACAGAGAGTCCAGTTGCATGTGGGGCTGCGTAAAGGCTCCCCTGGGGAGTTCAGTTGTTCCCAAAGGCTTCCTTTGGGGGCTATTTTTGATGGGTGAAAGGGGCTCTGTACGTGATTTCTGGGGTCATATTTTCAATTCCTCTGAGATTCCGGATAGGGATGTATTTAGGGTTGTTCAGAAAGAGCGAACACAGAGAGTCCAGTTGCATGTGGGGCTGCGTAAAGGCTCCCCTGGGGAGTTCAGTTCTACCCAAAGGCTTCCTTTGGAGGCAATTTGTTATGGGTGAATGCGGCTTTGTATGCGTTTTCTGGGGTCCTATTTTAAATTCCTCTCACATTCCGGGAAGGGATGCACTTAGGGTTGATCAGAAAGAGCGAACACAGAGAGTCCAGTTGCATGTGGGGCTGCGTAAAGGCTCCCCTGGGGAGGTCAGTTCTACCCAAAGGCTTCCTTTCAGGGCAATTTTTGATGGTTGAAAGGGGCTCTGTACGCGGTTTCTGGGGTCCTATTTCAAATCCCCTCAGATTCCGGTTAGGCATGGATTTAGGGTTGTTCAGAAAGAGCGAACACAGAGAGTCCAGTTGCATGTGGGTCTGCGTAAAGGCTCCCCTGGGGAGTTCAGTTGTACCCAAAGGCTTCCTTTCAGGGCAATTTTTGATGGGTGAAAAGGGCTCTGTACGTGATTTCTGGGGTCATATTTTCAATTCCTCTCAGATTCCGGGAAGGGATGTACTTAGGGTTGTTCAGAATGAGCGAACACAGAGAGTCCAGTTGCATGTGGGGCTGCGTAAAGCTCCCCTGGGGAGTTCAGTTGTTCCCAAAGGCTTCCTTCGGGGGCTATTTTTGATGGGTGAAAGGGGCTCTGTACGTAATTTCTGGGGTCATATTTTCAATTCCTCTGAGATTCCGGTTAGGCATGTATTTAAGGTTGTTCAGAAAGAGCGAACACAGAGAGTCCAGTTGCATGTGGGGCTGCGTAAAGGCTCCCCTGGGGAGTTCAGCTGTACCCAAAGGCTTCCTTTCAGGGCAATTTTTGATGGGTGAAAGGGGCTCTGTACGCCTTTTCTGGGGTCTTATTTTAAATTCCTTCAGATTCCGGTTAGGGAGATATTTAGCATTGTTCAGAAAGAGCGAACACAGAGAGTCCAGTTGCATGTGGGTCTGCGTAAAGTCTCCCCTGGGGAGTTCAGTTCTACCCAAAGGCTTCCTTTGGGGGCAATTTTTGATGGGTGAAAGGGGCTTTGTACGTAATTTCTGGGGTCATATTTTCAATTCCTCTGAGATTCCGGTTAGGCATGTATTTAAGGTTGTTCAGAAAGAGCGAACACAGAGAGTCCAGTTGCATGTGGGGCTGCGTAAAGGCTCCCCTGGGGAGTTCAGCTGTACCCAAAGGCTTCCTTTCAGGGCAATTTTTGATGGGTGAAAGGGGCTCTGTACGCCTTTTCTGGGGTCTTATTTTAAATTCCTTCAGATTCCGGTTAGGGAGATATTTAGCATTGTTCAGAAAGAGCGAACACAGAGAGTCCAGTTGCATGTGGGTCTGCGTAAAGGCTCCCCTGGGGAGTTCTGTTCTACCCAAAGGCTTCCTTTGGGGGCTATTTTTGACGGGTGAAAGGGGCTCGGTACGCGTTTTCCAAGGTCCTATTTTCAATTCCTCTCAGATTCCAGGTAGGGATGTATTTAGGGTTGTTCAGAAAGAGCGAACACAGAGAGTCCAGTTGCATGTGGGGCTGCGTAAAGGCTCCCCTGGGGAGTTCAGTTCTACCCAAAGGCTTCCTTTGGGGGCAATTTTTGATGGGTGAAAGGGGCTCTGTACGTAATTTCTGGGGTCATATTTTCAATTCCTCTGAGATTCCGGTTAGGCATGTATTTAAGGTTGTTCAGAAAGAGCGAACACAGAGAGTCCAGTTGCATGTGGGGCTGCGTAAAGGCTCCCCTGGGGAGTTCAGCTGTACCCAAAGGCTTCCTTTCAGGGCAATTTTTGATGGGTGAAAGGGGCTCTGTACGCCTTTTCTGGGGTCTTATTTTAAATTCCTTCAGATTCCGGTTAGGGAGATATTTAGCATTGTTCAGAAAGAGCGAACACAGAGAGTCCAGTTGCATGTGGGGCTGCGTAAAGTCTCCCCTGGGGAGTTCTGTTCTACCCAAAGGCTTCCTTTGGGGGCTATTTTTGACGGGTGAAAGGGGCTCGGTACGCGTTTTCCAAGGTCCTATTTTAAATTCCTTCAGATCCGGTGTAGGGAGATATTTAGCATTCTTCAGAAAGAGCGAACACAGAAAGTCCAGCTGCACGTGGGTCTACGTGAAGGCTCCCCTGGAGAGTTCAGTTCTACCCAAAGGCTTCCTCTGGAGGCAATTTTTGATTGGCAAAAAAGCGCCTTGTACATATTTTCTGGGGTCCTATTTTCATTTCCTCTCAGATTCCAGGTAGGGCTGTATCTAGGGCTGTTCAGAAAGAGCGAACATAGAGAGTCCAGTTGCATGTCGAGATGCGTAAAGGCTCCCCTGGGGAGTTCAGTTGTACCCAAAGGCTTCCTTTGGGGGAGAGTTTTGATGGGCAAAATGGGCCTTGTACAAGTTTTCTGTGGTCCTATTTTCAATTCCTCTCAGATTCCAGGTAGGGCTGTATTTAGCGTTGTTCAGAAAAATCGAACACAGAGAGTCCAGTTGCATGTGGGGCTGCGTAAAGTCTCCCCTGGGGAGTTCAGTTTTACCAAAAGACTTCCTTTGGGGGCAATTTTTGATGGTTGAAAGGGGCTCTGTAAGCATTTTCTGGGGTCTTATTTTAAATTCCTACAGATTGCGGATAGGGAGATATTTAGCATTGTTCAGAAAGAGCGAACACAGAGAGTCCAGCTGCATGTGGGGCTGCGTGACGGCTCCCCTTTGGAGTACAGTTTTACCCAAAGGCTTCCTTTGGGGGCAATTTTTGACGGGTGAAAGGGGCTTTGTACGCGATTTCTGGGGTCTTATTTTAAATTCCTCTCAGATTCCGGATAGGGATGTCTTTAGGGTTGTTCAGAAAGAGCGAACACAGAGAGTCCAGTTGTATGTGGGGCTGCTTAAAGGTTCCCCTGGGGAGTTCAGTTGTACCCAAAGGCTTCCTTTGGGGGCAATTTTTGATGGGCGAAAGGGGTCTTGTATGCGTTTTCTGGGGTCCTATTTTAAATTCCTCTCACATTCCGGGAAGGGATGTATTTAGGGTTGTTCTGAAAGAGCGAACACAGAGAGTCCAGTTGCATGTGCGGATGCGTAAAGTCTCCCCTGGGGAGTTCAGTTGTACCCATAGACTTCCTTTGGGGCATTTTTTGATGGTTGAATTGGGCTCTGTACGCGTTTTCTTGGGTCCTATTTTAAATTCCTCTCAGATTCCGGGTAGGGCGATATTTAGGGTTGTTCAGAAAGAGCGAACACAGAGAGTCCATCTGCACGTGGGGCTGCGTGAAGGCTCCCCTGGGGAGTTCAGTTGTACCCAAAGGCTTCCTTTGGAGGCAATTTTTGATTGGCAAAAAAGCGCCTTGTATACATTTTCTGGGGTCCTATTTTCAATTCCTCTCAGATTCCGGGTAGGGATGTATTTAGGGTTGTTCAGAAATAGCGAACACAGAGAATCCAGTTGCATGTCGGGCTGCGTAAGGCTGCCCTGGGTAGTTCAGCTGTACCCAAAGGCTTACTTTGGGGGCAATTTTTGATGGGCAAAATGGGCCTTGTACACATTTTCTGCGGTCCTATTTTCAATTCCTCTCAGATTCCGGGTAGAGCTGTATTTAGGGTTATTCAGAAAGAGCGAACACAGAGAGTCCAGTTGCATGTGAGGCTGCAGAAAGCCTCCCCTGGGGAGTTCAGTTGTACCCGAAGGCTTGCTTTTGGGGCAATTTTTGATGGTTGAAAGGTGCTCTGTACGCGTTTTCTGGGGTCCTATTTTCAATTCCTCTCAGATTCCGGGTAGGGATGTACTTTTTTGTTTTTAAGAGAGTTAACACTGAGGGTCCAGTTGCATGACGAGCTGCGTAAAGGCTCCCCTGGGGAATTCAGTTGTACCCAAAGGCTTCCTTTGGGGGCATTTTTTGATGGGCGAAAGGGGCTCTGTACGTGATTTCTGGGGCTCTATTTTAAATTCATCTCAGATTCCCGGTACGGATGTATTTAGGGTACTTCAGAAAGAGCGAACACAGAGAGTCTAGTTGCATGTGGGGCTGCGTAAATGCTCCCCTGGGGAGTTCAGTTCTACCCAAAGGCTTCCTTTCAGGGCAATTTTTGACAGGTGAAAGGGGCTTTGTACGTGATTTCTCGGGTCATATTTTCAATTCCTCTGAGAATCCGGTTAGGCATGTATTTAAGGTTGTTCAGAAAGAGCGAACACAGAGAGTCCAGTTGCATGTGGGGCTGCGTAAAGGCTCCCCTGGGGAGTGCAGTTGTACCCAAAGGCTTCCTTTGGGGGCGATATTTAATGAATGAAAGGGGCTTTGTATGCGTTTTCTGGGGTCCTATTTTAAATTCCTCTCAAATTCCGGATAGGGATGTCTTTAGGGTTGTTCAGAAAGAGCGAACACAGAGAGTCCAGTTGCATGTGGGGCTGCGTAAAGGCTCCCCTGGGTAGTTCAGTTCTACCCAAAGGCTTCCTTTCGGGGCAATTTTTGACGGGTGAAAGGGGCTCTGTACACGTTTTCCAGGGTCCTATTTTAAATTCCTCTCAGATTCCGGTTAGGGATATATTTAGGGTTGTTCAGAAAGAGCGAACACAGAGAGTCCAGTTGCATGTGGGGCTGCGTAAAGGCTCCCATGGGGAGTTCAGTTCTACCCAAATGCTAACTTTCAGGGCATTTTTGATGGGTGAAAGGGGCTTTGTACGCGATTACCTGGGTTCTATTTTCAATTCCTCTCAGATTCCGGGTATGAATATATTTAGGGTTGTTCAGAAATAGCGAACACAGAGAGTCCAGTTGCATGTGGGGCTGCGTAAAGGCTCCCCTGGGGAGTTCAGTTCTACCCAAAGGCTTCCTTTGGGGGCGATATTTAATGAATGAAAGGGGCTTTGTATGCGTTTTCTGGGGTCCTATTTTAAATTACTCTCACATTCCGGGAAGGGATGTATTTATGGTTGTTCAGAAAGAGCGAACACAGAGAGTCCAGTTGCATGTGGGGCTGTGTAAAGTCTCCCCTAGGGAGTTCACTTGTTCCCAAAGGCTTCCTTAGGGGGCTATTTTTGATGGCTGAAAGGGGCTTTGTATGCATTTTCTGGGGTCCTATTTTAAATTCCTCTCAGATTCCGGTTAGGGATGTATTTAGGGTTGTTCAGAAAGAGCGAACACAGAGAGTCCAGTTGCATGTGGGGCTGCGTAAAGGCTCCCCTGGGGAGTTCAGTTGTACCCAAAGGCTTCCTTTGGGGGCAATTTTTGATGGGCGAAAGGGGCTCTGTACATGATTTCTGGGGCTCTATTTTAAATTCCTCTCAGATTCCCGGTACGGATGTATTTAGGGTTCTTCAGAAAGAGCGAACACAGAGAGTCCAGTTGCATGTGGGGCTGCGTAAAGGCTCCCCTGGGGAGTTCAGATGTACCGAAAGGCTTCCTTTCAGGGCAACTTTTGATGGTTCAAAGGGGCTTTGTACGTGATTTCTCGGGTCATATTTTCAATTCCTCTGAGATTCCGGTTAGGCATGTATTTAGGGTTGTTCAGAAAGAGCGAACACAGAGAGTCCAGTTGCATGTGGGGCTGCGTAAAGGCTCCCATGGGGAGTTCAGTTGTACCCAAAGGCTTCCTTTGGGGGCGATATTTAATGAATGAAAGGGGCTTTGTATGCGTTTTCTGGGGTCCTATTTTAAATTCCTCTCACATTCCGGGAAGGGATGTACTTAGGGTTGTTCAGAAAGAGCGAACACAGAGAGTCCAGTTGCATGTAGGGCTGCGTAAAGGCTCCCCTGGGGAGTTCAGTTGTACCCAAAGGCTTCCTTTGGGGGCAATTTTTGACGGGTGAAAGGGGCTCTGTACACGTTTTCCAGGGTCCTATTTTAAATTCCTCTCAGATTCCGGTTAGGGATATATTTAGGGTTGTTCAGAAAGAGCGAACACAGAGAGTCCAGTTGCATGTGGGGCTGCGTAAAGGCTCCCCTGGGGAGTTCAGTTGTTCCCAAAGGCTTCCTTTGGGGGCTATTTTTGATGGGTGAAAGGGGCTCTGTACGTGATTTCTGGGGTCATATTTTCAATTCCTCTGAGATTCCGGATAGGGATGTATTTAGGGTTGTTCAGAAAGAGCGAACACAGAGAGTCCAGTTGCATGTGGGGCTGCGTAAAGGCTCCCCTGGGGAGTTCAGTTCTACCCAAAGGCTTCCTTTGGAGGCAATTTGTTATGGGTGAATGCGGCTTTGTATGCGTTTTCTGGGGTCCTATTTTAAATTCCTCTCACATTCCGGGAAGGGATGCACTTAGGGTTGATCAGAAAGAGCGAACACAGAGAGTCCAGTTGCATGTGGGGCTGCGTAAAGGCTCCCCTGGGGAGGTCAGTTCTACCCAAAGGCTTCCTTTCAGGGCAATTTTTGATGGTTGAAAGGGGCTCTGTACGCGGTTTCTGGGGTCCTATTTTCAATTCCTCTCAGACTCTGGGTAGGGAGATATTTAGGGTTGTTCAGAAAGAGCGAACACAGCGAGTTCCGTTGCATGTGGGTCTGCGTAAAGGCTCCCCTGGGGAGTTCAGTTGTACCCAAAGGCTTCCTTTGGGGCAATTTTTGATGGGTGAATGGGGCTCTGTACCTGCTTTCTGGGGTCCTATTTCAAATCCCCTCAGATTCCGGTTAGGCATGGATTTAGGGTTGTTCAGAAAGAGCGAACACAGAGAGTCCAGTTGCATGTGGGTCTGCGTAAAGGCTCCCCTGGGGAGTTCAGTTGTACCCAAAGGCTTCCTTTGGGGGCAATTTTTGATGGGTGAAAGGGGCTCTGTACGTGATTTCTGGGGTCATATTTTCAATTCCTCTCAGATTCCGGGAAGGGATGTACTTAGGGTTGTTCAGAATGAGCGAACACAGAGAGTCCAGTTGCATGTGGGGCTGCGTAAAGGCTCCCCTGGGGAGTTCAGTTGTTCCCAAAGGCTTCCTTCGGGGGCAATTTTTGATGGGTAAAATGGGCTTTGTATGCGTTTTCTGGGGTCCTATTTTCAATTCCTCTCATATTCCAGGTAGGGATGTACTTAGGGTTGTTCAGAAAGAGCGAACACAGAGAGTCCAGTTGCATGTGGGGCTGTGTAAAGTCTCCCCTAGGGAGTTCAATTCTATCCAAAGGCTTCCTTTTATGGTGATTTTTGATGGGTGAAAGGGGCTCTGTACGTGATTTCTGGGGTCATATTTTCAATTCCTCTCAGATTCCGGTTAGGGATGTATTTAGGGTTGTTCAGAAAGAGCGAACACAGAGAGTCCAGTTGCATGTGGGGCTGTGTAAAGTCTCCCCTAGGGAGTTCAATTCTACCCAAAGGCTTCCTTTCGGGGAAATTTTTGACGGGTGAAAGGGGCTCTGTACGCGTTTTCCAGGATCCAATTTTCAATTCCTCTCAGGTTCCAGGTAGGTATGTATTTAGGGTTGTTCAGAAAGAGCGAACACAGAGAGTCCAGTTGCATGTGGGGCTGCGTAAATGCTCCCCTGGGGAGTTAAGTTGTTCCCAAAGGCTTCCTTTGGGGGCTATTTTTGATGGCTGAAAGGGGCTTTGTATGCATTTTCTGGGGTCCTATTTTAAATTCCTCTCAGATTCCGGTTAGGGATGTATTTAGGGTTGTTCAGAAAGAGCGAACACAGAGAGTCCAGTTGCATGGGGGGCTGCGTAATTGCTCCCCTGGGGAGTTCAGTAGTTCCCAAAGGCTTCCTTTCAGGGCAACTTTTGATGGTTGAAAGGGGCTTTGTACCTGATTTCTCGGGTCATATTTTCAATTCCTCTGAGATTCTGGTTAGGCATGTATTTAGGGTTGTTCAGAAAGAGCGAACACAGAGAGTCCAGTTGCATGTGGGGCTGCGTAAAGGCTCCCCTGGGGAGTTCAGTTGTACCCAAAGGCTTCCTTTGGGGGCGATATTTAATGAATGAAAGGTGCTTTGTATGCGTTTTCTGGGGTCCTATTTTAAATTCCTCTCACATTCCGGGAAGGGATGTATTTAGGGTTGTTCAGAAAGAGCGAACACAGAGAGTCCAGTTGCATGTGGGGCTGCGTAAAGGCTCCCCTGGGGAGTTCAGTTCTACCCAAAGGCTTCCTTTGGGGGCTATTTTTGATGGGTGAAAGGGGCTCTGTACGTGATTTCTGGGGTCATATTTTCAATTCCTCTCAGATTCCGGTTAGGCATGTATTTAGGGTTGTTCAGAAAGAGCGAACACAGAGAGTCCAGTTGCATGTGGGGCTGCGTAAAGGCTCCCCTGGGGAGTTCAGTTGTACCGAAAGGCTTCCTTTCAGGGCAACTTTTGATGGTTGAAAGGGGCTCTGTACGTGATTTCTGGGGTCATATTTTCAATTCCTCTGAGATTCCGGTTAGAAATGTATTTAGGGTTGTTCAGAAAGAGCGAACACAGAGAGTCCAGTTGCATGTGGGGCTGCGTAAAGGCTCCCCTGGGGAGTTCAGTTCTACCCAAAGGCTTCCTTTGGGGGCGATATTTAATGAATGAAAGGGGCTTTGTATGCCTTTTCTGGGGTCATATTTTCAATTCCTCTCACATTCCTGGAAGGGATGTATTTAGGGTTGTTCAGAAAGTGCGAACACAGAGAGTCCAGTTGCATGTGGGGCTGCGTAAAGTCTCCCCTGGGGAGTTCTGTTCTACCCAAAGGCTTCCTTTTAGGGCAATTTTTGATGGGTGAAAGGGGCTCTGTACGCGTTTTCTGGGGTCCTATTTTAAATTCCTCTCAGATTCCAGGTAGGGATGTATTTAGGGTTGTTCAGAAAGAGCGAACACAGAGAGTCCAGTTGCATGTGGGGCTGCGTAAAGGCTCCCCTGGGGAGTTCAGTAGTTCCCAAAGGCTTCCTTTCAGGGCAACTTTTGATGGTTGAAAGGGGCTTTGTACCTGATTTCTCGGGTCATATTTTCAATTCCTCTGAGATTCTGGTTAGGCATGTATTTAGGGTTGTTCAGAAAGAGCGAACACAGAGAGTCCAGTTGCATGTGGGGCTGCGTAAAGGCTCCCCTGGGGAGTTCAGTTGTACCCAAAGGCTTCCTTTGGGGGCGATATTTAATGAATGAAAGGTGCTTTGTATGCGTTTTCTGGGGTCCTATTTTAAATTCCTCTCACATTCCGGGAAGGGATGTATTTAGGGTTGTTCAGAAAGAGCGAACACAGAGAGTCCAGTTGCATGTGGGGCTGCGTAAAGGCTCCCCTGGGGAGTTCAGTTCTACCCAAAGGCTTCCTTTGGGGGCTATTTTTGATGGGTGAAAGGGGCTCTGTACGTGATTTCTGGGGTCATATTTTCAATTCCTCTCAGATTCCGGTTAGGCATGTATTTAGGGTTGTTCAGAAAGAGCGAACACAGAGAGTCCAGTTGCATGTGGGGCTGCGTAAAGGCTCCCCTGGGGAGTTCAGTTGTACCGAAAGGCTTCCTTTCAGGGCAACTTTTGATGGTTGAAAGGGGCTCTGTACGTGATTTCTGGGGTCATATTTTCAATTCCTCTGAGATTCCGGTTAGAAATGTATTTAGGGTTGTTCAGAAAGAGCGAACACAGAGAGTCCAGTTGCATGTGGGGCTGCGTAAAGGCTCCCCTGGGGAGTTCAGTTCTACCCAAAGGCTTCCTTTGGGGGCGATATTTAATGAATGAAAGGGGCTTTGTATGCCTTTTCTGGGGTCATATTTTCAATTCCTCTCACATTCCTGGAAGGGATGTATTTAGGGTTGTTCAGAAAGTGCGAACACAGAGAGTCCAGTTGCATGTGGGGCTGCGTAAAGTCTCCCCTGGGGAGTTCTGTTCTACCCAAAGGCTTCCTTTTAGGGCAATTTTTGATGGGTGAAAGGGGCTCTGTACGCGTTTTCTGGGGTCCTATTTTAAATTCCTCTCAGATTCCAGGTAGGGATGTATTTAGGGTTGTTCAGAAAGAGCGAACACAGAGAGTCCAGTTGCATGTGGGGCTGCGTAAAGGCTCCCCTGGGGAGTTCAGTTGTACCCAAAGGCTTATTTGCGGGAAATTTTTGATGGCAGAAAGGGGCTCTGTACGTGATTTCTGGGGTCATATTTTTAATTCCTCTGAAATTTCGGTTAGGCATGTATTTAGGGTTGTTCAGAAAGAGCGAACACAGAGAGTCCAGTTGCATGTGGGGCTGCGTAAAGGCTCCCCTGGGGAGTTCAGTTCTACCCAAAGGCTTCCTTTCAGGGCAATTTTTGATGGGTGAAAAAGGCTCTGTACATGATTCCTGGGGTCATATTTTCAATTCCTCTCAGATTCCGGGTAGGGATGTATTTAGGGTTGTTCAGAAAGAACGAACACAGAGAGTCCAGTTGCATGTGGGGCTGCGTAAAGGCTCCCCTGGGGAGTTCAGTTCTACCCAAAGGCTTCCTTTGGGGGAATTTTTTGATGGGTGAAAAAGGCTCTGTACGTGATTCCTGGGGTCATATTTTCAATTCCTCTCAGATTCCGGGTAGGGATGTATTTAGGGTTGTTCAGAAAGAGCGAACACAGAGAGTCCAGTTGCATGTGGGGCTGCGTAAAGGCTCCACTGGGGAGTTCAATTGTACCCAAAGGCTTCCTTTGGGGGCGATATTTAATGAATGAAAGGGGCTTTGTATGCATTTTATGGGGTCATATTTTAAATTCCTCTCACATTCCTGGAAGGGATGTATTTAGGGTTGTTCAGAAAGAGCGAACACAGAGAGTCCAGTTGCATGTGGGGCTGCGTAAAGTCTCCCCTGGGGAGTTCTGTTCTACCCAAAGGCTTCCTTTTAGGGCAATTTTTGATGGGTGAAAGGGGCTCTGTACGTGATTTCTGGGGTCATATTTTCAATTCCTCTCAGATTCCAGATAGGGATGTATTTAGGGTTGTTCAGAAAGAGCGAACACAGAGAGTCCAGTTGCATGTGGGGCTGCGTAAAGGCTCCCCTGGGGAGTTCAGTTGTACCCAAAGGCTTATTTGCGGGCAATTTTTGATGGCTGAAAGGGGCTCTGTACGTGATTTCTGGGGTCATATTTTCAATTCCTCTGAGATTTCGGTTAGGCATGTATTTAGGGTTGTTCAGAAAGAGCGAACACAGAGAGTCCAGTTGCATGTGGGGCTGCGTAAAGGCTCCCCTGGGGAGTTCAGTTCTACCCAAAGGCTTCCTTTCAGGGCAATTTTTGATGGGTGAAAAAGGCTCTGTACATGATTCCTGGGGTCATATTTTCAATTCCTCTCAGATTCCGGGTAGGGATGTATTTAGGGTTGTTCAGAAAGAGCGAACACAGAGAGTCCAGTTGCATGTGGGGCTGCGTAAAGGCTCCCCTGGGGAGTTCAGTTCTACCCAAAGGCTTCCTTTGGGGGAATTTTTTGATGGGTGAAAAAGGCTCTGTACGTGATTCCTGGGGTCATATTTTCAATTCCTCTCAGATTCCGGGTAGGGATGTATTTAGGGTTGTTCAGAAAGAGCGAACACAGAGAGTCCAGTTGCATGTGGGGCTGCGTAAAGGCTCCCCTGGGGAGTTCAATTGTACCCAAAGGCTTCCTTTGGGGGTGATATTTAATGAATGAAAGGGGCTTTTTATGCGTTTTCTGGGGTCCTATTTTAAATTCCTCTCACATTCCGGGAAGGGATGTATTTAGGGTTGTTCAGAAAGAGCGAACACAGAGAGTCCAGTTGCATTTGGTCTGCGTAAAGTCTCCCCTGGGGAGTTCTGTTCTACCCAAAGGCTTCCTTTGGGGGCTATTTTTGACGGGTGAAAGGGGCTCGGTACGCGTTTTCCAAGGTCCTATTTTCAATTCCTCTCAGATTCCCGGTACGGATGTATTTAGGGTTGTTCAGAAAGAGCGAACACAGAGAGTCCAGTTGCATGTGGGGCTGCGTAAAGGCTCCCCTGGGGAGTTCAGTTCTACCCAAAGGCTTCCTTTGGGGGCAATTTTTGATGGGTGAAAGGGGCTCTGTACGTAATTTCTGGGGTCCTATTTTCAATTCCTCTGAGATTCCGGTTAGGCATGTATTTAAGGTTGTTCAGAAAGAGCGAACACAGAGAGTCCAGTTGCATGTGGGGCTGCGTAAAGGCTCCCCTGGGGAGTTCACCTGTACCCAAAGGCTTCCTTTCAGGGCAATTTTTGATGGGTGAAAGGGGCTCTGTACGCCTTTTCCTGGGTCTTATTTTAAATTCCTTCTGATTCCGGTTAGGGAGATATTTAGCATTGTTCAGAAAGAGCGAACACAGAGAGTCCAGTTACATGTGGGGCTGCGTAAAGTCTCCCCTGGGGAGTTCAGTTGTACCCATAGACTTCCTTTGGGGCATTTTTTGATGGTTGAATTGGGCTCTGTACGCGTTTTCTGGGTCTTATTTTAAATTCCTTCAGATTCGGTGTAGGGAGATATTTAGCATTCTTCAGAAAGAGCGAACACAGAAAGTCCAGCTGCACGTGGGTCTACGTGAAGGCTCCCCTGGAGAGTTCAGTTCTACCCAAAGGCTTCCTCTGGAGGCAATTTTTGATTGGCAAAAAAGCGCCTTGTACATATTTTCTGGGGTCCTATTTTCATTTCCTCTCAGATTCCAGGTAGGGCTGTATCTAGGGCTGTTCAGAAAGAGCGAGCACAGAGAGTCCAGTTGCATGTGGGGCTGCGTAAAGGCTCCCCTGGGGAGTTCAGTTTTACCCAAAGGCTTCCTTTGGGGGCAAGTTTTGATGGGCAAAATGGGCCTTGTACAAGTTTTCTGTGGTCCTATTTTCAATTCCTCTCAGATTCCAGGTAGGGCTGTATTTAGCGTTGTTCAGAAAAATCGAACACAGAGAGTCCAGTTGCATGTGGGGCTGCGTAAAGTCTCCCCTGGGGAGTTCAGTTTTACCAAAAGACTTCCTTTGGGGGCAATTTTTGATGGTTGAAAGGGGCTCTGTAAGCATTTTCTGGGGTCTTATTTTAAATTCCTACAGATTGCGGATAGGGAGATATTTAGCATTGTTCAGAAAGAGCGAACACAGAGAGTCCAGCTGCATGTGGGGCTGCGTGACGGCTCCCCTTTGGAGTACAGTTTTACCCAAAGGCTTCCTTTGGGGGCAATTTTTGACGGGTGAAAGGGGCTCTGTACGCGATTTCTGGGGTCTTATTTTAAATTCCTCTCAGATTCCGGATAGGGATGTCTTTAGGGTTGTTCAGAAAGAGCGAACACAGAGAGTCCAGTTGCATGTGGGGCTGCTTAAAGGTTCCCCTGGGGAGTTCAGTTGTACCCAAAGGCTTCCTTTGGGGGCAATTTTTGATGGGTTAAAAGGGGCTCTGTACGCCTTTTCTAGAGTCTTATTTTAAATTCCTTCTGATTCCGGTTAGAGAGATATTTAGCATTGTTCAGAAAGACCAAACACAGAGAGTCCAGTTGCATGTGGGGCTGCGTAAAAGCTCCCCTGGGGAGTTCAGTTGTACCCAAAGGCTTCCTTTGGGGGCAATTTTTGATGGGCGAAAGGGGTCTTGTATGCGTTTTCTGGGGTCCTATTTTAAATTCCTCTCAGATTCCGGGTACGGATGTATTTAGGGTTGTTCTTAAAGAGCGAACACAGAGAGTCCAGTTGCATGTGCGGATGCGTAAAGTCTCCCCTGGGGAGTTCAGTTGTACCCATAGACTTCCTTTGGGGCATTTTTTGATGGTTGAATTGGGCTCTGTACGCGTTTTCTTGGGTCCTATTTTAAATTCCTCTCAGATTCCGGGTAGGGCGATATTTAGGGTTGTTCAGAAAGAGCGAACACAGAGAGTCCATCTGCACGTGGGGCTGCGTGAAGGCTCCCCTGGGGAGTTCAGTTGTACCCAAAGGCTTCCTTTGGAGGCAATTTTTGATTGGCAAAAAAGCGCCTTGTATACATTTTCTGGGGTCCTATTTTCAATTCCTCTCAGATTCCGGGTAGGGATGTATTTAGGGTTGTTCAGAAATAGCGAACACAGAGAGTCCAGTTGCATGTCGGGCTGCGTAAGGCTGCCCTGGGTAGTTCAGCTGTACCCAAAGGCTTACTTTGGGGGCAATTTTTGATGGGCAAAATGGGCCATGTACACATTTTCTGCGGTCCTATTTTCAATTCCTCTCAGATTCCGGGAAGGGATGTATTTAGGGTTATTCAGAAAGAGCGAACACAGAGAGTCCAGTTGCATGTGAGGCTGCAGAAAGGCTCCCCTGGGGAGTTCAGTTGTACCCGAAGGCTTGCTTTTGGGGCAATTTTTGATGGTTGAAAGGTGCTCTGTACGCGTTTTCTGGGGTCCTATTTTCAATTCCTCTCATATTCCGGGTAGGGATGTACTTTTTTGTTTTTGAGAGAGTTAAAACTGAGGGTCCAGTTGCATGTCGAGCTGCGTAAAGGCTCCCCTGGGGAGTTCAGTTGTACCCAAAGGCTTCCTTTGGGGGCATTTTTTGATGGGCGAAAGGGGCTCTGTACGTGATTTCTGGGGCTCTATTTTAAATTCCTCTCAGATTCCCGGTACGGATGTATTTAGGGTTCTTCAGAAAGAGCGAACACAGAGAGTCCAGTTGCATGTGGGGCTGCGTAAAGTCTCCCCTGGGGAGTTCTGTTCTACCCAAAGGCTTCCTTTTAGGGCAATTTTTGATGGGTGAAAGGGGCTCTGTACGCGTTTTCTGGGGTCCTATTTTAAATTCCTCTCAGATTCCAGGTAGGGATGTATTTAGGGTTGTTCAGAAAGAGCGAACACAGAGAGTCCAGTTGCATGTAGGGCTGCGTAAAGGCTCCCCTGGGGAGTTCAGTTGTACCCAAAGGCTTCCTTTGGGGGCAATTTTTGACGGGTGAAAGGGGCTCTGTACACGTTTTCCAGGGTCCTATTTTAAATTCCTCTCAGATTCCGGTTAGGGATATATTTAGGGTTGTTCAGAAAGAGCGAACACAGAGAGTCCAGTTGCATGTGGGGCTGCGTAAAGGCTCCCCTGGGGAGTTCAGTTGTTCCCAAAGGCTTCCTTTGGGGGCTATTTTTGATGGGTGAAAGGGGCTCTGTACGTGATTTCTGGGGTCATATTTTCAATTCCTCTGAGATTCCGGATAGGGATGTATTTAGGGTTGTTCAGAAAGAGCGAACACAGAGAGTCCAGTTGCATGTGGGGCTGCGTAAAGGCTCCCCTGGGGAGTTCAGTTCTACCCAAAGGCTTCCTTTGGAGGCAATTTGTTATGGGTGAATGCGACTTTGTATGCGTTTTCTGGGGTCCTATTTTAAATTCCTCTCACATTCCGGGAAGGGATGCACTTAGGGTTGATCAGAAAGAGCGAACACAGAGAGTCCAGTTGCATGTGGGGCTGCGTAAAGGCTCCCCTGGGGAGGTCAGTTCTACCCAAAGGCTTCCTTTCAGGGCAATTTTTGATGGTTGAAAGGGGCTCTGTACGCGGTTTCTGGGGTCCTATTTTCAATTCCTCTCAGACTCTGGGTAGGGAGATATTTAGGGTTGTTCAGAAAGAGCGAACACAGCGAGTTCCGTTGCATGTGGGTCTGCGTAAAGGCTCCCCTGGGGAGTTCAGTTGTACCCAAAGGCTTCCTTTGGGGCAATTTTTGATGGGTGAATGGGGCTCTGTACCTGCTTTCTGGGGTCCTATTTCAAATCCCCTCAGATTCCGGTTAGGCATGGATTTAGGGTTGTTCAGAAAGAGCGAACACAGAGAGTCCAGTTGCATGTGGGTCTGCGTAAAGGCTCCCCTGGGGAGTTCAGTTGTACCCAAAGGCTTCCTTTGGGGGCAATTTTTGATGGGTGAAAGGGGCTCTGTACGTGATTTCTGGGGTCATATTTTCAATTCCTCTCAGATTCCGGGAAGGGATGTACTTAGGGTTGTTCAGAATGAGCGAACACAGAGAGTCCAGTTGCATGTGGGGCTGCGTAAAGGCTCCCCTGGGGAGTTCAGTTGTTCCCAAAGGCTTCCTTCGGGGGCAATTTTTGATGGGTAAAATGGGCTTTGTATGCGTTTTCTGGGGTCCTATTTTCAATTCCTCTCATATTCCAGGTAGGGATGTACTTAGGGTTGTTCAGAAAGAGCGAACACAGAGAGTCCAGTTGCATGTGGGGCTGTGTAAAGTCTCCCCTAGGGAGTTCAATTCTATCCAAAGGCTTCCTTTTATGGTGATTTTTGATGGGTGAAAGGGGCTCTGTACGTGATTTCTGGGGTCATATTTTCAATTCCTCTCAGATTCCGGTTAGGGATGTATTTAGGGTTGTTCAGAAAGAGCGAACACAGAGAGTCCAGTTGCATGTGGGGCTGTGTAAAGTCTCCCCTAGGGAGTTCAATTCTACCCAAAGGCTTCCTTTCGGGGAAATTTTTGACGGGTGAAAGGGGCTCTGTACGCGTTTTCCAGGATCCAATTTTCAATTCCTCTCAGGTTCCAGGTAGGTATGTATTTAGGGTTGTTCAGAAAGAGCGAACACAGAGAGTCCAGTTGCATGTGGGGCTGCGTAAATGCTCCCCTGGGGAGTTAAGTTGTTCCCAAAGGCTTCCTTTGGGGGCTATTTTTGATGGCTGAAAGGGGCTTTGTATGCATTTTCTGGGGTCCTATTTTAAATTCCTCTCAGATTCCGGTTAGGGATGTATTTAGGGTTGTTCAGAAAGAGCGAACACAGAGAGTCCAGTTGCATGGGGGGCTGCGTAATTGCTCCCCTGGGGAGTTCAGTAGTTCCCAAAGGCTTCCTTTCAGGGCAACTTTTGATGGTTGAAAGGGGCTTTGTACCTGATTTCTCGGGTCATATTTTCAATTCCTCTGAGATTCTGGTTAGGCATGTATTTAGGGTTGTTCAGAAAGAGCGAACACAGAGAGTCCAGTTGCATGTGGGGCTGCGTAAAGGCTCCCCTGGGGAGTTCAGTTGTACCCAAAGGCTTCCTTTGGGGGCGATATTTAATGAATGAAAGGTGCTTTGTATGCGTTTTCTGGGGTCCTATTTTAAATTCCTCTCACATTCCGGGAAGGGATGTATTTAGGGTTGTTCAGAAAGAGCGAACACAGAGAGTCCAGTTGCATGTGGGGCTGCGTAAAGGCTCCCCTGGGGAGTTCAGTTCTACCCAAAGGCTTCCTTTGGGGGCTATTTTTGATGGGTGAAAGGGGCTCTGTACGTGATTTCTGGGGTCATATTTTCAATTCCTCTCAGATTCCGGTTAGGCATGTATTTAGGGTTGTTCAGAAAGAGCGAACACAGAGAGTCCAGTTGCATGTGGGGCTGCGTAAAGGCTCCCCTGGGGAGTTCAGTTGTACCGAAAGGCTTCCTTTCAGGGCAACTTTTGATGGTTGAAAGGGGCTCTGTACGTGATTTCTGGGGTCATATTTTCAATTCCTCTGAGATTCCGGTTAGAAATGTATTTAGGGTTGTTCAGAAAGAGCGAACACAGAGAGTCCAGTTGCATGTGGGGCTGCGTAAAGGCTCCCCTGGGGAGTTCAGTTCTACCCAAAGGCTTCCTTTGGGGGCGATATTTAATGAATGAAAGGGGCTTTGTATGCCTTTTCTGGGGTCATATTTTCAATTCCTCTCACATTCCTGGAAGGGATGTATTTAGGGTTGTTCAGAAAGTGCGAACACAGAGAGTCCAGTTGCATGTGGGGCTGCGTAAAGTCTCCCCTGGGGAGTTCTGTTCTACCCAAAGGCTTCCTTTTAGGGCAATTTTTGATGGGTGAAAGGGGCTCTGTACGCGTTTTCTGGGGTCCTATTTTAAATTCCTCTCAGATTCCAGGTAGGGATGTATTTAGGGTTGTTCAGAAAGAGCGAACACAGAGAGTCCAGTTGCATGTGGGGCTGCGTAAAGGCTCCCCTGGGGAGTTCAGTTGTACCCAAAGGCTTATTTGCGGGAAATTTTTGATGGCAGAAAGGGGCTCTGTACGTGATTTCTGGGGTCATATTTTTAATTCCTCTGAAATTTCGGTTAGGCATGTATTTAGGGTTGTTCAGAAAGAGCGAACACAGAGAGTCCAGTTGCATGTGGGGCTGCGTAAAGGCTCCCCTGGGGAGTTCAGTTCTACCCAAAGGCTTCCTTTCAGGGCAATTTTTGATGGGTGAAAAAGGCTCTGTACATGATTCCTGGGGTCATATTTTCAATTCCTCTCAGATTCCGGGTAGGGATGTATTTAGGGTTGTTCAGAAAGAACGAACACAGAGAGTCCAGTTGCATGTGGGGCTGCGTAAAGGCTCCCCTGGGGAGTTCAGTTCTACCCAAAGGCTTCCTTTGGGGGAATTTTTTGATGGGTGAAAAAGGCTCTGTACGTGATTCCTGGGGTCATATTTTCAATTCCTCTCAGATTCCGGGTAGGGATGTATTTAGGGTTGTTCAGAAAGAGCGAACACAGAGAGTCCAGTTGCATGTGGGGCTGCGTAAAGGCTCCACTGGGGAGTTCAATTGTACCCAAAGGCTTCCTTTGGGGGCGATATTTAATGAATGAAAGGGGCTTTGTATGCATTTTATGGGGTCATATTTTAAATTCCTCTCACATTCCTGGAAGGGATGTATTTAGGGTTGTTCAGAAAGAGCGAACACAGAGAGTCCAGTTGCATGTGGGGCTGCGTAAAGTCTCCCCTGGGGAGTTCTGTTCTACCCAAAGGCTTCCTTTTAGGGCAATTTTTGATGGGTGAAAGGGGCTCTGTACGTGATTTCTGGGGTCATATTTTCAATTCCTCTCAGATTCCAGATAGGGATGTATTTAGGGTTGTTCAGAAAGAGCGAACACAGAGAGTCCAGTTGCATGTGGGGCTGCGTAAAGGCTCCCCTGGGGAGTTCAGTTGTACCCAAAGGCTTATTTGCGGGCAATTTTTGATGGCTGAAAGGGGCTCTGTACGTGATTTCTGGGGTCATATTTTCAATTCCTCTGAGATTTCGGTTAGGCATGTATTTAGGGTTGTTCAGAAAGAGCGAACACAGAGAGTCCAGTTGCATGTGGGGCTGCGTAAAGGCTCCCCTGGGGAGTTCAGTTCTACCCAAAGGCTTCCTTTCAGGGCAATTTTTGATGGGTGAAAAAGGCTCTGTACATGATTCCTGGGGTCATATTTTCAATTCCTCTCAGATTCCGGGTAGGGATGTATTTAGGGTTGTTCAGAAAGAGCGAACACAGAGAGTCCAGTTGCATGTGGGGCTGCGTAAAGGCTCCCCTGGGGAGTTCAGTTCTACCCAAAGGCTTCCTTTGGGGGAATTTTTTGATGGGTGAAAAAGGCTCTGTACGTGATTCCTGGGGTCATATTTTCAATTCCTCTCAGATTCCGGGTAGGGATGTATTTAGGGTTGTTCAGAAAGAGCGAACACAGAGAGTCCAGTTGCATGTGGGGCTGCGTAAAGGCTCCCCTGGGGAGTTCAATTGTACCCAAAGGCTTCCTTTGGGGGTGATATTTAATGAATGAAAGGGGCTTTTTATGCGTTTTCTGGGGTCCTATTTTAAATTCCTCTCACATTCCGGGAAGGGATGTATTTAGGGTTGTTCAGAAAGAGCGAACACAGAGAGTCCAGTTGCATTTGGTCTGCGTAAAGTCTCCCCTGGGGAGTTCTGTTCTACCCAAAGGCTTCCTTTGGGGGCTATTTTTGACGGGTGAAAGGGGCTCGGTACGCGTTTTCCAAGGTCCTATTTTCAATTCCTCTCAGATTCCCGGTACGGATGTATTTAGGGTTGTTCAGAAAGAGCGAACACAGAGAGTCCAGTTGCATGTGGGGCTGCGTAAAGGCTCCCCTGGGGAGTTCAGTTCTACCCAAAGGCTTCCTTTGGGGGCAATTTTTGATGGGTGAAAGGGGCTCTGTACGTAATTTCTGGGGTCCTATTTTCAATTCCTCTGAGATTCCGGTTAGGCATGTATTTAAGGTTGTTCAGAAAGAGCGAACACAGAGAGTCCAGTTGCATGTGGGGCTGCGTAAAGGCTCCCCTGGGGAGTTCACCTGTACCCAAAGGCTTCCTTTCAGGGCAATTTTTGATGGGTGAAAGGGGCTCTGTACGCCTTTTCCTGGGTCTTATTTTAAATTCCTTCTGATTCCGGTTAGGGAGATATTTAGCATTGTTCAGAAAGAGCGAACACAGAGAGTCCAGTTACATGTGGGGCTGCGTAAAGTCTCCCCTGGGGAGTTCAGTTGTACCCATAGACTTCCTTTGGGGCATTTTTTGATGGTTGAATTGGGCTCTGTACGCGTTTTCTGGGTCTTATTTTAAATTCCTTCAGATTCGGTGTAGGGAGATATTTAGCATTCTTCAGAAAGAGCGAACACAGAAAGTCCAGCTGCACGTGGGTCTACGTGAAGGCTCCCCTGGAGAGTTCAGTTCTACCCAAAGGCTTCCTCTGGAGGCAATTTTTGATTGGCAAAAAAGCGCCTTGTACATATTTTCTGGGGTCCTATTTTCATTTCCTCTCAGATTCCAGGTAGGGCTGTATCTAGGGCTGTTCAGAAAGAGCGAGCACAGAGAGTCCAGTTGCATGTGGGGCTGCGTAAAGGCTCCCCTGGGGAGTTCAGTTTTACCCAAAGGCTTCCTTTGGGGGCAAGTTTTGATGGGCAAAATGGGCCTTGTACAAGTTTTCTGTGGTCCTATTTTCAATTCCTCTCAGATTCCAGGTAGGGCTGTATTTAGCGTTGTTCAGAAAAATCGAACACAGAGAGTCCAGTTGCATGTGGGGCTGCGTAAAGTCTCCCCTGGGGAGTTCAGTTTTACCAAAAGACTTCCTTTGGGGGCAATTTTTGATGGTTGAAAGGGGCTCTGTAAGCATTTTCTGGGGTCTTATTTTAAATTCCTACAGATTGCGGATAGGGAGATATTTAGCATTGTTCAGAAAGAGCGAACACAGAGAGTCCAGCTGCATGTGGGGCTGCGTGACGGCTCCCCTTTGGAGTACAGTTTTACCCAAAGGCTTCCTTTGGGGGCAATTTTTGACGGGTGAAAGGGGCTCTGTACGCGATTTCTGGGGTCTTATTTTAAATTCCTCTCAGATTCCGGATAGGGATGTCTTTAGGGTTGTTCAGAAAGAGCGAACACAGAGAGTCCAGTTGCATGTGGGGCTGCTTAAAGGTTCCCCTGGGGAGTTCAGTTGTACCCAAAGGCTTCCTTTGGGGGCAATTTTTGATGGGTTAAAAGGGGCTCTGTACGCCTTTTCTAGAGTCTTATTTTAAATTCCTTCTGATTCCGGTTAGAGAGATATTTAGCATTGTTCAGAAAGACCAAACACAGAGAGTCCAGTTGCATGTGGGGCTGCGTAAAAGCTCCCCTGGGGAGTTCAGTTGTACCCAAAGGCTTCCTTTGGGGGCAATTTTTGATGGGCGAAAGGGGTCTTGTATGCGTTTTCTGGGGTCCTATTTTAAATTCCTCTCAGATTCCGGGTACGGATGTATTTAGGGTTGTTCTTAAAGAGCGAACACAGAGAGTCCAGTTGCATGTGCGGATGCGTAAAGTCTCCCCTGGGGAGTTCAGTTGTACCCATAGACTTCCTTTGGGGCATTTTTTGATGGTTGAATTGGGCTCTGTACGCGTTTTCTTGGGTCCTATTTTAAATTCCTCTCAGATTCCGGGTAGGGCGATATTTAGGGTTGTTCAGAAAGAGCGAACACAGAGAGTCCATCTGCACGTGGGGCTGCGTGAAGGCTCCCCTGGGGAGTTCAGTTGTACCCAAAGGCTTCCTTTGGAGGCAATTTTTGATTGGCAAAAAAGCGCCTTGTATACATTTTCTGGGGTCCTATTTTCAATTCCTCTCAGATTCCGGGTAGGGATGTATTTAGGGTTGTTCAGAAATAGCGAACACAGAGAGTCCAGTTGCATGTCGGGCTGCGTAAGGCTGCCCTGGGTAGTTCAGCTGTACCCAAAGGCTTACTTTGGGGGCAATTTTTGATGGGCAAAATGGGCCATGTACACATTTTCTGCGGTCCTATTTTCAATTCCTCTCAGATTCCGGGAAGGGATGTATTTAGAGTTATTCAGAAAGAGCGAACACAGAGAGTCCAGTTGCATGTGAGGCTGCAGAAAGGCTCCCCTGGGGAGTTCAGTTGTACCCGAAGGCTTGCTTTTGGGGCAATTTTTGATGGTTGAAAGGTGCTCTGTACGCGTTTTCTGGGGTCCTATTTTCAATTCCTCTCATATTCCGGGTAGGGATGTACTTTTTTGTTTTTGAGAGAGTTAAAACTGAGGGTCCAGTTGCATGTCGAGCTGCGTAAAGGCTCCCCTGGGGAGTTCAGTTGTACCCAAAGGCTTCCTTTGGGGGCATTTTTTGATGGGCGAAAGGGGCTCTGTACGTGATTTCTGGGGCTCTATTTTAAATTCCTCTCAGATTCCCGGTACGGATGTATTTAGGGTTCTTCAGAAAGAGCGAACACAGAGAGTCTAGTTGCATGTGGGGCTGCGTAAATGCTCCCCTGGGGAGTTCAGTTCTACCCAAAGGCTTCCTTTCAGGGCAATTTTTGACAGGTGAAAGGGGCTTTGTACGTGATTTCTCGGGTCATATTTTCAATTCCTCTGAGAATCCGGTTAGGCATGTATTTAAGGTTGTTCAGAAAGAGCGAACACAGAGAGTCCAGTTGCATGTGGGGCTGCGTAAAGGCTCCCATGGGGAGTTCAGTTCTACCCAAAGGCTAACTTTCAGGGCAATTTTTGATGGGTGAAAGGGGCTTTGTACGCGATTACCTGGGTTCTATTTTCAATTCCTCTCAGATTCCGGGTATGAATATATTTAGGGTTGTTCAGAAATAGCGAACACAGAGAGTCCAGTTGCATGTGGGGCTGCGTAAAGGCTCCCCTGGGGAGTTCAGTTCTACCCAAAGGCTTCCTTTCGGGGAAATTTTTGACGGGTGAAAGGGGCTCTGTACGCGTTTTCCAGGATCCAATTTTCAATTCCTCTCAGATTCCAGGTAGGTATGTATTTAGGGTTGTTCAGAAAGAGCGAACACAGAGAGTCCAGTTGCATGTGGGGCTGCATAAAGGCTCCCCTGGGGAGTTCACTTGTTCCCAAAGGCTTCCTTAGGGGGCTATTTTTGATGGCTGAAAGGGGCTTTGTATGCATTTTCTGGGGTCCTATTTTAAATTCCTCTCAGATTCCGGTTAGGGATGTATTTAGGGTTGTTCAGAAAGAGCGAACACAGAGAGTCCAGTTGCATATGGGGCTGCGTAAAGGCTCCCCTGGGGAGTTCAGTTGTACCCAAAGGCTTCCTTTGGGGGCAATTTTTGATGGGCGAAAGGGGCTCTGTACGTGATTTCTGGGGCTCTATTTTAAATTCCTCTCAGATTCCCGGTACGGATGTATTTAGGGTTCTTCAGAAAGAGCGAACACAGAGAGTCCAGTTGCATGTGGGGCTGCGTAAAGGCTCCCCTGGGGAGTTCAGTTGTACCGAAAGGCTTCCTTTCAGGGCAACTTTTGATGGTTCAAAGGGGCTTTGTACGTGATTTCTCGGGTCATATTTTCAATTCCTCTGAGATTCCGGTTAGGCATGTATTTAGGGTTGTTCAGAAAGAGCGAACACAGAGAGTCCAGTTGCATGTGGGGCTGCGTAAAGGCTCCCCTGGGGAGTTCAGTTGTACCCAAAGGCTTCCTTTGGGGGCGATATTTAATGAATGAAAGGGGCTTTGTATGCGTTTTCTGGGGTCCTATTTTAAATTCCTCTCACATTCCAGGTAGGGATATATTTAGGGTAGTTCAGAAAGAGCGAACACAGAGAGTCCTGTTGCATGTGGGGCTGCGTAAATACTCCCTGGGGAGTTCAGTTGTTCCCAAAGGCTTCCTTTGGGGGCTAGTTTTGATGGGTGAAAGGGGCTCTGTACGTGATTTCTGGGGTCATATTTTCAATTCCTCTCAGATTCCAGATAGGGATGTATTTAGGGTTGTTCAGAAAGAGCGAACACAGAGAGTCCAGTTGCATGTGGGGCTGCGTAAAGGCTCCCCTGGGGAGTTCAGTTCTACCCAAAGGCTTACTTTGGGGGCGATATTTAATGAATGAAAGGGGCTTTGTATGCGTTTTCTGGGGTCCTATTTTAAATTACTCTCACATTCCGGGAAGGGATGTATTTAGGGTTGTTCAGAAAGAGCGAACACAGAGAGTCCAGTTGCATGTGGGGCTGTGTAAAGTCTCCCCTAGGGAGTTCAATTCTATCCAAAGGCTTCCTTTTAGGGTGATTTTTGATGGGTGAAAGGGGCTCTGTACGTGATTTCTGGGGTCATATTTTCAATTCCTCTCAGATTCCGGTTAGGGATGTATTTAGTGTTGTTCAGAAAGAGCGAACACAGAGAGTCCAGTTGCATGTGGGGCTGTGTAAAGTCTCCCCTAGGGAGTTCAATTCTACCCAAAGGCTTCCTTTCGGGGAAATTTTTGACGGGTGAAAGGGGCTCTGTACGCGTTTTCCAGGATCCAATTTTCAATTCCTCTCAGATTCCAGGTAGGTATGTATTTAGGGTTGTTCAGAAAGAGCGAACACAGAGAGTCCAGTTGCATGTGGGGCTGCGTAAATGCTCCCCTGTGGAGTTAAGTTGTTCCCAAAGGCTTCCTTTGGGGGCTATTTTTGATGGCTGAAAGGGGCTTTGTATGCATTTTCTGGGGTCCTATTTTAAATTCCTCTCAGATTCCGGTTAGGGATGTATTTAGGGTTGTTCAGAAAGAGCGAACACAGAGAGTCCAGCTGCATGTGGGGCTGCGTAAAGGCTCCCCAGGGGAGTTCAGTTGTACCCAAAGGCTTCCTTTGGGGGCAATTTTTGATGGGCGAAAGGGGCTCTGTACGTGATTTCTGGGGCTCTATTTTAAATTCCTCTCAGATTCCCGGTACGGATGTATTTAGGGTTCTTCAGAAAGAGCGAACTCAGAGAGTCCTGTTGCATGTGGGGCTGCGTAAAGGCTCCCCTGGGGAGTTCAGTTGTTCCCAAAGGATTCCTTTAAGGGAACTTTTGATGGTTGAAAGGGGCTTTGTACGTGATTTCTCGGGTCATATTTTCAATTCCTCTGAGATTCCGGTTAGGCATGTATTTAGGGTTGTTCAGAAAGAGCGAACACAGAGAGTCCAGTTGCATCTGGGGCTGCGTAAGGGCTCCCCTGGGGAGTTCAATTGTTCCCAAACGCTTCCTTTGGAGGCAATTTTTTATGGGTGAATGCGGTTTTGTATGCGTTTTCTGGGGTCCTATTTTAAATTCCTCTCACATTCCGGGAAGGGATGTACTTAGTGTTGATCAGAAAGAGCGAACACAGAGAGTCCAGTTGCATGTGGGGCTGCGTAAAGGCTCCCCTGGGGAGGTCAGTTCTACCCAAAGGCTTCCTTTCAGGGCAATTTTTGATGGGTGAAAAGGGCTCTGTACGTGATTTCTGGGGTCATATTTTCAATTCCTCTCAGATTCCGGGAAGGGATGTACTTAGGGTTGTTCAGAATGAGCGAACACAGAGAGTCCAGTTGCATGTGGGGCTGCGTAAAGGCTCCCCTGGGGAGTTCAGTTGTTCCCAAAGGCTTCCTTCGGGGGCAATTTTTGATGGGTAAAATGGGCTTTGTATGCGTTTTCTGGGGTCCTATTTTCAATTCCTCTCATATTCCAGGTAGGGATGTACTTAGGGTTGTTCAGAAAGAGCGAACACAGAGAGTCCAGTTGCATGTGGGGCTGTGTAAAGTCTCCCCTAGGGAGTTCAATTCTATCCAAAGGCTTCCTTTTAGGGTGATTTTTGATGGGTGAAAGGGGCTCTGTATGCGGTTTCTGGGGTCCGATTTTCAATTCCTCTCAGATTCCGGGTAGGGAGGTATTTACGGTTGTTCAGAAACAGCGAACACAGAGAGTCCAGTTGCATATGGGGCTGCGTAAAGGCTCCCCTGGGGAGTTCAGTTGTACCCAAAAGCTTCCTTTCAGGGCAATTCTTGATGGGCGAAAGGGGCTTTCTACACGATTTCCAGGGTCCTATTTTAAATTCCTCTCAGATTCCGGGTAGGGATGTATTTAGGGTTGTTCAGAAAGAGCAAACACAGAGAGTCCAGTTGCATGTGGGGCTGCGTAAATGTTCGCCTGGGGAGTTCAGTTGTACCCAAAGGCTAACTTTCAGGGGAATTTTTGATGGTTGAAAGGGGCTCTGTGCACGTTTTCCAGGGTCCTATTTTCAATTCCTCTCACATTCCGGGAAGGGATGTACTTAGGGTTGTTCAGAAAGAGCGAACACAGAGAGTCCAGTTGCATGTGGGGCTGCGTAAAGGCTCCCGTGGGGTGTTCAGTTGTACCCAAAAGCTTCCTTTCAGGGCAATTCTTGATGGGCCAAAGGGGCTTTCTACACGATTTCCAGGGTCCTATTTAAAATTCCTCTCAGATTCCGGTTAGGGATGTATTTAGGGTTGTTCAGAAAGAGCGAACACAGAGAGTCCAGTTGCATGTGGGGCTGCGTAAAGGCTCCCCTGCGGAGTTCAGTTGTTCCCAAAGGCTTCCCTTGGGGGCAATTTTTCATGGGTAAAATGGGCTTTGTATGCATTTTATGGGGTCATATTTTAAATTCCTCTCACATTCCGGAAGGGCTGTACTTCGGGTTGTTCAGAAAGAGCGAACACAGCGAGTTCCGTTGCATGTGGGGCTGCGTAAAGGCTACCCTGGGGAGTTCTGTTGTACCCAAAGGCTTCCTTTGGGGGCGATATTTAATGGGCGAAAGGGGCTTTTTCTGTGTTTTCTGGGGTCCTATTTTCAATTCCTCTCACATTCCGGGAAGGGATGTATTTAGGATTGTTCAGAAAGAGCGAACACAGAGAGTCCAGTTGCATGTGGGGCTGCGTAAAGGCTCCCCTGGGGAGTTCAGTTGTACCCAAAGGCTTCCTTTCTGGGAAATTTTTGATGGGTGAAAGGGGCTCTGTACGTGATTTCTGGGGTCACATTTTCAATTCCTCTCAGATTCCGGTTAGGGATGTATTTAGGGTTGTTCAGAAAGAGCGAACACAGAGAGTCCAGTTGCATGTGGGGCTGCGTAAAGGCTCCCCTGGGGAGTTCAGTTGTTCCCAAAGGCTTCCTTTGGGGGCAATTTTTGATGGGTAAAATGGGCTTTGTATGCATTTTATGGGGTCATATTTTAAATTCCTCTCACATTCCGGAAGGGATGTACTTAGGGTTGTTCAGAAAGAGCGAACACAGAGAGTCCAGTTGCATGTGGGGCTGCGTAAAGGCTACACTGGGGAGTTCTGTTGTACCCAAAGGCTTCCTTTGGGGGCGATATTTAATGGGTGAAAGGGGCTTTTTCTGTGTTTTCTGGGGTCCTATTTTCAATTCCTCTCACATTCCGGGAAGGGATGTATTTAGGATTGTTCAGAAAGAGCGAACACAGAGAGTCCAGTTGCATGTGGGGCTGCGTAAAGGCTCCCCTGGGGAGTTCAGTTGTACCCAAAGGCTTCCATTGAGGGCAATTTTTGATGGGCGAAAGGGGGCTCTGTACGCGGTTTCTGGGGTCCTATTTTCAATTCCTCTCACATTCCGGGAAGGGATATATTTAGGGTTGTTCAGAAAGAGCGAACACAGAGAGTCCAGTTGCATGTGGGACTGCGTAAAGGCTCCCCTGGGGAGTTCAGTTGTACCCAAAGGCTTGCTTTGGGTGCATTTTTTGATGAGCGAAAGGGGCTCTGTATGCGGTTTCTGGGGTCCTATTTTCAATTCCTCTCAGATTCCGGGTAGGCAGGTATTTACGGTTGTTCAGAAAGAGCGAACACAGAGAGTCCAGTTGCATGTGGGGCTGCGTAAAGGCTCCCCTGGGGAGTTCAGTTGTACCCAAAAGCTTCCTTTCAGGGCAATTCTTGATGGGCGAAAGGGGCTTTCTTCACGATTTCCAGGGTCCTATTTTAAATTCCTCTCAGATTCCGGGTAGGGATGTATTTAGGGTTGTTCAGAAAGAGCAAACACAGAGAGTCCAGTTGCATGTGGGGCTGCGTAAAGGCTCCCCTGGGGAGTTCAGTTGTACCCAAAGGCTAACTTTCAGGGGAATTTTTGATGGTTGAAAGAGGCTCTGTGCACGTTTTCCAGGGTCCTATTTTCAATTCCTCTCACATTCCGGGAAGGGATGTACTTAGGGTTGTTCAGAAAGAGCGAACACAGAGAGTCCAGTTGCATGTGGGGCTGCGTAAAGGCTCCCCTGGGGTGTTCAGTTGTACCCAAAAGCTTCCTTTCAGGGCAATTCTTGATGGGCGAAAGGGGCTTTCTACACGATTTCCAGGGTCCTATTTTAAATTCCTCTCAGATTCCGTGTAGGGATGTATTTAGGGTTGTTCAGAAAGAGCGAACACAGAGAGTCCAGTTGCATGTGGGGCTGCGTAAAGGCTCCCCTGGGGAGTTCAGTTGTTCCCAAAGGCTTCCTTTGGGGGCAATTTTTGATGGGTAAAATGGGCTTTGTATGCATTTTATGGGGTCATATTTTAAATTCCTCTCACATTCCGGAAGGGATGTACTTAGGGTTGTTCAGAAAGAGCGAACACAGAGAGTCCAGTTGCATGTGGGGCTGCGTAAAGGCTACACTGGGGAGTTCTGTTGTACCCAAAGGCTTCCTTTGGGGGCGATATTTAATGGGTGAAAGGGGCTTTTTCTGTGTTTTCTGGGGTCCTATTTTCAATTCCTCTCACATTCCGGGAAGGGATGTATTTAGGATTGTTCAGAAAGAGCGAACACAGAGAGTCCAGTTGCATGTGGGGCTGCGTAAAGGCTCCCCTGGGGAGTTCAGTTGTACCCAAAGGCTTCCTTTCAGGGAAATTTTTGATGGGTGAAAGGGGCTCTGTACGTGATTTCTGGGGTCACATTTTCAATTCCTCTCAGATTCCGGTTAGGGATGTATTTAGGGTTGTTCAGAAAGAGCGAACACAGAGAGTCCAGTTGCATGTGGGGCTGCGTAAAGGCTCCCCTGGGGAGTTCAGTTGTACCCAAACGCTTCCATTGAGGGCAATTTTTGATGGGCGAAAAGGGGCTCTGTACGCGGTTTCTGGGGTCCTATTTTCAATTCCTCTCAGATTCCGGTTAGGGATATATTTAGGGTTATTCAGAAAGAGCGAACACAGAGAGTCCAGTTGCATGTGGGGCTGCATAAAGCTCCCCTGGGGAGTTCAATTGTACCCAAAGGCTTCCTTTGGGTGCATTTTTTGATGAGGGAAAGGGGCTCTGTATGCGGTTTCTGGGGTCCTATTTTCAATTCCTCTCAGATTCCGGGTAGGGAGATATTTAGGGTTGTTCAGAAAGAGCGAACACAGAGAGTCCAGTTGCATGTGGGACTGCGTAAAGGCTCCCCTGGGGAGTTCAGTTGTACCCAAAAGCTTCCTTTCAGGGCAATTCTTGATGGGCGAAAGGGGTTTTCTACACGATTTCCAGGGTCCTATTTTAAATTCCTCTCAGATTCCGGGTAGGGATGTATTTAGGGTTGTTCAGAAAGAGCAAACACAGAGAGTCCAGTTGCATGTGGGGCTGCGTAAATGCTCCCCTGGGGAGTTCAGTTGTACCCAAAGGCTAACTTTCAGGGGAATTTTTGATGGTTGAAAGGGGCTCTGTGCACGTTTTCCAGGGTCCTATTTTCAATTCCTCTCACATTCCGGGAAGGGATGTACTTAGGGTTGTTCAGAAAGAGCGAACACAGAGAGTCCAGTTGCATGTGGGGCTGCGTAAAGGCTCCCCTGGGGTGTTCAGTTGTACCCAAAAGCTTCCTTTCAGGGCAATTCTTGATGGGCGAAAGGGGCTTTCTACACGATTTCCAGGGTCCTATTTTAAATTCCTCTCAGATTCCGTGTAGGGATGTATTTAGGGTTGTTCAGAAAGAGCGAACACAGAGAGTCCAGTTGCATGTGGGGCTGCGTAAAGGCTCCCCTGGGGAGTTCAGTTGTTCCCAAAGGCTTCCTTTGGGGGCAATTTTTGATGGGTAAAATGGGCTTTGTATGCATTTTATGGGGTCATATTTTAAATTCCTCTCACATTCCGGAAGGGATGTACTTAGGGTTGTTCAGAAAGAGCGAACACAGAGAGTCCAGTTGCATGTGGGGCTGCGTAAAGGCTACACTGGGGAGTTCTGTTGTACCCAAAGGCTTCCTTTGGGGGCGATATTTAATGGGTGAAAGGGGCTTTTTCTGTGTTTTCTGGGGTCCTATTTTCAATTCCTCTCACATTCCGGGAAGGGATGTATTTAGGGTTGTTCAGAAAGAGCGAACACAGAGAGTCCAGTTGCATGTGGGTCTGCGTAAAGGCTCCCCTGGGGAGTTCAGTTCTACCCAAAGGCTAACTTTCAGGGAAATTTTTGATGGGTGAAAGGGGCTCTGTACGTGATTTCTGGGGTCACATTTTCAATTCCTCTCAGATTCCGGTTAGGGATGTATTTAGGGTTGTTCAGAAAGAGCGAACACAGAGAGTCCAGTTGCATGTGGGGCTGCGTAAAGGCTCCCCTGGGGAGTTCAGTTGTACCCAAAGGCTACCATTGAGGGCAATTTTTGATGGGCGAAAAGGGGCTCTGTACGCGGTTTCTGGGGTCCTATTTTCAATTCCTCTCAGATTCCGGGTAGGGATATATTTAGGGTTATTCAGAAAGAGCGAACACAGAGAGTCCAGTTGCATGTGGGGCTGCATAAAGCTCCCCTGGGGAGTTCAATTGTACACAAAGGCTTCCTTTGGGTGCATTTTTTGATGAGGGAAAGGGGCTCTGTATGCGGTTTCTGGGGTCCTATTTTCAATTCCTCTCAGATTCCGGGTAGGGAGATATTTAGGGTTGTTCAGAAAGAGCGAACACAGAGAGTCCAGTTGCATGTGGGACTGCGTAAAGGCTCCCCTGGGGAGTTCAGTTGTACCCAAAAGCTTCCTTTCAGGGCAATTCTTGATGGGCGAAAGGGGCTTTCTACACGATTTCCAGGGTCCTATTTTAAATTCCTCTCAGATTCCGGGTAGGGATGTATTTAGGGTTGTTCAGAAAGAGCAAACACAGAGAGTCCAGTTGCATGTGGGGCTGCGTAAATGCTCCCCTGGGGAGTTCAGTTGTACCCAAAGGCTAACTTTCAGGGGAATTTTTGATGGTTGAAAGGGGCTCTGTGCACGTTTTCCAGGGTCCTATTTTCAATTCCTCTCAGATTCCGGGAAGGGATGTACTTAGGGTTGTTCAGAAAGAGCGAACACAGAGAGTCCAGTTGCATGTGGGGCTGCGTAAAGGCTCCCCTGGGGTGTTCAGTTGTACCCAAAAGCTTCCTTTCAGGGCAATTCTTGATGGGCGAAAGGGGCTTTCTACACGATTTCCAGGGTCCTATTTTAAATTCCTCTCAGATTCCGTGTAGGGATGTATTTAGGGTTGTTCAGAAAGAGCGAACACAGAGAGTCCAGTTGCATGTGGGGCTGCGTAAAGGCTCCCCTGGGGAGTTCAGTTGTTCCCAAAGGCTTCCTTTGGGGGCAATTTTTGATGGGTAAAATGGGCTTTGTATGCATTTTATGGGGTCATATTTTAAATTCCTCTCACATTCCGGAAGGGATGTACTTAGGGTTGTTCAGAAAGAGCGAACACAGAGAGTCCAGTTGCATGTGGGGCTGCGTAAAGGCTACCCTGGGGAGTTCTGTTGTACCCAAAGGCTAACTTTCAGGGAAATTTTTGATGGGTGAAAGGGGCTCTGTACGTGATTTCTGGGGTCACATTTTCAATTCCTCTCAGATTCCGGTTAGGGATGTATTTAGGGTTGTTCAGAAAGAGCGAACACAGAGAGTCCAGTTGCATGTGGGGCTGCGTAAAGGCTCCCCTGGGGAGTTCAGTTGTACCCAAAGGCTACCATTGAGGGCAATTTTTGATGGGCGAAAAGGGGCTCTGTACGCGGTTTCTGGGGTCCTATTTTCAATTCCTCTCAGATTCCGGGTAGGGATATATTTAGGGTTATTCAGAAAGAGCGAACACAGAGAGTCCAGTTGCATGTGGGGCTGCATAAAGCTCCCCTGGGGAGTTCAATTGTACACAAAGGCTTCCTTTGGGTGCATTTTTTGATGAGGGAAAGGGGCTCTGTATGCGGTTTCTGGGGTCCTATTTTCAATTCCTCTCAGATTCCGGGTAGGGAGATATTTAGGGTTGTTCAGAAAGAGCGAACACAGAGAGTCCAGTTGCATGTGGGACTGCGTAAAGGCTCCCCTGGGGAGTTCAGTTGTACCCAAAAGCTTCCTTTCAGGGCAATTCTTGATGGGCGAAAGGGGCTTTCTACACGATTTCCAGGGTCCTATTTTAAATTCCTCTCAGATTCCGGGTAGGGATGTATTTAGGGTTGTTCAGAAAGAGCAAACACAGAGAGTCCAGTTGCATGTGGGGCTGCGTAAATGCTCCCCTGGGGAGTTCAGTTGTACCCAAAGGCTAACTTTCAGGGGAATTTTTGATGGTTGAAAGGGGCTCTGTGCACGTTTTCCAGGGTCCTCTTTTCAATTCCTCTCAGATTCCGGGAAGGGATGTACTTAGGGTTGTTCAGAAAGAGCGAACACAGAGAGTCCAGTTGCATGTGGGGCTGCGTAAAGGCTCCCCTGGGGTGTTCAGTTGTACCCAAAAGCTTCCTTTCAGGGCAATTCTTGATGGGCGAAAGGGGCTTTCTACACGATTTCCAGGGTCCTATTTTAAATTCCTCTCAGATTCCGTGTAGGGATGTATTTAGGGTTGTTCAGAAAGAGCGAACACAGAGAGTCCAGTTGCATGTGGGGCTGCGTAAAGGCTCCCCTGGGGAGTTCAGTTGTTCCCAAAGGCTTCCTTTGGGGGCAATTTTTGATGGGTAAAATGGGCTTTGTATGCATTTTATGGGGTCATATTTTAAATTCCTCTCACATTCCGGAAGGGATGTACTTAGGGTTGTTCAGAAAGAGCGAACACAGAGAGTCCAGTTGCATGTGGGGCTGCGTAAAGGCTACCCTGGGGAGTTCTGTTGTACCCAAAGGCTTCCTTTGGGGGCGATATTTAATGGGTGAAAGCGGCTTTTCTGTGTTTTCTGGGGTCCTATTTTCAATTCCTCTCACATTCCGTGAAGGGATGTATTTAGGATTGTTCAGAAAGAGCGAACACAGAGAGTCCAGTTGCATGTGGGGCTGCGTAAAGGCTCCCCTGGGGAGTTCAGTTGTACCCAAAGGCTTCCTTTGGGGCAATTTTTGATGGGTGAATGGGGCTCTGTACCTGATTTCTGGGGTCCTATTTCAAATCCCCTCAGATTCCGGTTAGGCATGGATTTAGGGTTGTTCAGAAAGAGTGAACACAGAGAGTCCAGTTGCATTTGGGGCTGCGTAAAGGCTCCCCTGGGGAGTTCAGTTGTACCCAAAGGCTTCCTTTCAGGGCAATTTTTGATGGGTGAAAAGGGCTCTGTACGTGATCTCTGGGGTCATATTTTCAATTCATCTCAGATTCCGGGCAGGGATATATTTAGGGTTGTTCAGGAAGAGCGAGCACAGAGAGTCCAGTTGCATGTGGGGCTGCGTAAGGGATCCCCTGGGGAGTTCAGTTGTACCCAAAGGCTTCCTTTGGGGGCTATTTCTGATGGGTGAAAGGGGCTTTGTATGCCTTTTCTGGGGTCCTATTTTCAATTCCTCTCACATTCCGGGAAGGGATGTATTTAGGGTTGTTTCAGAAAGAGCGAACACAGAGAGTCCAGTTGCATGTGGAGCTGCGTAAAGGCTCCCCTGGGGAGTTCAGTTGTACCCAAAAGCTTCCTTTCAGGGCAATTCTTGATGGGCGAAAGGGGCTTTCTACACGATTTCCAGGGTCCTATTTCAAATTCCTCTCAGATTCCGGGTAGGGCAAAATATAGGGTTGTTCAGAAAGAACGAACACAGAGAGTCCAGTTACATGTGGGGCTGCGTAAAGGATCCCCTGGGGAGTTCAGTTGTACCCAAAGGCTTCCTTTGGGGACGATTTTTGATGGGTGAAAGGGGCTTTTTATGTGTTTTCTGCGGTCCTATTTTAAATTCCTCTCAGATTCCGGGAAGGGATGTATTTAGGGTTGTTCAGAAAGAGCGAACACAGAGAGTCCAGTTGCATGTGGGGCTGCGTAAAGGCTCCCCTGGGGAGGTCAGTTCTACCCAAAGGCTTCCTTTCAGGGCAAATTTTGATGGTTGAAAGGGGCTCTGTACGCGGTTTCTGGGGTCCTATTTTCAATTCCTCTCAGACTCTGGGTAGGGAGATATTTAGGGTTGTTCAGAAAGAGCGAACACAGCGAGTTCCGTTGCATGTGGGTCTGCGTAAAGGCTCCACTGGGGAGTTCAGTTGTACCCAAAGGCTTCCTTTGGGGCAATTTTTGATGGGTGAATGGGGCTCTGTACCTGATTTCTGGGGTCCTATTTCAAATCCCCTCAGATTCCGGTTAGGCATGGATTTAGGGTTGTTCAGAAAGAGCGAACACAGAGAGTCCAGTTGCATGTGGGGCTGCGTAAAGGCTCCCCTGGGGAGTTCAGTTGTACCCAAAGGCTAACTTTCAGGGGAATTTTTGATGGTTGAAAGGGGCTCTGTGCACGTTTTCCAGGGTCCTATTTTTAATTCCTCTCAGATTCCGGGAAGGGATGTATTTAGGGTTGTTCAGAAAGAGCGAACACAGAGAGTCCAGTTGCATGTGGGGCTGCGTAAAGGCTCCCCGGGGGAGTTCAGTTCTACCCAAAGGCTTCCTTTCAGGGCAATTTTTGATGGGTGAAAGGGGCTCTGTACGTGATTTCTTGGGTCATATTTTCAATTCCTCTCAGATTCCGGGTAGGCATGTATTTAGGGTTGTTCAGAAAGAGCGAACACAGCGAGTCCAGTTGCATGTGGGGCTGCGTACTGGCTCCCCTGGGGAGTTCAGTTGTACCCAAAGGCTTCCTTTGGGGGCAATTTTTGATGGGTGAATGGGGCTCTGTACGAGATTTCTGGGGTCCTATTTCAATTCCTCTCAGATTCCGGTTAGGCATGTATTTAGGGTTGTTCAGAAAGAGCGAACACATAGAGTCCAGTTGCATGTGGGGCTGCGTAAAGGCTCCCCTGCGGAATTCAGTTGTACCCAAAAGCTTCCTTTCAGGGCAAATCTGATGGGCGAAAGGGGCATTGTACGCCATTTCCAGGGTCCTATTTCAATTCCTCTCAGATTCCGGTTAGGGATGTATTTAGGGTTGTTCAGAAAGAGCGAACACAGAGAGTCCAGTTGCATGTGGGGCTGCATAAAGGCTCCCCTGGGGAGTTCAATTGTACCCAAAGGCTTCCTTTGGGGGAAATTTTTGATGGGTGAAAGGGGCTCTGTACACGTTTTCCAGGGTCCTATTTTCAATTCCTATCAGATTCCGGGTAGGGATATATTTAGGGTTGTTCAGAAAGAGCGAACACAGAGAGTCCAGTTGCATGTGGGGCTGCGTAAAGGCTCACCTGGGGAGGTCAGTTGTACCCAAAGGCTTCCTTTGAGGGCAATTTTTGATGGGCGAAAGAGGCTCTGTACGAGGTTTCTGGGGTCCTATTTTCAATTCCTCTCAGACTCTGGGTAGGGAGATATTTAGGGTTGTTCAGAAAGAGCGAACACAGCGAGTTCCGTTGCATGTGGGTCTGCGTAAAGGCTCCACTGGGGAGTTCAGTTGTACCCAAAGGCTTCCTTTGGGGCAATTTCTGATGGGTGAATGGGGCTCTGTACCTGATTTCTGCGGTCCTATTTCAAATCCTCTCAGATTCCGGTTAGGCATGGATTTAGTGTTGTTCAGAAAGAGCGAACACAGCGAGTTCCGTTGCATGTGGGTCTGAGTAAAGGATCCCCTGGGGAGTTCAGTTGTACCCAAAGGCTTCCTTTCAGGGCAATTTTTGATGGGTGAAAGGGGCTCTGTACGTGATTTCTGGGGTCATATTTTCAATTCCTCTCAGATTCCGGTAAGGCAAGTATTTAGGGTTGTTCAGAAAGAGCGAACTCAGAGAGTCCTGTTGCATGTGGGGCTGCATAAAGGCTCCCCTGGGGAGTTCATTTGTACCCAAAGGCTTCCTTTGAGGGCATTTTTTGATGAGCGAAAGGGGCTCTGTATGCGGTTTCTGGGGTCCTATTTTCAATTCCTCTCAGATTCCGGGTAGGGAGGTATTTACGGTTGTTCAGAAAGAGCGAACACAGAGAGTCCAGTTGCATGTGGGGCTGCGTAAAGGCTCCCCTGGGGAGTTCAGTTGTACCCAAAAGCTTCCTTTCAGGGCAATTCTTGATGGGCGAAAAGGGCTTTCTACACGATTTCCAGGGTCCTATTTTAAATTCCTCTCAGATTCCGGGTAGGGATGTATTTAGGGTTGTTCAGAAAGAGCGAACACAGAGAGTCCAGTTGCATGTGGGGCTGCGTAAATGCTCCCCTGGGGAGTTCAGTTGTACCCAAAGGCTAACTTTCAGGGAAATTTTTGATGGGTGAAAGGGGCTCTGTGCACGTTTTCCAGGGTCCTATTTTCATGTCCTCTCAGATTCTGGGAAGGGATGTACTTAGGGTTGTTCAGAAAGAGCGAACACAGAGAGTCCAGTTGCATGTGGGGCTGCGTAAAGGCTCCCCTGGGGAGTTCAGTTGTACCCAAAAGCTTCCTTTCAGGGCAATTTTTGATGGGCGAAAGGGGCTTTGTACGCCATTTCCTGGGTCCTATTTTCAATTCCTTTCAGATTCCTGATAAGGATGTATTTAGGGTTGTTCAGAAATAGCGAACACAGAGAGTCCAGTTGCATGTGGGGCTGCGTAAAGGCTCCCCTGGGGAGTTCAGTTCTACCCAAAGGCTTCCTTTGGGGGCAATTTTTGATGGGTGAAAGGGGCTCTGTACACGTTTTCCAGGGTCCTATTTTCAATTCCTCTCAGATTCCGGGTAGGGATATATTTAGGGTTGTTCAGGAAGAGCGAGCACAGAGAGTCCAGTTGCATGTGGGGCTGCGTAAGGGATCCCCTGGGGAGTTCAGTTGTACCCAAAAGCTTCCTTTCATGGCAATTCTTGGTGGGTGAAAGGGGCTTTCTACACGATTTCCAGGGTCCTATTTTAAATTCCTCTCAGATTCCGGGTAGGGCGATATTTAGGGTTGTTCAGAAAGAGCGAACACAGCGAGTCCATTTGCATGTGGGGCTGCGTAAAGGCTCCCCTGGGGAGTTCAGTTGTACCCAAATGCTTCCATTCAGGGCAATTTTTGATAGGTGAAAGGTGCACTGTACGTGATTTCTGGGGTCATATTTTCAATTCCTCTCAGATTCCGGTTAGCGATATATTTAGGGTTGTTCAGAAAGAGCAAACACAGAGAGTCCAGTTGTATGTGGGTCTGCGTAAAGGCTCCCCTGGGGAGTTCTGTTGTACCCAAAGGCTTCCTTTGGGGGCAATTTTTAATGGTTGAAAGGGTCTTTGTATGCCTTTTCTGGTGTCCTATTTTAAATTCCTCTCACATTCCGGGAAGGGATGTATTTAGGGTTGTTCAGAAAGATCGAACACAGACAGTCCAGTTGCATGTGGGGCTGCGTAAATGCTCCCCTGGGGAGTTCAGTTGTACCCAAAGGCATACTTTCAGGGAAACTTTTGATGGGTGAAAGGGGCTCTGTACGTGATTTCTGGGGTCATATTTTCAAGTCCTCTTACATTCCGGTTAGGCATGTATTTAGGGTTGTTCAGAAAGAGCGAACACAGAGAGTCCAGTTGCATGTGGGGCTGCGTAAAGGCTCCCCTGGGGAGTTCAGTTCTACCCAAAGGCTTCCTTTGAGGGCAATTTTTGATGGGCGAAAGAGGCTCTGTACGCGGTTCCAGGGGTCCTATTTTCAATTCCTCTCAGATTCCTGGTACGGAGATATTTAGGGTTGTTCAGAAAGAGCGAACACAGCGAGTCCAGTTGCATGTGGGTCTGCGTAAAGGCTCCCCTGGGGAGTTCAGTTGTACCCAAAGGCTTCCTTTGGGGGCAATTTTTGATGGGTGAATGGGGCTCTGTACCTGATTTCTGGGGTCCTATTTCAATTCCTCTCAGATTCCGGTTAGGCATGGATTTAGGGTTGTTCAGAAAGAGCGAACACAGAGAGTCCTGTTGCATGTGGGGCTGCGTAAAGGCTCCCCTGGGGAGTTCAGTTCTACCCAAAGGCTTCCTTTCGGGGCAATTTTTTACGGGTGAAAGGGGCTCTGTGCACGTTTTCCAGGGTCCTATTTTCAATTCCTCTCAGATTCCGTTTAGGCATGTATTTAGGGTTGTTCAGAAAGAGCGAACACAGAGAGTCCAGTTGCATGTGGGGCTGCGTAAAGGCTCCCCTGGGGAGTTCAGTTGTACCCAAAGGCTTCCTTTGGGGGCAATTTTTGATGGGTGAAAGGTGCTCTATACGTGATTTCTGGGGTCATATTTTCAATTCCTCTGAGATTCCGGTTAGGCATGTATTTAGTGTTGTTCAGAAAGAGCGAACACAGAGAGTCCAGTTGCATGTGGGGCTGTGTAAAGGCTCCCCTGGGGAGTATTGTACCCAAAGGCTTCCTTTGGGGGCGATTTTTTATGGGTGAAAGGGGCTTTTTATGTGTTTTCTGGGGTCCTATTTTAAATTCCTCTCACATTCCGGGAAGGGATGTATTTAGGGTTGTTCAGAAAGAGCGAACACAGAGAGTCCAGTTGCATGTGGGGCTGCGTAAAGGCTCCCCTGGGGAGGTCAGTTCTACCCAAAGGCTTATTTGGGGGCAATTTTTGATGGGCGAAAGGGGCTCTGTACGTAATTTCTGGGGCTCTATTTTAAATTCCTCTCAGATTCCCGGTACGGATGTATTTAGGGTTGTTCAGAAAGAGCGAACACAGAGAGTCCAGTTGCATGTGGGGCTGCGTAAAGGCTCCCCTGGGGAGTTCAGTTCTACCCAAAGGCTTCCTTTGGGGGCAATTTTTGATGGGTAAAATGGGCCTTGCACATGTTTTCTGGGGTCCTATTTTCAATTCCTCTCACATTCCGTGAAGGGATGTATTTAGGGTTGCTCAGAAAGAGCGAACACAGAGAGTCCAGTTGCATGTGGGGCTGCGTAAAGGCTCCCCTGGGGAGTTCAGTTGTACCCAAAGGCTTCTTTTGAGGGCAATTTTTGATGGGCGAAAGGGGCTCTGTACGCGGTTTCTGGGGTCCTATTTTAAATTCCTCTCAGATTCTGGGTAGGGAGATATTTAGGGTTGTTCAGAAATAGCGAACACAGAGAGTCCAGTTGCATGTGGGGCTGCGTAAAGGCTCCCCTGGGGAGTTCAGTTCTACCCAAAGGCTTCCTTTCGGGGCAATTTTTTACGGGTGAAAGGGGCTCTGTGCACGTTTTCCAGGGTCCTATTTTCAATTCCTCTCAGATTCCGTTTAGGCATGTATTTAGGGTTGTTCAGAAAGAGCGAACACAGAGAGTCCAGTTGCATGTGGGGCTGCGTAAAGGCTCCCCTGGGGAGTTCAGTTCTACCCAAAGGCTTCTTTTGAGGGCAATTTTTGATGGGCGAAAGGGGCTCTGTACGCCGTTTCTGGGGTCCTATTTTAAAACCTCTCACATTCCGGGAAGGGATGTATTTAGGGTTGTTCAGAAAGAGCGAACACAGCGAGTCCAGTTGCATGTGGGGCTGCGTAAAGGCTCCCCTGGGGAGTTCAGTCGTACCCAAAGGCTTCGTTTGGGGGCAATTTTTGATGGGCGAAGGGGGCTCTGTACGTGATTTCTGGGGTCCTATTTTCAATTCCTCTCAGATTCCAGTTAGGGATGTATTTAGGGTTATTCAGAAAGAGCGAACACAGAGAGTCCAGTTGCATGTGGGGCTGCGTAAAGGCTCCCCTGGGGAGTTCAGTTCTACCCAAAGGCTTCCTTTGCGGGCGATATTTAATGAATGAAAGAGGCTTTGTATGCGTTTTCTGGGGTCCTATTTTCAATTCCTCTCAGATTCCGGGAAGGGATGTACTTAGGGTTGTTCAGAAAGAGCGAACACAGAGAGTCCAGTTGCATGTGGGGCTGCGTAAAGGCTCCCCTGGGGAGTTCAGTTCTACCCAAAGGCTTATTTGGGGGCAATTTTTGATGGGCGAAAGGGGCTCTGTACGTGATTTCTGGGGCTCTATTTTAAATTCCTCTCAGATTCCCGGTACGGATGTATTTAGGGTTGTTCAGAAAGAGCGAACACAGAGAGTCCAGTTGCATGTGGGGCTGCGTAAAGGCTCCCCTGGGGAGTTCAGTTGTACCCAAAGGCTTCCTTTCAATGCGATATTTGATGGGTAAAAGGGGGTTTGTATGCGTTTTCTGGGGTCCTATTTTAAATTCCTCTCACATTCCGGGAAGGGATGTATTTAGGGTTATTCAGAAAGAGCGAACACAGAGAGTCCATTTGCATGTGGGGCTGCATAAAGCTCCCCTGGGGACTTCAATTGTACCCAAAGGCTTCCTTTGGGTGCATTTTTTGATGAGCGAAAGGGGCTCTGTATGCGGTTTCTGGGGTCCTATTTTCAATTCCTCTCAGATTCCGGGTAGGGAGGTATTTACGGTTGTTCAGAAAGAGCGAACACAGAGAGTCCAGTTGCATGTGGGGCTGCGTAAAGGCTCCCCTGGGGAGTTCAGTTGTACCCAAAGGCTTATTTGGGGGCAATTTTTGATGGGCGAAAGGGGCTCTATACCTGATTTCTGGGGCTCTATTTTAAATTCCTCTCAGATTCCCGGTACGGATGTATTTAGGGTTGTTCAGAAAGAGCGAACACAGAGAGTCCAGTTGCATGTGGGGCTGCGTAAAGGCTCCCCTGGGGAGTTCTGTTGTACCCAAAGGCTTCCTTTCAGGGCAATTTTTGATGGCCGAAAGGGGCTTAGTATGCGTTTTCTGGGGTCCTATTTTAAATTCCTCTCAGATTCCAGTTAGGGATGTATTTAGGGTTATTCAGAAAGAGCGAACACAGAGAGTCCAGTTGCATGTGGGGCTGCATAAAGCTCCCCTGGGGAGTTCAGTTGTACCCAAAGGCTTCCTTTGGGTGCATTTTTTGATGAGCGAAAGGGGCTCTGTATGCGGTTTCTGGGGTCCTATTTTCAATTCCTCTCAGATTCCGGGTAGGGAGGTATTTACGGTTGTTCAGAAAGAGCGAACACAGAGAGTCCAGTTGCATGTGGGGCTGCGTAAAGGCTCCCCTGGGGAGTTCAGTTGTACCCAAAGGCTTATTTGGAGGCAATTTTTGATGGGCGAAAGAGGCTTTGTATGCGTTTTCCGGGGACATATTTTAAATTCCTCTCACATTCCTGGTAGGAATATATTTAGGGTTGTTCAGAAAGAGCGAACACAGAGAGTCCAGTTGCATGTGGGGCTGCATAAAGGCTCCCCTGGGGAGTATTGTACCCAAAGGCTTGCTTTGGTGGCGATTTTTAATGGGTGAAAGGGGCTTTTTATGTGTTTTCTGGGGTCCTATTTTAAATTCCGCTCACATTCCGGGAAGGGATGTATTTAGGGTTGTTCAGAAAGAGCGAACACAGCGAGTCCAGTTGCATGTGGGGCTGCGTAAAGGCTCCCCTGGGGAGTTCAGTTGTACCCAAAGGCTTATTTGGGGGTAATTTTTGATGGGCGAAAGGGGCTCTGTACGTGATTTCTGGGGCTCTATTTTAAATTCCTCTCAGATTCCCGGTACGGATGTATTTAGAGTTGTTCAGAAAGAGCGAACACAGAGAGTCCAGTTCCATGTGGGGCTGCGTAAAGGCTCCCCTGGGGAGTTCAGTTGTACCCAAAGGCTTCCTTTGCGGGCAATTTTTGATGGGTGAATGGGGCTCTGTACCTGATTTCTGGGGTCCTATTTCAATTCCTCTCAGATTCTGGTTAGGCATGGTTTTAGGGTTGTTCAGAAAGAGCGAACACAGAGAGTCCTGTTGCATGTGGGGCTGCGTAAAGGCTCCCCTGGGGAGTTCAGTTCTACCCAAAGGCTTCCTTTGGGGGCTATTTTTGATGGGTGAAAGGGGCTCTGTACACGTTTTCCAGAGTCCTATTTTCAATTCCTCACAGATTCCGGGTAGGGCGAATTTAGGGTTGTTCAGAAAGAGCGAACACAGAGAGTCCAGTTGCATGTGGGGCTGCGTAAAGGCTCCCCTGGGGAGTTCAGTTGTTCCCAAAGGCTTCCTTTGGGGGCGATTTTTGACGGGTGAAAGGGGCTTTGTATGCGTTTTCTGGGGTCCTATTTTAAATTCCTCTCACATTCCGGGAAGGGATATATTTAGGGTTGCTCAGAAAGAGCGAACACAGAGAGTCCAGTTGCATGTGGGGCTGCGTAAAGGCTCCCCTGGGGAGTTCAGTTCTACCCAAAGGCTTCTTTTGAGGGCAATTTTTGATGGGCGAAAGGGGCTCTGTACGCGGTTTCTGGGGTCCTATTTTAAATTCCTCTCAGATTCTGGGTAGGGAGATATTTAGGGTTGTTCAGAAATAGCGAACACAGAGAGTCCAGTTGCATGTGGGGCTGCGTAAAGTCTCCCCTGGGGAGTTCAGTTCTACCCAAAGGCTTATTTGGGGGCAATTTTTGATGGGCGAAAGGGGCTTTGTATGCATTTTCTGGGGTCCTAATTTAAAGTCCTCTCACATTCCGGGAAGGGATGTATTTAGGGTTGTTCAGAAAGAGCGAACACAGAGAGTCCAGTTGCATGTGGGGCTGCGTAAATGCTCCCCTGGGGAGTTCAGTTGTACCCAAAGGCTTCCTTTGGGGGCGATTTTTAATGGGTGAAAGGGGCTTTGTATGAGTTTTCTGGGGTCCTATTTTAAATTCCTCTCACATTCCGGGAAGGGATGTATTTAGGGTTGTTCAGAAAGAGCGAACACAGCGAGTCCAGTTGCATGTGGGGCTGCGTAAAGGCTCCCCTGGGGAGTTCAGTTGTACCCAAAGGCTTCCTTTGGGGGCAATTTTTGACGGGTGAAAGGGGCTCTGTACGTGATTTCTGGGGTCATATTTACAATTCCTCTCAGATTCCGGTTAGGGTTGTATTTAGGGTTGTTCAGAAAGAGCGAACACAGAGAGTCCAGTTGCATGTGGGGCTGCGTAAAGGCTCCCCTGGGGAGTTCAGTTCTACCCAAAGGCTTCCTTTGGGGGCAATTTTTGATGGGTGAAAGAGGCTTTGTATGCGTTTTCTGTGGTCCTATTTTCAATTCCTCTCAGATTCCGGGAAGGGATGTACTTAGGGTTGTTCAGAAAGAGCGAACACAGAGAGTCCAGTTGCATGTGGGGCTGCGTAAAGGCTCCCCTGGGGAGTTCAGTTCTACCCAAAGGCTTCCTTTCGGGGCAATTTTTTACGGGTGAAAGGGGCTCTGTGCACGGTTTCCAGGGTCCTATTTTCAATTCCTCTCAGATTCCGTTTAGGCATGTATTTAGGGTTGTTCAGAAAGAGCGAACACAGAGAGTCCAGTTGCATGTGGGGCTGCGTAAAGGCTCCCCTGGGGAGTTCAGTTCTACCCAAAGGCTTCCTTTGGGGGCAATTTTTGATGGGTGAAAGGTGCTCTATACGTGATTTCTGGGGTCATATTTTCAATTCCTCTGAGATTCCGGTTAGGCATGTATTTAGTGTTGTTCAGAAAGAGCGAACACAGAGAGTCCAGTTGCATGTGGGGCTGCGTAAATGCTCCCCTGGGGAGTTCAGTTGTACCCAAAGGCTTCCTTTGGGGGCGATTTTTAATGGGTGAAAGGGGCTTTGTATGAGTTTTCTGGGGTCCTATTTTAAATTCCTCTCACATTCCGGGAAGGGATGTATTTAGGGTTGTTCAGAAAGAGCGAACACAGCGAGTCCAGTTGCATGTGGGGCTGCGTAAAGGCTCCCCTGGGGAGTTCAGTTGTACCCAAAGGCTTCCTTTGGGGGCAATTTTTGACGGGTGAAAGGGGCTCTGTACGTGATTTCTGGGGTCATATCTACAATTCCTCTCAGATTCCGGTTAGGGTTGTATTTAAGGTTGTTCAGAAAGAGCGAACACAGAGAGTCCAGTTGCATGTGGGGCTGCGTAAAGGCTCCCCTGGGGAGTTCAGTTCTACCCAAAGGCTTCCTTTGGGGGCAATTTTTGATGGGTGAAAGAGGCTTTGTATGCGTTTTCTGTGGTCCTATTTTCAATTCCTCTCAGATTCCGGGAAGGGATGTACTTAGGGTTGTTCAGAAAGAGCGAACACAGAGAGTCCAGTTGCATGTGGGGCTGCGTAAAGGCTCCCCTGGGGAGTTCAGTTCTACCCAAAGGCTTCCTTTCGGGGCAATTTTTTACGGGTGAAAGGGGCTCTGTGCACGGTTTCCAGGGTCCTATTTTCAATTCCTCTCAGATTCCGTTTAGGCATGTATTTAGGGTTGTTCAGAAAGAGCGAACACAGAGAGTCCAGTTGCATGTGGGGCTGCGTAAAGGCTCCCCTGGGGAGTTCAGTTCTACCCAAAGGCTTCCTTTGGGGGCAATTTTTGATGGGTGAAAGGTGCTCTATACGTGATTTCTGGGGTCATATTTTCAATTCCTCTGAGATTCCGGTTAGGCATGTATTTAGTGTTGTTCAGAAAGAGCGAACACAGAGAGTCCAGTTGCATGTGGGGCTGCGTAAAGGCTCCCCTGGGGAGTATTGTACCCAAAGGCTTCCTTTGGGGGCGATTTTTAATGGGTGAAAGGGGTTTTTTATGTGTTTTCTGGGGTCCTATTTTAAATTCCTCTCACATTCCGGGAAGGGATGTATTTAGGGTTGTTCAGAAAGAGCGAACACAGAGAGTCCAGTTGCATGTGGGGCTGCGTAAAGGCTCCCCTGGGGTGGTCAGTTCTACCCAAAGGCTTATTTGGGGGCAATTTTTGATGGGCGAAAGGGGCTCTGTACGTGATTTCTGGGGCTCTATTTTAAATTCCTCTCAGATTCCCGGTACGGATGTATTTAGGGTTGTTCAGAAAGAGCGAACACAGAGAGTCCAGTTGCATGTGGGGCTGCGTAAAGGCTCCCCTGCGGAGTTCAGTTGTACCCAAAGGCTTCATTTCAGGGCAATTTTTGATGGGTAAAAGGGGCTTAGTATGCGTTTTCTGGGGTCCTAGTTTAAATTCCTCTCACATTCCGGGAAGGGATGTATTTAGGGTTATTCAGAAAGAGCGAACACAGAGAGTCCAGTTGCATGTGGGGCTGCGTAAATGCTCCCCTGGGGAGTTTATTTGTACCCAAAGGCCTCCTTTGGGGGCAATTTTTGATGGGCAAAAGGGGCTCTGTACGCGATTTCTGGGGTCCTATTTTCAATTCCTCTCAGATTCCAGGTAGGGCTGTATTTAGGGCTGTTCAGAAAGAGCGAACACAGAGAGTCCAGTTGCATGTGGGGCTGCGTAAAGGCTCCCCTGGGGAGTTCAGTTGTACCCAAAGGCTTCCTTTGGGGGCAATTTTTGATGTGTGAAAGGGGCTCTGTATGCATTTTCTGGGGTCCTATTTTCATTTTGTCTCAGATTCCGGGTAGGTATGTATTTGGGGTTCTTCAGAAAGAGCGAACACAGAGAGTCCAGTTGCTTGGGGGGCTGCGTAAAGGCTCCCCTGGGGAGTTCAGTTGTTCCCAAAGGCTTCCTTTGGGGGCGATTTTTGACGGGTGAAAGGGGCTTTGTATGCGTTTTCTGGGGTCCTATTTTAAATTCCTCTCACATTCCGGGAAGGGATATATTTAGGGTTGCTCAGAAAGAGCGAACACAGAGAGTCCAGTTGCATGTGGGGCTGCGTAAAGGCTCCCCTGGGGAGTTCAGTTCTACCCAAAGGCTTCTTTTGAGGGCAATTTTTGATGGGCGAAAGGGGCTCTGTACGCGGTTTCTGGGGTCCTATTTTAAATTCCTCTCAGATTCTGGGTAGGGAGATATTTAGGGTTGTTCAGAAATAGCGAACACAGAGAGTCCAGTTGCATGTGGGGCTGCGTAAAGTCTCCCCTGGGGAGTTCAGTTCTACCCAAAGGCTTATTTGGGGGCAATTTTTGATGGGCGAAAGGGGCTTTGTATGCATTTTCTGGGGTCCTAATTTAAAGTCCTCTCACATTCCGGGAAGGGATGTATTTAGGGTTGTTCAGAAAGAGCGAACACAGAGAGTCCAGTTGCATGTGGGGCTGCGTAAATGCTCCCCTGGGGAGTTCAGTTGTACCCAAAGGCTTCCTTTGGGGGCGATTTTTAATGGGTGAAAGGGGCTTTGTATGAGTTTTCTGGGGTCCTATTTTAAATTCCTCTCACATTCCGGGAAGGGATGTATTTAGGGTTGTTCAGAAAGAGCGAACACAGCGAGTCCAGTTGCATGTGGGGCTGCGTAAAGGCTCCCCTGGGGAGTTCAGTTGTACCCAAAGGCTTCCTTTGGGGGCAATTTTTGACGGGTGAAAGGGGCTCTGTACGTGATTTCTGGGGTCATATTTACAATTCCTCTCAGATTCCGGTTAGGGTTGTATTTAGGGTTGTTCAGAAAGAGCGAACACAGAGAGTCCAGTTGCATGTGGGGCTGCGTAAAGGCTCCCCTGGGGAGTTCAGTTCTACCCAAAGGCTTCCTTTGGGGGCAATTTTTGATGGGTGAAAGAGGCTTTGTATGCGTTTTCTGTGGTCCTATTTTCAATTCCTCTCAGATTCCGGGAAGGGATGTACTTAGGGTTGTTCAGAAAGAGCGAACACAGAGAGTCCAGTTGCATGTGGGGCTGCGTAAAGGCTCCCCTGGGGAGTTCAGTTCTACCCAAAGGCTTCCTTTCGGGGCAATTTTTTACGGGTGAAAGGGGCTCTGTGCACGGTTTCCAGGGTCCTATTTTCAATTCCTCTCAGATTCCGTTTAGGCATGTATTTAGGGTTGTTCAGAAAGAGCGAACACAGAGAGTCCAGTTGCATGTGGGGCTGCGTAAAGGCTCCCCTGGGGAGTTCAGTTCTACCCAAAGGCTTCCTTTGGGGGCAATTTTTGATGGGTGAAAGGTGCTCTATACGTGATTTCTGGGGTCATATTTTCAATTCCTCTGAGATTCCGGTTAGGCATGTATTTAGTGTTGTTCAGAAAGAGCGAACACAGAGAGTCCAGTTGCATGTGGGGCTGCATAAATGCTCCCCTGGGGAGTTCAGTTGTACCCAAAGGCTTCCTTTGGGGGCGATTTTTAATGGGTGAAAGGGGCTTTGTATGAGTTTTCTGGGGTCCTATTTTAAATTCCTCTCACATTCCGGGAAGGGATGTATTTAGGGTTGTTCAGAAAGAGCGAACACAGCGAGTCCAGTTGCATGTGGGGCTGCGTAAAGGCTCCCCTGGGGAGTTCAGTTGTACCCAAAGGCTTCCTTTGGGGGCAATTTTTGACGGGTGAAAGGGGCTCTGTACGTGATTTCTGGGGTCATATTTACAATTCCTCTCAGATTCCGGTTAGGGTTGTATTTAAGGTTGTTCAGAAAGAGCGAACACAGAGAGTCCAGTTGCATGTGGGGCTGCGTAAAGGCTCCCCTGGGGAGTTCAGTTCTACCCAAAGGCTTCCTTTGGGGGCAATTTTTGATGGGTGAAAGAGGCTTTGTATGCGTTTTCTGTGGTCCTATTTTCAATTCCTCTCAGATTCCGGGAAGGGATGTACTTAGGATTGTTCAGAAAGAGCGAACACAGAGAGTCCAGTTGCATGTGGGGCTGCGTAAAGGCTCCCCTGGGGAGTTCAGTTCTACCCAAAGGCTTCCTTTCGGGGCAATTTTTTACGGGTGAAAGGGGCTCTGTGCACGGTTTCCAGGGTCCTATTTTCAATTCCTCTCAGATTCCGGGTAGGGAGGTATTTACGGTTGTTCAGAAAGAGCGAACACAGAGAGTCCAGTTGCATGTGGGGCTGCGTAAAGGCTCCCCTGGGGAGTTTAGTTCTACCCAAAGGCTTCCTTTGGGGGCAATTTTTGATGGGTGAAAGGTGCTCTATACGTGATTACTGGGGTCATATTTTCAATTCCTCTGAGATTCCGGTTAGGCATGTATTTAGTGTTGTTCAGAAAGAGCGAACACAGAGAGTCCAGTTGCATGTGGGGCTGCGTAAAGGCTCCCCTGGGGAGTATTGTACCCAAAGGCTTCCTTTGGGGGCGATTTTTAATGGGTGAAAGGGGTTTTTTATGTGTTTTCTGGGGTCCTATTTTAAATTCCTCTCACATTCCGGGAAGGGATGTATTTAGGGTTGTTCAGAAAGAGCGAACACAGAGAGTCCAGTTGCATGTGGGGCTGCGTAAAGGCTCCCCTGGGGTGGTCAGTTCTACCCAAAGGCTTATTTGGGGGCAATTTTTGATGGGCGAAAGGGGCTCTGTACGTGATTTCTGGGGCTCTATTTTAAATTCCTCTCAGATTCCCGGTACGGATGTATTTAGGGTTGTTCAGAAAGAGCGAACACAGAGAGTCCAGTTGCATGTGGGGCTGCGTAAAGGCTCCCCTGCGGAGTTCAGTTGTACCCAAAGGCTTCATTTCAGGGCAATTTTTGATGGGTAAAAGGGGCTTAGTATGCGTTTTCTGGGGTCCTAGTTTAAATTCCTCTCACATTCCGGGAAGGGATGTATTTAGGGTTATTCAGAAAGAGCGAACACAGAGAGTCCAGTTGCATGTGGGGCTGCGTAAATGCTCCCCTGGGGAGTTTATTTGTACCCAAAGGCCTCCTTTGGGGGCAATTTTTGATGGGCAAAAGGGGCTCTGTACGCGATTTCTGGGGTCCTATTTTCAATTCCTCTCAGATTCCAGGTAGGGCTGTATTTAGGGCTGTTCAGAAAGAGCGAACACAGAGAGTCCAGTTGCATGTGGGGCTGCGTAAAGGCTCCCCTGGGGAGTTCAGTTGTACCCAAAGGCTTCCTTTGGGGGCAATTTTTGATGTGTGAAAGGGGCTCTGTATGCATTTTCTGGGGTCCTATTTTCATTTTGTCTCAGATTCCGGGTAGGTATGTATTTGGGGTTCTTCAGAAAGAGCGAACACAGAGAGTCCAGTTGCTTGGGGGGCTGCGTCAAGGCTCCCCTGGGGAGTTCAGTTGTACCCAAAGGCTTCCTTTGGGGGCAATTTTTGATGGGCAAAATGGGCCTCGTACACGTTTTCTGGGGTCCTATTTTCAATTCCTCTCAGATTCCAGGTAGGGAGATATTTGGCGCTGTTCAGAAAGAGCGAACACAGAGAGTCCAGTTGCATGTGGGGCTGCGTAAATGCTCCCCTGGGGAGTTCAGTTGTACCCAAAGGCTTCCTTTGGGGGCAATTTTTGATTGGTGAAAGGGGCTCTGTACGCGATTTCTGGGGTCCTATTTTCAATTCCTCTCAGATTCCGGGTAGGGATGCCTTTAGGGTTGTTCAGAAAGCGCGAACACAGAGAGTCCAGTTGCATGTGGGGCTGCGTAAAGGCTCCCCTGGGGAGTTCAGTTGTACCCAAAGGCTTCCTTTCGGGGCAATTTTTGATGGGCAAAAGGGGCTCTGTACGCTTTTTCTGGGGTCCTATTTTCAATTCCTCTCAGATTCCGGATAGGGAGATATTTGGGGTTCTTCAGAAAGAGCGAACACAGAGAGTCCAGTTGCATGTGGGGCTGCGTAAAGGCTCCCCTGGGGAGTTCAGTTGTACCCAAAGGCTTCCTTTGGGGGCAATTTTTTATGGGAAAAATGGGTCTTGTACATTTTTTCTGGGGTCCTATTTCAATTCCTCTCATATTCCGGGTAGGGAGATATATAGGGTTGTTCAGAAAGAGCGAACGCAAGGAGTCCAGCTGCATGTGGGGCTAAGTGGAGGCTCCCCTGCGGAGTTCAGTTGTACCCAAAGGCTTCCTTTGGGGGCAATTTTTGATGGGCAAAAGGGGCTCTGTACGCGTTTTCTGGGGTCCTATTTTCAATTCCTCTCAGATTCCGGATAGGGAGATATTTGGGGTTCTTCAGAAAGAGCGAACACAGAGAATCCAGTTGCATGGGGGGCTGCGTAAAGGCTCCCCTGGGGAGTTCAGTTGTACCCAAAGGCTTCCTTTGGGGGCAATTTTTGATGGGCAATATGGGCCTTGTACACGTTTTCTGGGGTAGTATTTTCAATTCCTCTTAGATTCCAGGTAGGGAGATATTTGGCGCTGTTCAGAAAGAGCGAACACAGAGAGTCCAGTTGCATGTGGGGCTGCGTAAAGGCTCCCCTGGGGAGTTCAGTTGTACCCAAAGGCTTCCTTTGGGGGCAATTTTTGATTTGTGAAAGGGGCTCTGTATGCGTTTTCTGGGGTCCTATTTTCAATTCCTCTCAGATTCCGGGTAGGGAGATATTTGGCGTTGTTCAGAAAGAGCGAACACATAGAGTCCAGTTGCATGTGGGGCTGCGTAAAGGCTCCCCTGGGGAGTTCATTTGTACCCAAAGGCTTCCTTTGGGGGCTATTTTTGATGGGAAAAAGGGGCCTTGTACACGTTTTCTGGGTCCTATTTTCAGTTCCTCTCAGATTCCAGGTAGGGCTGTATTTAGGGCTCTTCAGAAAAAGCGAACACAGAGAGTCCAGTTGCATGTGGGGCTGCGTAAAGGCTCCCCTGGGGATTTCAGTTGTACCCAAAGGCTTCCTTTGGGGGCAATTTTTGATGGGCAAAAGGGGCTCTGTAGGCGTTTTCTGGGGTCCTATTTTCAATTCCTCTCGATTCCATGTAGAGTTGTATTTAGGGCTGTTCAGAAAAAGCGAACACAGAGAGTCCAGTTGCATGAGGGGCTGCGTAAAGGCTCCCCTGTGGAGTTCATTTGTACCCAAAGGCTTCCTTTGGGGGCAATTTTTGATGGGAAAAATGGGCCTTGTACACGTTTTCTGGGGTCCTATTTTCAATTCCTCTCAGATTGCAGGTAGGGCTGTATTTAGGGCTGTTCAGAAAAAGCGAACACAGAGAGTCCAGTTGCATGTGGGGCTGCGTAAAGGCTCCCCTGGAGAGTTCATTTGTACCCAAAGGCTTCCTTTGGGGGCAATTTTTGATGTGCGTAAGGGGCTCTGTACATTTTTTCTGGGGTACTATTTTCAATTTCTCTCAGATTCCGGGTAGGGAGATATATAGGGTTGTTCAGAAAGAGCGAACACAGAGAGTCCAGTTGCATGTGGGGCTAAGTGAAGGCTCCCCTGGGGAGTTCAGTTGTACCCAAAGGCTTCCTTTGGGGGCAATTTTTGATGGGCAAAATGGGCCTTGTACACGTTTTCTGGGTCCTATTTTCAGTTCCTCTCAGATTCCAGGTAGGGCTGTATTTAGTGCTGTTCAGAAAAAGCGAACACAGAGAGTCCAGTTGCATGTGGGGCTGCGTAAAGGCTCCCCTGGGGAGTTCAGTTGTACCCAAAGGCTTCCTTTGGGGGCAATTTTTGATGGGCAAAAGGGGCTCTGTATGCGTTTTCTGGGGTCCTATTTTCAATTCCTCTCAGATTCCGGGTAGGGAGATATTTGGCGTTGTTCAGAAAGAGCGAACACATAGAGTCCAGTTGCATGTGGGGCTGCGTAAAGGCTCCCCTGGGGAGTTCAGTTGTACCCAAAGGCTTCCTTTGGGGGCAATTTTTGATAGGCAAAATGGGCCTTGTACACGTTTTCTGGGGTCCTATTTTCAATTCCTCTTAGATTCCGGGTAGGGAGATATTTAGCGCTGTTCAGAAAGAGCGAACACAGAGAGTCCAGTTGCATGTGGGGCTGCGTAAAGGCTCCCCTGCGGAGTTCAGTTGTACCCAAGAGGTTCCTTTCGGGGCAATTTTTGATGTGCGTAAGGGGCTCTGTTCATTTTTTCTGGGGTCCTATTTTCAATTTCTCTCAGATTCCGGGTAGGGAGATATATAGGGTTGTTCAGAAAGTGCGAACACAGAGAGTCCAGTTGCATGTGGGGCTAAGTGAAGGCTCCCCTGGGGAGTTCATTTGTACCCAAAGGCTTCCTTTGGGGGCTATTTTTGATGGGAAAAAGGGGCCTTGTACACGTTTTCTGGGGTCCAATTTTCAATTCCTCTCAGATTCCAGATAGGGCTGTATTTAGGGCTGTTCAGAAAGAGCGAACACAGAAAGTCCAGTTGCATGTGGGGCTGCGTAAAGGCTCCCCTGGGGAGTTCAGTTGTACCCAAAGGCTTCCTTTGGGGGCAATTTTTGATGGGCAAAATGGGCCTTGTACACGTTTTCTGGGTCCTATTTTCAGTTCCTCTCAGATTCCAGGTAGGGCTGTATTTAGGGCTGTTCAGAAAAAGCGAACACAGAGAGTCCAGTTGCATGTGGGGCTGCGTAAAGGCTCCCCTGGGGAGTTCAGTTGTACCCAAAGGCTTCCTTTGGGGGCAATTTTTGATGGGCAAAAGGGGCTCTGTAGGCGTTTTCTGGGGTCCTATTTTCAATTCCTCTCGATTCCATGTAGAGTTGTATTTAGGGCTGTTCAGAAAAAGCGAACACACAGAGTCCAGTTGCATGAGGGGCTGCGTAAAGGCTCCCCTGGGGAGTTCATTTGTACCCAAAGGCTTCCTTTGGGGGCAATTTTTGATGGGAAAAATGGGCCTTGTACACGTTTTCTGGGGTCCTATTTTCAATTCCTCTCAGATTGCAGGTAGGGCTGTATTTAGGGCTGTTCAGAAAAAGCGAACACAGAGAGTCCAGTTGCATGTGGGGCTGCGTAAAGGCTCCCCTGGGGAGTTCATTTGTACCCAAAGGCTTCCTTTGGGGGCAATTTTTGATGTGCGTAAGGGGCTCTGTACGCGATTTCTGGGGTCCTATTTTCAATTGCTCCCAGATGCCGGGTAAAGAGATATATAGGGTTGTTCAGAAAGAGCGAACGCAAGGAGTACAGCTGCATGTGGTCTAAGTGAAGGCTCCCCTGGGAATTCAGTTGAAAATAGGACCCCAGAAAACGCCTACAGAGCCCCTTTTGCCCATCAAAAATTGCCCCCAAAGGAAGCCTTTGGGTACAACTGAACTCCCCAGGGGAGCCTTTACGCAGCCCCACATGCAACTGGACTCTCTGTGTTCGCTCTTTCTGAACAACCCCAAATATCTCCCTATCCGGAATCTGAGAGGAATTGAAAATAGGACCCCAGAAAAAGCGTACAGAGCCCCTTTTGCCCATCAAAAATTGCCCCCAAAGGAAGCCTTTGGGTACAACTGAACTCCCCAGGGGAGCCTTTACGCAGCCCCACATGCAACTGGACTCTCTGTGTTCGCGCTTTCTGAACAACCCTAAAGGCATCCCTACCCGGAATCTGAGAGGAATTGAAAATAGGACCCCAGAAATCGCGTACAGAACCCCTTTCACCAATCAAAAATTGCCCCCAAAGGAAGCCTTTGGGTACAACTGAACTCCCCAGGGGAGCATTTACGCAGCCCCACATGCAACTGGACTCTCTGTGTTCGCTCTTTCTGAACAGCGCCAAATATCTCCCTACCTGGAATCTAAGAGGAATTGAAAATACCACCCCAGAAAACGTGTACAAGGCCCATATTGCCCATCAAAAATTGCCCCCAAAGGAAGCCTTTGGGTACAACTGAACTCCCCAGGGGAGCGTTGACGCAGCCCCCCATGCAACTGGATTCTCTGTGTTCGCTCTTTCTGAAGAACCCCAAATATCTCCCTATCCGGAATCTGAGAGGAATTGAAAATAGGACCCCAGAAAACGCGTACAAGGCCCATTTTGCCCATCAAAAATTGCCCCCAAAGGAAGCCTTTGGGTACAACTGAATTCCCCAGGGGAGCCTCCACTTAGCCCCACATGCAGCTGGACTCCTTGCGTTCGCTCTTTCTGAACAACCCTATATATCTCCCTACGCGGAATATGAGAGGAATTGAAAATAGGACCCCAGAAAAAATGTACAAGGCCCATTTTTCCCATCAAAAATTGCCCCCAAAGGAAGCCTTTGGCTACAACTGAACTCCCCAGGGGAGCCTTTACGCAGCCCCACATGCAACTGGACTCTCTGTGTTCGCTCTTTCTGAAGAACCCCAAATATCTCCCTATCCGGAATCTGAGAGGAATTGAAAATAGGACCCCAGAAAAAGCGTACAGAGCCCCTTTTGCCCATCAAAAATTGCCCCCAAAGGAAGCCTTTGGGTACAACTGAACTCCCCAGGGGAGCCTTTACGCAGCCCCACATGCAACTGGACTCTCTGTGTTCGCGCTTTCTGAACAACCCTAAAGGCATCCCTACCCGGAATCTGAGAGGAATTGAAAATAGGACCCCAGAAATCGCGTACAGAGCCCCTTTCACCAATCAAAAATTGCCCCCAAAGGAAGCCTTTGGGTACAACTGAACTCCCCAGGGGAGCATTTACGCAGCCCCACATGCAACTGGACTCTCTGTGTTCGCTCTTTCTGAACAGCGCCAAATATCTCCCTACCTGGAATCTGAGAGGAATTGAAAATAGGACCCCAGAAAACGTGTACGAGGCCCATTTTGCCCATCAAAAATTGCCCCCAAAGGAAGCCTTTGGGTACAACTGAACTCCCCAGGGGAGCCTTGACGCAGCCCCCCAAGCAACTGGACTCTCTGTGTTCGCTCTTTCTGAAGAACCCCAAATACATACCTACCCGGAATCTGAGACAAAATGAAAATAGGACCCCAGAAAATGCATACAGAGCCCCTTTCACACATCAAAAATTGCCCCCAATGGAAGCCTTTGGGTACAACTGAACTCCCCAGGGGAGCCTTTATGCAGCCCCACATGCAACTGGGCTCTCTCTGTTCGCTCTTTCTTAAAAACCCTAATGACATACCTACCCGGAATCTGAGAGAAAATGAAAATAGGACCCCAGAAAATGCATACAGAGCCCCTTTCACACATCAAAAATTGCCCCCAAAGGAAGCCTTTGGGTACAACTGAACTCCCCAGGGGAGCCTTTACGCAGCCCCACATGCAACTGGACTCTCTGTGTTCGCTCTTTCTGAACAGCCCTAAATACAGCCCTACCTGGAATCTGAGAGGAATTGAAAATAGGACCCCAGAAATCGCGTACAGAGCCCCTTTTGCCCATCAAAAATTGCCCCCAAAGGAGGCCTTTGCGTACAAATAAACTCCCCAGGGGAGCATTTACGCAGCCCCCACATGCAACTGGACTCTCTGTGTTCGCTCTTTCTGAACAGCGCCAAATATCTCCCTACCCGGAATCTAAGAGGAATTGAAAATAGGACCCCAGAAAACGTGTACAAGGCCCATTTTTCCCATCAAAAATTGCCCCCCAGTGGAAGTCTTTGGTTACAACTGAACTCCCCAGGGGAGCCTTCACTTAGCCCCACATGCAGCTGGACTCCTTGCGTTCGCTGTTTCTGAATAACCCTATATATCTCCCTACCCGGAATCTGAGAGAAATTGAAAATAGGACCCCAAAAATCGCGTACAGAGCCCCTTACGCACATCAAAAATTGCCCCGAAAGGAAGCTTTTGGGTACAACTTAACTTCCCAGGGGACCCTTTACGCAGCCCCACATGCAACTGGACTCTCTGTGTTCACTCTTTCTTAAAAACCCTGAATACATACCTACCCGGAATCTGAGAGAAAATGAAAATAAGACCCCAGAAAATGCATACAGAGCCCCTTTCACACATCAAAAATTGCCCCCAAAGGAAGCCTTTGGGTAAAACTGAAGTCCCCAGGGGAGCCTTTACGCAGCCCAACATGCAACTGGACTCTCTGTGTTCACTCTTTCTTAAAAACCCTAAATACATACCTACCCGGAATCTGAGAGAAAATGAAAATAGGACCCCAGAAAAGGCATACAGAGCCCCTTTCACACATCAAAAATTGCCCCCAGAGGAAGCCTTTGGGTACAACTGAACTCCCCAGGGGAGCCTTAACGCAGCCCCACATGCAACTGGACTCTCTGTGTTCGCTTTTTCTGAACAGCCCTAAATACAGCCCTACCTGGAATCTGAGAGGAATTGAAAATAGGACCCCAGAAAACATGTACGAGGCCCATTTTACCCATCAAAAATTGCCCCCAAAGGAAGCCTTTGGGTACAACTGAACTCCCCAGGGGAGCCTTTACGCAGCCCCCCATGCAACTGGACTCTCTGTGTTCGCTCTTTCTGAACAACCCTAAATACGTCCCTATCCGGAATCTGAGAGGAATTGAAAATAGGACCCCAGAAAACATGTACGAGGCCCATTTTGCCCATCAAAAATTGCCCCCAAAGGAAGCCTTTGGGTACAACTGAACTCCCCAGGGGAGCCTTTAGGCAGCCCCACATGCAGCTGGACTCTCTGTGTTCGCTTTTTCTGAACAGCCCTAAATACAGCCCTACCTGTAATCGAGAGGAATTGAAAATAGGACCCCAGAAAACGTGTACAAGGCCCATTTTGCCCATCAAAAATTTCCCCCAAAGGAAGTCTTTGGGTACAACTGAACTCCCCAGGGGAGCATTTACGCAGCCCAACATGCAACTGGACTCTCTGTGTTCACTCTTTCTTAAAAACCCTAAATACATACCTACCCGGAATCTGAGAGAAAATGAAAATAGGACCCCAGAAAAGGCATACAGAGCCCCTTTCACACATCAAAAATTGCCCCCAGAGGAAGCCTTTGGGTACAACTGAACTCCCCAGGGGAGCCTTAACGCAGCCCCACATGCAACTGGACTCTCTGTGTTCGCTTTTTCTGAACAGCCCTAAATACAGCCCTACCTGGAATCTGAGAGGAATTGAAAATAGGACCCCAGAAAACATGTACGAGGCCCATTTTACCCATCAAAAATTGCCCCCAAAGGAAGCCTTTGGGTACAACTGAACTCCCCAGGGGAGCCTCCACTTAGCCCCACATGAAGCTGGACTCCTTGCGTTCGCTCTTTCTGAACAACCCTATATATCTCCCTACCCGGAATCTGAGAGAAATTGAAAATAGGAATCCAGAAATGGCGTACAGAGCCCCTTACTCACATCAAAAATTGCCCCCAAAGGAAGCTTTTGGGTACAACTTAACTCCCCAGGGGAGCCTTTACACAGCCCCACATGCAACTGGACTCTCTGTGTTCACTCTTTCTTAAAAACCCTGAATACATACCTACCCGGAATCTGAGAGAAAATGAAAATAGGACCCCAGAAAATGCAGACAGAGCCCCTTACACATCAAAAATTGCCCACAAAGGAAGCCTTTGGGTACAACTGAACTCCCCAGTGGAGCCTTTACGCAGCCCCACATGCAACTGGACTCTCTGTGTTCGCTCTTTCTGAACAGCGCCAAATATCTCCCTACCCGGAATCTAAGAGGAATTGAAAATACGACCCCAGAAAACGTGTACAAGGCCCATTTTGCCCAACAAAATTTGCCCCCAAAGGAAGCCTTTGGGTACAACTGAACTCCCCAGGGGAGCCTTCACTTAGCCCCACATGCAGCTGGACTCCTTGCGTTCGCACTTTCTGAACAACCCTATATATCTCCCTACCCGGAATCTGAGAGAAATTGAAAATAGGACCCCAGAAATCGCGTACAGAGCCCCTTACGCACATCAAAAATTGCCCCGAAAGGAAGCTTTTGGGTACAACTTAACTCCCCAGGGGAGCCTTTACACAGCCCCACATGCAACTGGACTCTCTGTGTTCACTCTTTCTTAAAAACCCTAAATACATACCTACCCGGAATCTGAGAGAAAATGAAAATAGGACCCCAGAAAATGCATACAGAGCCCCTTTCACACATCAAAAATTGCCCCCAAAGGAAGCCTTTGGATACAACTGAACTCCCCAGGGGAGCCTTTACGCAGCCCCACATGCAACTGGACTCTCTGTGTTCGCTTTTTCAGAACAGCCCTAAATACAGCCCTACCTGGAATCTGAGAGGAATTGAAAATAGGACTACAGAAAACATGTACAAGGCCCATTTTGCCCATCAAAAATTGCCCCCAAAGGAAGCCTTTGGGTACAACTGAACTCCCCAGGAGAGCCTTTACGCTGCCACACATGCAACTGGACTCTCTGTGTTCGCTCTTTCTGAACAGCGCCTAATATCTCCCTACCCGGAATCTAAGAGGAATTGAAAATACCATCCCAGAAAACGTTTTCATGGCCCATATTGCCCATCAAAAATTGCCCCCAAACGAAGCCTTTGGGTACAACTGAACTCCCCAGGGGAGCCTTTACGCAGCCCCCCATGCAACTGGACTCTCTGTGTTCGCTCTTTCTGAAGAACCCCAAATATCTCCCTATCCGGAATCTGAGAGGAATTGAAAATAGGACCCCAGGAACCGCATACAGAGCCCCTTTCTCCCATCAAAAATTGCCCGCAAAGGAAGCCTTTGGGTACAACTGAACTCCCTAGGGGACCATTTACGCAGCCCCACATGCAACTGGACTCTCTGTGTTCACTCTTTTTGAACAGCGCCAAATATCTCCCTACCCGGAATCTAAGAGGAATTGAAAATACGACCCCAGAAAACGTGTACAAGGCCCATTTTTCCCATCAAAAATTGCCCCCAAAGGAAGTCTTTGGGTACAACTGGACTCCCCAGGGGAGCCTCCACTTAGCCCCACATGCAGCTGGACTCCTTGCGTTCGCTCTTTCTGAACAACCCTATATATCTCCCTACCCGGAATCTGAGAGAAATTGAAAATAGGACCCCAGAAATGGCGTACAGAGCCCCTTACTCACAGAAAAAATTGCCCCCAAAGGAAGCTTTTGGGTACAACTTAACTCCCCAGGGGAGCCTTTACGCAGCCCCACATGCAACTGGACTCTCTGTGTTCACTCTTTCTTAAAAACCCTGAATACATACCTACCCGGAATCTGAGAGAAAATGAAAATAGGACCCCCAAAAATGCATACAGAGCCCCTTACACATCAAAAATTGCCCCCAAAGGAAGCCTTTGGGTAAAACTGAACTCCCCAGGGGAGCCTTTACGCAGCCCCACATGCAACTGGACTCTCTGTGTTCGCTCTTTCTGAACAGCGCCAAATATCTCCCTACCCGGAATCTAAGAGGAATTGAAAATACGACCCCAGAAAACGTGTACAAGGCCCATTTTGCTCTTCAAAAATTGCCCCCAAAGGAAGCATCTGGGTACAACTGAACTCCCCAGGGGAGCCTTCACTTAGACCCACATGCAGCTGGACTCCTTGCGTTCGCTCTTTCTGAACAACCCTATATATCTCCCTACCCGGAATCTGAGAGGAATTGAAAATTGGACCCCAGAAAATGCATACAGAGCCCCTTTCACACATCAAAAATTGCCCCCAAAGGAAACCTTTGGGTACAACTGAACTCCCCAGGGGCGCCTTTACGCAGCCCCACATGCAACTGGACTCTCTGTGTTCACTCTTTCTTAAAAACCCTAAATACATACCTACCCGGAATCTGAGAGAAAATGAAAATAGGTCCCCAGAAAATGCATACAGAGCCCCTTTCACACATCAAAAATTGCCCCCAAAGGAAGCCTTTGGGTACAACTGAACTCCCCAGGGGAGCCTTTACGCAGCCCCACATGCAACTGGACTCTCTGTGTTCTCTTTTTCTGAACAGCCCTAAATACAGCCCTACCTGTAATCTGACAGGAATTGAAAATAGGACCCCAGAAAACATGTACAAGGCCCATTTCGCCCATCAAAATTGCCCCCAAAGGAAGCCTTTGGGTACAACTGAACTCCCCAGGAGAGCCTTTACGCAGCCCCACATGCAACTGGACTCTCTGTGTTCACTCTTTCTTAAAAACCCTAAATACATACCTACCCGGTATCTGAGAGAAAATGAAAATTGGACCCCAGAAAATGCATACAGAGCCCCTTTCACACATCAAAAATTGCCCCAAAGGAAACCTTTGGGTACAACTGAACTCCCCAGGGGAGCCTTTACGCAGCCCCACATGCAACTGGACTCTCTGTGTTCACTCTTTCTTAAAAACCCTAAATACATACCTACCCGGAATCTGAGAGAAAATGAAAATAGGACCCCAGAAAATGCATACAGAGCCCCTTTCACACATCAAAAATTGCCCCCAAAGGAAGCCTTTGGGTACAACTGAACTCCCCAGGGGAGCTTTCACTTAGCCCCACATGCAGCTGGACTCCTTGCGTTCGCTCTTTCTGAACAAACCTAAATACATCCCTACCCGGAATCTGAGAGGAATTGAAAATAGGACCCCAGAAATCGCGTACAGAGACCTTTCACCCATCAAATATTGCCCCCAAAGGAAGCCTTTGGGTACAACTGAACTCCCCAGGGGAGCCTTTACGCAGCCCCACATGCAACTGGACTCTCTGTGTTCGATCTTTCTGAACAAACCTAAATATCTCCCTACCCGGAATCTGAGAGGAATTGAAAATAGGACCCCAGAAAACGCGTAAAAGGCCCTTTTTGCCCATCAAAAATTGCCCCCAAAGGAAGCCTTTGGGTACAACTGAACTCCCCAGGGGAGCCTTTACGCAGCCCCACATGCAACTGGACTCTCTGTGTTCGCTTTTTCTGAACAGCCCTAAATACAGCCCTACCTGGAATCTGAGAGGAATTGAAAATAGGACCCCAGAAAACGTGTACAAGGCCCATTTTGCCCATCAAAAATTGCCCGCAAAGGAAGTCTTTGGGTACAACTGAACTCCGCAGGGGAGCCTTTACGCAGCCCCACATGCAACTGGACTCTCTGTGTTCGCTTTTTCTGAACAGCCCTAAATACAGCCCTACCTGGAATCGAGAGGAATTGAAAATAGGACCCCAGAAAACGTGTACAAGGCCCATTTTGCCCATCAAAAATTGCCCCCAAAGGAAGCCTTTGGGTACAACTGAACTCCCCAGGGGAGCCTTTACGCAGCCCCACATGCAACTGGACTCTCTGTGTTCACTCTTTCTGAAAAACCCTAAATACATACCTACCCGGAATCTGAGAGAAAATGAAAATAGGACCCCAGAAAATGCATACAGAGCCCCTTTCACCCATCAAATATTGCCCCCAAAGGAAGCCTTTGGGTACAACTGAACTCCCCAGGGGAGCCTTTACGCAGCCCCACATGCAACTGGACTCTCTGTGTTCGCTTTTTCTGAACAGCCCTAAATACAGCCCTACCTGGAATCTGAGAGGAATTAAAAATAGGACCCCAGAAAAAATATACAAGGCCCATTTCGCCCATCAAAAATTGCCCCCAAAGGAAGCCTTTGGGTACAACTGAACTCCCCAGGAGAGACTTTACGCAGCCACACATGCAACTGGACTCCCTGTGTTCTCTCTTTCTGAACAAACCTAAATATCTACCTACCCAGAATCTGAGAGGAATTGAAGATAGGACCCCAGAAATCGCGTACAGAGACCTTTCACTCATCAAATATTGCCCCCAAAGGAAGCCTTTGGGTACAACTGAACTCCCCAGGGGAGCCTTTACGCAGCCCCACATGCAACTGGACTCTCTGTGTTCGCTCTTTCTGAACAGCGCTAAATATCTCCCTACCCGGAATATAAGAAGAATTGAAAATAGGACCCCAGAAAACGTGTACAAGGCCCATTTTGCCTATCAAAAATTGCCCCCAAAGGAAGCCTTTGGGTACAACTGAACTCCCCAGGGGAGCCTTTACGCAGCCCCACATGCAACTGGACTCTCTGTGTTCGCTTTTTCTGAACAGCCCTAAATACAGCCCTACCTGGAATCTGAGAGGAATTGAAAATAGGATCCCAGAAAATGTGTACAAGGCCCATTTTGCCCATCAAAAATTGCCCGCAAAGGAAGTCTTTGGGTACAACTGAATTCCGCAGGGGAGCCTTTACGCAGCCCCACATGCAACTGGACTCTCTGTGTTCGCTTTTTCTGAACAGCCCTAAATACAGCCCTACCTGGAATCTGAGAGGAATTGAAAATAGGACCCCAGAAAACGTGTACAAGGCCCATTTTGCCTATCAAAAATTGCCCCCAAAGGAAGCCTTTGGGTACAACTGAATTCCCCAGGGGAGCCTTTACGCAGCCCCACATGCAACTGGACTCCATGTGTTCGCTTTTTCTGAACAACCCTAAAGAAATCCCTACCCGGAATCTGAGAGGAAATTGAAAATAGGACCCCAGAAATCGCGTACAGAGACCTTTCACCCATCAAATATTGCCCCCAAAGGAAGCCTTTGGGTACAACTGAACTCCCCAGGGGAGCCTTTACGCAGCCCCACATGCAACTGGACTCTCTGTGTTCGCTCTTTCTGAACAGCGCTAAATATCTCCCTACCCGGAATATAAGAAGAATTGAAAATAGGACCCCAGAAAACGTGTACAAGGCCCATTTTGCCTATCAAAAATTGCCCCCAAAGGAAGCCTTTGGGTACAACTGAACTCCCCAGGGGAGCCTTTACGCAGCCCCACATGCAACTGGACTCTCTGTGTTCGCTTTTTCTGAACAGCCCTAAATACAGCCCTACCTGGAATCTGAGAGGAATTGAAAATAGGACCCCAGAAAACGTGTACAAGGCCCATTTTGCCTATCAAAAATTGCCCGCAAAGGAAGTCTTTGGGTACAACTGAAACTCCGCAGGGGAGCCTTTACGCAGCCCCACATGCAACTGGACTCTCTGTGTTCGCTTTTTCTGAACAGCCCTAAATACAGCCCTACCTGGAATCGAGAGGAATTGAAAATAGGACCCCAGAAAACGTGTACAAGGCCCATTTTGCCCATCAAAAATTGCCCCCAAAGGAAGCCTTTGGGTACAACTGAACTCCCCAGGGGAGCCTTTACGCAGCCCCACATGCAACTGGACTCTCTGTGTTCACTCTTTCTGAAAAACCCTAAATACATACCTACCCGGAATCTGAGAGAAAATGAAAATAGGACCCCAGAAAATGCATACAGAGCCCCTTTCACCCATCAAATATTGCCCCCAAAGGAAGCCTTTGGGTACAACTGAACTCCCCAGGGGAGCCTTTACGCAGCCCCACATGCAACTGGACTCTCTGTGTTCGCTTTTTCTGAACAGCCCTAAATACAGCCCTACCTGGAATCTGAGAGGAATTGAAAATAGGACCCCAGAAAAAATATACAAGGCCCATTTCGCCCATCAAAAATTGCCCCCAAAGGAAGCCTTTGGGTACAACTGAACTCCCCAGGAGAGACTTTACGCAGCCACACATGCAACTGGACTCCCTGTGTTCTCTCTTTCTGAACAAACCTAAATATCTACCTACCCAGAATCTGAGAGGAATTGAAGATAGGACCCCAGAAATCGCGTACAGAGACCTTTCACTCATCAAATATTGCCCCCAAAGTAAGCCTTTGGGTACAACTGAACTCCCCAGGGGAGCCTTTACGCAGCCCCACATGCAACTGGACTCTCTGTGTTCGCTCTTTCTGAACAGCGCTAAATATCTCCCTACCCGGAATATAAGAAGAATTGAAAATAGGACCCCAGATAACGTGTACAAGGCCCATTTTGCCTATCAAAAATTGCCCCCAAAGGAAGCCTTTGGGTACAACTGAACTCCCCAGGGGAGCCTTTACGCAGCCCCACATGCAACTGGACTCTCTGTGTTCGCTTTTTCTGAACAGCCCTAAATACAGCCCTACCTGGAATCTGAGAGGAATTGAAAATAGGATCCCAGAAAATGTGTACAAGGCCCATTTTGCCCATCAAAAATTGCCCGCAAAGGAAGTCTTTGGGTACAACTGAATTCCGCAGGGGAGCCTTTACGCAGCCCCACATGCAACTGGACTCTCTGTGTTCGCTCTTTCTGAACAGCGCTAAATATCTCCCTACCCGGAATATAAGAAGAATTGAAAATAGGACCCCAGAAAACGTGTACAAGGCCCATTTTGCCTATCAAAAATTGCCCCCAAAGGAAGCCTTTGGGTACAACTGAACTCCCCAGGGGAGCCTTTACGAAGCCCCACATGCAACTGGACTCTCTGTGTTCGCTTTTTCTGAACAGCCCTAAATACAGCCCTACCTGGAATCTGAGAGGAATTGAAAATAGGACCCCAGAAAACGTGTACAAGGCCCATTTTGCCAATCAAAAATTGCCCCCAAAGGAAGCCTTTGGGTACAACTGAACTCCCCAGGGGAGCCTTTACGCAGCCACACATGCAATAGGAACTCTCTGTGTTCGCTTTTTCTGAACAGCCCTAAATACAGCCCTACCTGGAATCTGAGAGGAATTGAAAATAGGACCCCAGAAAACGTGTACAAGGCCCATTATGCCTATCAAAAATTGCCCCCAAAGGAAGCCTTTGGGTACAACTGAATTCCCCAGGGGAGCCTTTACGCAGCCCCACATGCAACTGGACTCCATGTGTTCGCTTTTTCTGAACAACCCTAAAGAAATCCCTACCCGGAATCTGAGATGAAATTGAAAATAGGACCCCAGAAATCGCGTACAGAGACCTTTCACTCATCAAATATTGCCCCCAAAGGAAGCCTTTGGGTACAACTGAACTCCCCAGGGGAGCCTTTACGCAGCCCCACATGCAACTGGACTCTCTGTGTTCGCTCTTTCTGAACAGCGCTAAATATCTCCCTACCCGGAATATAAGAAGAATTGAAAATAGGACCCCAGAAAACGTGTACAAGGCCCATTTTGCCTATCAAAAATTGCCCCCAAAGGAAGCCTTTGGGTACAACTGAACTCCCCAGGGGAGCCTTTACGCAGCCCCACATGCAACTGGACTCTCTGTGTTCGCTTTTTCTGAACAGCCCTAAATACAGCCCTACCTGGAATCTGAGAGGAATTGAAAATAGGACCCCAGAAAACGTGTACAAGGCCCATTTTGCCCATCAAAAATTGCCCGCAAAGGAAGTCTTTGGGTACAACTGAACTCCGCAGGGGAGCCTTTACGCAGCCCCACATGCAACTGGACTCTCTGTGTTCGCTTTTTCTGAACAACCCTAAATACAGCCCTACCTGGAATCGAGAGGAATTGAAAATAGGACCCCAGAAAACGTGTACAAGGCCCATTATGCCTATCAAAAATTGCCCCAAAGGAAGCCTTTGGGTACAACTGAATTCCCCAGGGGAGCCTTTACGCAGCCCCACATGCAACTGGACTCCATGTGTTCGCTTTTTCTGAACAATCCTAAAGAAATCCCTACCCGGAATCTGAGAGGAAATTGAAAATAGGACCCCAGAAATCGCGTACAGAGACCTTTCACCCATCAAATATTGCCCCCAAAGGAAGCCTTTGGGTACAACTGAACTCCACAGGGGAGCCTTTACGCAGCCCCACATGCAACTGGACTCTCTGTGTTCGCTCTTTCTGAACAGCGCTAAATATCTCCCTACCCGGAATATAAGAAGAATTGAAAATAGGACCCCAGAAAACGTGTACAAGGCCCATTTTGCCTATCAAAAATTACCCCAAAGGAAGCCTTTGAGTACAACTGAACTCCCCAGGGGAGCCTTTACGCAGCCCCACATGCAACTGGACTCTCTGCGTTCGCTTTTTCTGAACAGCCCTAAATACAGCCCTACCTGGAATCTGAGAGGAATTGAAAATAGGACCCCAGAAAACGTGTACAAGGCCCATTTTGCCGATCAAAAATTGCCCGCAAAGGAAGTCTTTGGGTACAACTGAACTCCGCAGGGGAGCCTTTACGCAGCCCCACATGCAACTGGACTCTCTGTGTTCACTCTTTCTTAAAAAACCTAAATACATACCTACCCGGAATCTGAGAGAAAATGAAAATAGGACCCCAGAAAATGCATACAGAGCCCCTTTCACACATCAAAAATTGCCCCCAAAGGAAGCCTTTGGGTACAACTGAAATCCCCAGGGGAGCCTTTACGCAGCCCCACATGCAACTGGACTCTCTGTGTTCGCTTTTTCTGAACAGCCCTAAATACAGCCCTACATGGAATCTGAGAGGAATTGAAAATAGGACCCCAGAAAAAATGTACAAGGCCCATTTCGCCCATCAAAAATTGCCCCCAAAGGAAGCCTTTGGGTACAACTGAACTCCCCAGGAGAGACTTTACGCAGCCACACATGCAACTGGACTCCCTGTGTTCTCTCTTTCTGAACAAACCTAAATATCTACCTACCCAGAATCTGAGAGGAATTGAAAATAGGACCCCAGAAAACATGTACAATGCCAATTTTGCCCATCAAAAATTGCCCCAAAGGAAGCCTTTGGGTACAACTGAACTCCCCAGGGAAGCCTTTACGCAGCCCCACATGCAACTGGACTCTCTGTGTTCGCTTTTTCTGAACAGCCCTAAATACAGCCCTACCTGGAATCTGAGAGGAATTGAAAATAGGACCCCAGAAAACGTGTACAAGGCCCATTTTGCCTATCAAAAATTGCCCCCAAAGGAAGCCTTTGGGTACAACTGAATTCCCCAGGGGAGCCTTTACGCAGCCCCACATGCAACTGGACTCCATGTGTTCGCTTTTTCTGAACAACCCTAAAGAAATCCCTACCCGGAATCTGAGAGGAAATTGAAAATAGGACCCCAGAAATCGCGTACAGAGACCTTTCACCCATCAAATATTGCCCCCAAAGGAAGCCTTTGGGTACAACTGAACTCCCCAGGGGAGCCTTTACGCAGCCCCACATGCAACTGGACTCTCTGTGTTCGCTCTTTCTGAACAGCGCTAAATATCTCCCTACCCGGAATATAAGAAGAATTGAAAATAGGACCCCAGAAAACGTGTACAAGTCCCATTTTGCCCATCAAAAATTGCCCGCAAAGGAAGTCTTTGGGTACAACTGAACTCCCCAGGGGAGCCTTTACGCAGCCCCACATGCAACTGGACTCTCTGTGTTCGCTTTTTCTGAACAGCCCTAAATACAGCCCTACCTGGAATCGAGAGGAATTGAAAATAGGACCCCAGAAAACGTGTACAAGGCCCCTTTTGCCCATCAAAAATTGCCCGCAAAGGAAGTCTTTGGGTACAACTGAACTCCGCAGGGGAGCCTTTACGCAGCCCCACATGCAACTGGACTCTCTGTGTTCGCTTTTTCTGAACAGCCCTAAATACAGCCCTACCCGGAATATAAGAAGAATTGAAAATAGGACCCCAGAAAACGTGTACAAGGCCCATTATGCCTATCAAAAATTGCCCCCAAAGGAAGCCTTTGGGTACAACTGAATTCCCCAGGGGAGCCTTTACGCAGCCCCACATGCAACTGGACTCCATGTGTTCGCTTTTTCTGAACAATCCTAAAGAAATCCCTACCCGGAATCTGAGAGGAAATTGAAAATAGGACCCCAGAAATCACGTACAGAGACCTTTCACCCATCAAATATTGCCCCCAAAGGAAGCCTTTGGGTACAACTGAACTCCCCAGGGGAGCCTTTACGCAGCCCCACATGCAACTGGACTCTCTGTGTTCGCTCTTTCTGAACAGCGCTAAATATCTCCCTACCCGGAATATAAGAAGAATTGAAAATAGGACCCCAGAAAACGTGTACAAGGCCCATTTTGCCTATCAAAAATTGCCCCCAAAGGAAGCCTTTGGGTACAACTGAACTCCCCAGGGGAGCCTTTACGCAGCCCCACATGCAACTGGACTCTCTGTGTTCGCTTTTTCTGAACAGCCCTAAATACAGCCCTACCTGGAATCTGAGAGGAATTGAAAATAGGACCCCAGAAAACGTGTACAAGGCCCATTTTGCCCATCAAAAATTGCCCGCAAAGGAAGTCTTTGGGTACAACTGAACTCCGCAGGGGAGCCTTTACGCAGCCCCACATGCAACTGGACTCTCTGTGTTCGCTTTTTCTGAACAGCCCTAAATACAGCCCTACCCGGAATATAAGAAGAATTGAAAATAGGACCCCAGAAAACGTGTACAAGGCCCATTATGCCTATCAAAAATTGCCCCCAAAGGAAGCCTTTGGGTACAACTGAATTCCCCAGGGGAGCCTTTACGCAGCCCCACATGCAACTGGACTCCATGTGTTCGCTTTTTCTGAACAATCCTAAAGAAATCCCTACCCGGAATCTGAGATGAAATTGAAAATAGGACCCCAGAAATCGCGTACAGAGACCTTTCACCCATCAAATATTGCCCCCAAAGGAAGCCTTTGGGTACAACTGAACTCCCCAGGGGAGCCTTTACGCAGCCCCACATGCAACTGGACTCTCTGTGTTCGCTTTTTCTGAACAGCCCTAAATACAGCCCTACCTGGAATCTGAGAGGAATTGAAAATAGGACCCCAGAAAACGTGTACAAGGCCCATTTTGCCCATCAAAAATTGCCCGCAAAGGAAGTCTTTGGGTACAACTGAACTCCGCAGGGGAGCCTTTACGCAGCCCCACATGCAACTGGACTCTCTGTGTTCGCTTTTTCTGAACAGCCCTAAATACAGCCCTACCCGGAATATAAGAAGAATTGAAAATAGGACCCCAGAAAACGTGTACAAGGCCCATTATGGCTATCAAAAATTGCCCCCAAAGGAAGCCTTTGGGTACAACTGAATTCCCCAGGGGAGCCTTTACGCAGCCCCACATGCAACTGGACTCCATGTGTTCACTTTTTCTGAACAATCCTAAAGAAATCCCTACCCGGAATCTGAGATGAAATTGAAAATAGGACCCCAGAAATCGCGTACAGAGACCTTTCACCCATCAAATATTGCCCCCAAAGGAAGCCTTTGGGTACAACTGAACTCCCCAGGGGAGCCTTTACGCAGCCCCACATGCAACTGGACTCTCTGTGTTCGCTCTTTCTGAACAGCGCTAAATATCTCCCTACCCGGAATATAAGAAGAATTGAAAATAGGACCCCATAAAACGTGTACAAGGCCCATTTTGCCTATCAAAAATTGCCCCCAAAGGAAGCCTTTGGGTACAACTGAACTCCCCAGGGGAGCCTTTACGCAGCCCCACATGCAACTGGACTCTCTGTGTTCGCTTTTTCTGAACAGCACTAAATACAGCCCTACCTGGAATCTGAGAGGAATTGAAAATAGGACCCCAGAAAACGTGTACAAGGCCCATTTTGCGAATCAAAAATTGCCCCCAAAGGAAGCCTTTGGGTACAACTGAATTCCCCAGGGGAGCCTTTACGCAGCCCCACATGCAACTGGACTCCATGTGTTCACTTTTTCTGAACAACCCTAAAGAAATCCCTACCCGGAATCTGAGAGGAATTGAAAATAGGACCCCAGAAATCGCGTACAGAGACCTTTCACCCATCAAATATTGCCCCCAAAGGAAGCCTTTGGGTACAACTGAACTCCCCAGGGGAGCCTTTACGCAGCCCCACATGCAACTGGACTCTCTGTGTTCGCTCTTTCTGAACAGCGCTAAATATCTCCCTACCCGGAATATAAGAAGAATTGAAAATAGGACCCCATAAAACGTGTACAAGGCCCATTTTGCCTATCAAAAATTGCCCCCAAAGGAAGCCTTTGGGTACACCTGAACTCCCCAGGGGAGCCTTTACGCAGCCCCACATGCAACTGGACTCTCTGTGTTCGCTTTTTCTGAACAGCCCTAAATACAGCCCTACCCGGAATCTGAGAGGAATTGAAAATAGGACCCCAGAAAACGTGTACAAGGCCCATTTTGCCCATCAAAAATTGCCCGCAAAGGAAGTCTTTGGGTACAACTGAACTCCGCAGGGGAGCCTTTACGCAGCCCCACATGCAACTGGACTCTCTGTGTTCGCTTTTTCTGAACAGCCCTAAATACAGCCCTACCTGGAATCTGAGAGGAATTGAAAATAGGACCCCAGAAAACGTGTACAAGGCCCATTTTGCCTATCAAAAATTGCCCCCAAAGGAAGCCTTTGGGTACAACTGAATTCCCCAGGGGAGCCTTTACGCAGCCCCACATGCAACTGGACTCCATGTGTTCACTTTTTCTGAACAACCCTAAAGAAATCCCTACCCGGAATCTGAGAGGAATTGAAAATAGGACCCCAGAAATCGCGTACAGAGACCTTTCACCCATCAAATATTGCCCCCAAAGGAAGCCTTTGGGTACAACTGAACTCCCCAGGGGAGCCTTTACGCAGCCCCACATGCAACTGGACTCCATGTGTTCACTTTTTCTGAACAATCCTAAAGAAATCCCTACCCGGAATCTGAGATGAAATTGAAAATAGGACCCCAGAAATCGCGTACAGAGACCTTTCACCCATCAAATATTGCCCCCAAAGGAAGCCTTTGGGTACAACTGAACTCCCCAGGGGAGCCTTTACGCAGCCCCACATGCAACTGGACTCTCTGTGTTCGCTCTTTCTGAACAGCGCTAAATATCTCCCTACCCGGAATATAAGAAGAATTGAAAATAGGACCCCATAAAACGTGTACAAGGCCCATTTTGCCTATCAAAAATTGCCCCCAAAGGAAGCCTTTGGGTACAACTGAACTCCCCAGGGGAGCCTTTACGCAGCCCCACATGCAACTGGACTCTCTGTGTTCGCTTTTTCTGAACAGCCCTAAATACAGCCCTACCTGGAATCTGAGAGGAATTGAAAATAGGACCCCAGAAAACGTGTACAAGGCCCATTTTGCGAATCAAAAATTGCCCCCAAAGGAAGCCTTTGGGTACAACTGAATTCCCCAGGGGAGCCTTTACGCAGCCCCACATGCAACTGGACTCCATGTGTTCACTTTTTCTGAACAACCCTAAAGAAATCCCTACCCGGAATCTGAGAGGAATTGAAAATAGGACCCCAGAAATCGCGTACAGAGACCTTTCACCCATCAAATATTGCCCCCAAAGGAAGCCTTTGGGTACAACTGAACTCCCCAGGGGAGCCTTTACGCAGCCCCACATGCAACTGGACTCTCTGTGTTCGCTCTTTCTGAACAGCGCTAAATATCTCCCTACCCGGAATATAAGAAGAATTGAAAATAGGACCCCATAAAACGTGTACAAGGCCCATTTTGCCTATCAAAAATTGCCCCCAAAGGAAGCCTTTGGGTACACCTGAACTCCCCAGGGGAGCCTTTACGCAGCCCCACATGCAACTGGACTCTCTGTGTTCGCTTTTTCTGAACAGCCCTAAATACAGCCCTACCCGGAATCTGAGAGGAATTGAAAATAGGACCCCAGAAAACGTGTACAAGGCCCATTTTGCCCATCAAAAATTGCCCGCAAAGGAAGTCTTTGGGTACAACTGAACTCCGCAGGGGAGCCTTTACGCAGCCCCACATGCAACTGGACTCTCTGTGTTCGCTTTTTCTGAACAGCCCTAAATACAGCCCTACCTGGAATCTGAGAGGAATTGAAAATAGGACCCCAGAAAACGTGTACAAGGCCCATTTTGCCTATCAAAAATTGCCCCCAAAGGAAGCCTTTGGGTACAACTGAATTCCCCAGGGGAGCCTTTACGCAGCCCCACATGCAACTGGACTCCATGTGTTCACTTTTTCTGAACAACCCTAAAGAAATCCCTACCCGGAATCTGAGAGGAATTGAAAATAGGACCCCAGAAATCGCGTACAGAGACCTTTCACCCATCAAATATTGCCCCCAAAGGAAGCCTTTGGGTACAACTGAACTCCCCAGGGGAGCCTTTACGCAGCCCCACATGCAACTGGACTCTCTGTGTTCGCTCTTTCTGAACAGCGCTAAATATCTCCCTACCCGGAATATAAGAAGAATTGAAAATAGGACCCCAGAAAACGTGTACAAGGCCCATTTTGCCTATCAAAAATTGCCCCCAAAGGAAGCCTTTGGGTACAACTGAACTCCCCAGGGGAGCCTTTACGCAGCCCCACATGCAACTGGACTCTCTGTGTTCGCTATTTCTGAACAGACCTAAATACAGCCCTACGTGGAATCTGAGAGGAATTGAAAATAGGACCCCAGAAAACGTGTACAAGGCCCATTTTGCCCATCAAAAATTGCCCCCAAAGGAAGCCTTTGGGTACAACTGAACTCCCCAGGGGAGCCTTTACGCAGCCCCACATGCAACTGGACTCTCTGTGTTCGCTCTTTCTGATCAGCCCTAAATGCAGCCCTACCTGGAATCTGAGAGGAATTGAAAATAGGTCCCCGGAAATCGTGTATAGAGCCCCTTTCGCCCATCAAAAAATGCCCCGAAAGGAAGCCTTTGGGTACAACTGAACTCCCCAGGGGAGCCTTTACGCAGCCCCACATGCAACTGGACTCTCTGTGTTCGCTTTTTCTGAACAGCCCTAAATACAGCCCTACCTGGAATCGAGAGGAATTGAAAATAGGACCCCAGAAAACGTGTACAAGGCCCATTTTGCGAATCAAAAATTGCCCCCAAAGGAAGCCTTTGGGTACAACTGAACTCTCCAGGGGAGCCTTTACGCAGCCCCACATGCAACTGGACTCCATGTGTTCGCTTTTTCTGAACAACCCTAAAGAAATCCCTACCCGGAATCTGAGAGGAAATTGAAAATAGGACCCCAGAAATCGCGTACAGAGACCTTTCACCCATCAAAAATTGCCCCCAAAGGAAGCCTTTGGGTACAACTGAACTCCCCAGGGGAGCCTTTACGCAGCCCCACATGCAACTGGACTCTCTGTGTTCGCTCTTTCTGAACAGCGCCAAATATCTCCCTACCCGGAATATAAGAAGAATTGAAAATAGGATCCCAGAAAATGTGTACAAGGCCCTTTTTGCCCATCAAAAATTGCCCGCAAAGGAAGTCTTTGGGTACAACTGAATTCCGCAGGGGAGCCTTTACGCAGCCCCACATGCAACTGGACTCTCTGTGTTCGCTCATTCTGAACAGCGCTAAATATCTCCCTACCCGGAATATAAGAAGAATTGAAAATAGGACCCCAGAAAACGTGTACAAGGCCCATTTTGCCTATCAAAAATTGCCCCCAAAGGAAGCCTTTGGGTACAACTGAACTCCCCAGGGGAGCCTTTACGCAGCCCCACATGCAACTGGACTCTCTGTGTTCGCTATTTCTGAACAGACCTAAATACAGCCCTACGTGGAATCTGAGAGGAATTGAAAATAGGTCCCCGGAAATCGTGTATAGAGCCCCTTTCGCCCATCAAAAAATGCCCCGAAAGGAAGCCTTTGGGTACAACTGAACTCCCCAGGGGAGCCTTTACGCAGCCCCACATGCAACTGGACTCTCTGTGTTCGCTTTTTCTGAACAGCCCTAAATACAGCCCTACCTGGAATCGAGAGGAATTGAAAATAGGACCCCAGAAAACGTGTACAAGGCCCATTTTGCGAATCAAAAATTGCCCCCAAAGGAAGCCTTTGGGTACAACTGAACTCTCCAGGGGAGCCTTTACGCAGCCCCACATGCAACTGGACTCCATGTGTTCGCTTTTTCTGAACAACCCTAAAGAAATCCCTACCCGGAATCTGAGAGGAAATTGAAAATAGGACCCCAGAAATCGCGTACAGAGACCTTTCACCCATCAAAAATTGCCCCCAAAGGAAGCCTTTGGGTACAACTGAACTCCCCAGGGGAGCCTTTACGCAGCCCCACATGCAACTGGACTCTCTGTGTTCGCTCTTTCTGAACAGCGCCAAATATCTCCCTACCCGGAATATAAGAAGAATTGAAAATAGGACCCCAGAAAATGTGTACAAGGCCCTTTTTGCCCATCAAAAATTGCCCGCAAAGGAAGTCTTTGGGTACAACTGAATTCCGCAGGGGAGCCTTTACGCAGCCCCACATGCAACTGGACTCTCTGTGTTCGCTCATTCTGAACAGCGCTAAATATCTCCCTACCCGGAATATAAGAAGAATTGAAAATAGGACCCCAGAAAACGTGTACAAGGCCCATTTTGCCTATCAAAAATTGCCCCCAAAGGAAGCCTTTGGGTACAACTGAACTCCCCAGGGGAGCCTTTACGAAGCCCCACATGCAACTGGACTCTCTGTGTTTGCTTTTTCTGAACAGCCCTAAATACAGCCCTACCTGGAATCTGAGAGGAATTGAAAATAGGACCCCAGAAAAAGCGTACAAGGCCCATTTTGCCAATCAAAAATTGCCCCCAAAGGAAGCCTTTGGGTACAACTGAACTCCAAAGGGGAGCCTTTACGCAGCCGCACATGCAACTGGACTCTCTGTGTTCGCTCTTTCTGAACAGCCCTAAATACAGCCCTACGTGGAATCTGAGAGGAATTGAAAATAGGACCCCAGAAAACGTGTACAAGGCCCATTTTGCCCATCAAAAAATGCCCCGAAAGGAAGCCTTTGGGTACAACTGAACTCCCCAGGGGAGCCTTTACGCAGCCCCACATGCAACTGGACTCTCTGTGTTCGCTCTTTCTGAACAGCGCTAAATATCTCCCTACCCGGAATATAAGATGAATTGAAAATAGGACCCCAGAAAACGTGTACAAGGCCCATTTTGCCTATCAAAAATTGCCCCCAAAGGAAGCCTTTGGGTACAACTGAACTCCCCAGGGGAGCCTTTACGCAGCCCCACATGCAACTGGACTCCATGTGTTCGCTTTTTCTGAACAACCCTAAAGAAATCCCTACCCGGAATCTGAGAGGAAATTGAAAATAGGACCCCAGAAATCGCGTACAGAGACCTTTCACCCATCAAAAATTGCCGCCAAAGGAAGCCTTTGGGTACAACTGAACTCCCCAGGGGAGCCTTTACGCAGCCCCACATGCAACTGGACTCTCTGTGTTCGCTCTTTCTGAACAGCGCTAAATATCTCCCTACCCGGAATATAAGAAGAATTGAAAATAGGACCCCAGAAAACGTGTACAAGGCCCATTTTGCCAATCAAAAATTGCCCCCAAAGGAAGCCTTTGGGTAGAACTGAACTCTCCAGGGGAGCCTTTACGCAGCCCCACATGCAACTGGACTCTCTGTGTTCGCTTTTTCTGAACAGCCCTAAATACAGCCCTACCTGGAATCTGAGAGGAATTGAAAATAGGACCCCAGAAAACGTGTACAAGGCCCATTTTGCCTATCAAAAATTGCCCCCAAAGGAAGCCTTTGGGTACAACTGAACTCCCCAGGGGAGCCTTTACGCAGCCCCACATGCAACTGGACTCTCTGTGTTCGCTTTTTCTGAACAACCCTATAGAAATCCCTACCCGGAATCTGAGAGGAAATTGAAAATAGGACCCCAGAAATCGCGTACAGAGACCTTTCACCCATCAAAAATTGCCCCCAAAGGAAGCCTTTGGGTACAACTGAACTCCCCAGGGGAGCCTTTACGCAGCCCCACATGCAACTGGACTCTCTGTGTTCGCTCTTTCTGAACAGCCCTAAATAAAGCCCTACCTGGAATCTGAGAGGAATTGAAAATAGGACCCCAGAAAACGCGTATAGAGCCCCTTTTGCCCATCAAAAATTGCCCCGAAAGGAAGCCTTTGGGAACAACTTAACTCCGTAGGGGAGCCTTTACGCAGCCCCACATGCAACTGGACTATCTGTGTTCGCTCCTTCTGAACAACCATAAATATCTCCCTATCCGGAATCTGAGAGGAACTGAAAATAGGACCCCAGAAAACGTGTACAAGGCCCATTTTGCCCATCAAAAATTGCCCCCAAATGAAGCCTTTGGGTACAACTGAACTCCCCAGGCGAGCCTTTATGCAGCCCCACATGCAACTGGACTCTCTGTGTTCGCTCTTTCTGAACAGCGCTAAATATCTCCCTACCCGGAATATAAGAAGAATTGAAAATAGGACCCCAGAAAACGTGTACAAGGCCCCTTTTGCCAATCAAAAATTGCCCCCAAAGGAAGCCTTTGGGTACAACTGAACTCCCCAGGGGAGCCTTTACGCAGCCCCACATGCAACTGGACTCTCTGTGTTCGCTCTTTCTGAACAGCCCTAAATACAGCCCTACCCGGAATCTGAGAGGAAATTGAAAATAGGACCCCAGAAATCGCGTACAGAGACCTTTCACCCATCAAAAATTGCCCCCAAAGGAAGCCTTTGGGTACAACTGAACTCCCCAGGGGAGCCTTTACGCAGCCCCACATGCAACTGGACTCTCTGTGTTCGCTCTTTCTGAACAGCCCTAAATACAGCCCTACCTGGAATCTGAGAGGAATTGAAAATAGGACCCTAGAAAACGTGTACAAGGCCCATTTTGCCCATCAAAAATTGCCCCCAAAGGAAGCCTTTGGGTACAACTGAACTCCCCAGGGGAGCCTTTACGCAGCCCCACATGCAACTGGACTCTCTGTGTTCGCTCCTTCTGAACAACCCCAAATATCTCCCTATCCGGAATCTGAGAGGAATTGAAAATAGGACCCCAGAAAACGTGTACAAGGCCCATTTTGTCCATCAAAAATTGCCCTGAAAGGAAGTCTTTGGGTACAAATGAACTCCGCAGGGGAGCCTTTACGCAGCCCCACATGCAACTGGACTCTCTGTGTTCGCTCTTTCTGAACAGCGCTAAATATCTCCCTACCCGGAATATAAGAAGAATTGAAAATAGGACCCCAGAAAACGTGTACAAGGCCCATTTTGCCTATCAAAAATTGCCCCCAAAGGAAGCCTTTGGGTACAACTGAACTCCCCAGGGGAGCCTTTACGCAGCCCCACATGCAACTGGACTCTCTGTGTTCGCTCTTTCTGAACAGCCCTAAATACATACCTACCCGGAATCTGAGAGGAAATGAAAATAGGACCCCAGAAAACGTGTACAAGGCCCATTTTGCCTATCAAAAATTGCCCCCAAAGGAAGCCTTTGGGTACAACTGAACTCTCCAGGGGAGCCTTTACGCAGCCCCACATGCAACTGGACTCTCTGTGTTCGCTCTTTCTGAAGAACCCCTAATATCTCCCTATCCGGAATCTGAGAGGAATTGAAAATACGACCCCAGAAAACGCCTACAGAGCCCCTTTTGCTCATCAAACATTGCCCCCAAAGGAAGCGTTTGGGTACAACTGAACTCCCCAGGGGAGCCTTTACGCAGCCCCACATGCAACTGGACTCTCTGTGTTCGCTCTTTCTGAACAGCCCTAAATACAGCCCTACCTGGAATCTGAGAGGAATTGAAAAGAGGACCCCAGAAAACGTGTACAAGGCCCATTTTGCTAATCAAAAATTGCCCCCAAAGGAAGCCTTTGGGTACAACTGAACTCCCCAGGGGAGCCTTTACGCAGCCCCACATGCAACTGGACTCTCTGTGTTCGCTTTTTCTGAACAGCCCTAAATACAGCCCTACCTGGAATCTGAGAGGAATTGAAAATAGGACCCCAGGAAACGTGTACAAGGCCCATTTTGCCCATCAAAAATTGCCCCGAAAGGAAGCCTTTGGGTACAACTGAACTCCCTACGGGAGCCTTTACGCAGCCCCACATGCAACTGGACTCTCTGTGTTCGCTCTTTCTGAACAGCACTAAATATCTCCCTACCCGGAATCTAAGACGAATTGAAAATACGACCCCAGAAAACGTGTACAAGGCCCATTTTTACCATCAAAAATTGCCCCCAAAGGAAGTCTTTGGGTACAACTGAACTCCCCAGGGGAGCTTTTACCCAGCCCGACATGCAACTGGACTGTGTTCACTCTTTCTTAAAAACCCTAAATACATCCCTACCCGGAATCAGAGAAGAAATGAAAATAGGACCCCAGAAAATGGGTACAGAGCCCATTACGCACATCAAAAATTGCCCCAGAAGGAAGCCTTTGGGTACAACTGAACTCCCCAGGGGAAACTTTACGCAGCCCGACACGCAACTGGACTATCAGTGTTAACTCTTTCTTAAAAACCCTAAGTACATCCCTACCCGGAATCTGAGAGGAAATGAAAATAGGATCCCAGAAGAGGCGTACAGAGACCCTTTCACCCATCAAAAATTGCCCCCAAAGGAAGCCTTTGGGTACAACTGAACTCCCCAGGGGAACCTTTACGCAGCCCCACATGCAACTGGACTCTCTGTGTTCGCTCCTTCTGAAGAACCCTAAAGACATCCCTACCCGGAATCTGAGAGGAATTGAAAATAGGACCCAAGAAATCGCGTACAGAGCCCCTTTCACCGGTCAAAAATTGCCGCCAAAGGAAGCCTTTGGGTACAACTGAACTCCCCAGGGGAGCCTTCATGCAGCCCCACATGCAGCTGGACTCTCTGTGTTCGCTCTTTCTGAACAATGCTAAATATCTCCCTACCCGGAATCTGAAGGAATTTAAAATAAGACCCCAGAAAACGCGTACAGAGCCTAATTCAACCATCAAAAATTGCCCCAAAGGAAGTCTATGGGTACAACTGAACTCCCCAGGGGAGCCTTTACGCAGCCCCACATGCAACTGGACTCTCTGTGTTCGCTCTTTCAGAACAACCCTAAATACAGCCCTACCTGGAATCTGAGAGGAATTGAAAATAGGACCGCAGAAAACTTGTACAAGGCCCAATTTGCCCATCAAAACTTGCCCCCAAAGGAAGCCTTTGGGTACAACTGAACTCCCCAGGGGAACCTTTACGCAGCCCGACATACAACTGGACTCTCTATGTACGCTCTATCTGACCAACCCTAAATACAGCCCTACCTGGAATCTGAGAGGAATTGAAAATAGGACCTCAGAAAACGTGTACAAGGCCGATTTTTCCCATCAAAAGTTGCCCCCAAAGGAAGCCTTTGGGTACAACTGAACTCCCCAGGGGAGCCTTTACGCAGCCCCACATGCAACTGGACTCTCTGTGTTCGCTCTTTCTGAACAATGCAAAATACCTCCCTAACTGGAATCTGAAGGAATTTAAAATAAGACCCCAGATAAGGCGTACAGAGCCCCTTTCAACCATCAAACATTGCCCCCAAAGGAAGCCTTTGGGTACAACTGAACTCCCCGGTGGAACCTATACGCAGCCCCACATGCAGCTGGACTCTCTGTGTTCGCTCTTTCTGAACAATGCTAACTATATCCCTACCGGGAATCTGAAGGAATTTAAAATCAGACCACAGAAAAAGCGTACAGAGCCCCTTTCACCCATCAAAAATTGCCCCCAAAGGAAGTCTTTGGGTACGGCTGAACTCCCCAGGGGAGCCTTTACGCAGCCCCACATGCAACTGGACTCTCTGTGTTCACTCTTTCTGAGCAACCGTAAATCCAGCCTTAACTGGAATCTGAGAGGAATTGAAAATAGGACCGCAGAAACGGCGTACAGAGCCCATTTCAACCATCAAAAATTGCCCCCAAAGGACGCTTTTGGGTACAACTGAACTCCCCAGTGGAGCCTTTACGCAGCCCCACATGCAACTGGACTCTCTGTGTTCGCTCTTTCTGAACAACCCTAAATACAGCCCTACGTGGAATCTGAGAGGACTTGAAAATAGGACCCCAGAAAACGTGTACAAGGCCCATTTTGCCCATCAAAAATTGCCCCCAAAGGAAGCCTGTGGGTACAACTGAACTCCCCAGGGGAGCATTTACGCAGCCCCACATGCAGCTGGACTCTCTGTGTTCGCTCTTTCTGAACAATGCTAAATATCTCCCTACCCGGAATCTGAAGGAATTTAAAATAAGACCCCAGAAAACGCGTACAGAGCCTAATTCAACCATCAAAAATTGCCCCAAAGGAAGCCTTTGGGTACAACTGAACTCCCCAGGGGAGCCTTTACGCAGCCCCACATGCAACTGGACTCTCTGTGTTCGCTCTTTCTGAAGAACCCCAAATATCTCCCTATCCGGAGTCTGAGAGGAATTGAAAATAGGACCCCAGAAAACGCCTACAGATCCCCTTTTGCTCATCAAAAATTGCCCCCAAAGGAAGCCTTTTGGTACAACTGAACTCCCCAGGGGAGCCTTTACGCAGCCCCACATGCAACTGGACTCTCTGTGTTCGCTCTTTCTGAACAGCCCTAAATACAGCCCTACCTGGAATCTGAGAGGAATTGAAAAGAGGACCCCAGAAAACGTGTACAAGGCCCATTTTGCCCATCAAAAATTGCCCCCAAAGGAAGCCTTTGGGTACAACTGAACTCCCCAGGGGAGCCTTCATGCAGCCCCACATGCAGCTGGACTCTCTGTGTTCGCTCTTTCTGAACAATGCTAAATATCTCCCTACCCGGAATCTGAAGGAATTTAAAATAAGACCCCAGAAAACGCGTACAGAGCCTAATTCAACCATCAAAAATTGCCCCAAAGGAAGCCTTTGGGTACAACTGAACTCCCCAGGGGAGCCTTTACGCAGCCCCACATGCAACTGGACTCTCTGTGTTCGCTCTTTCTGAAGAACCCCTAATATCTCCCTATCCGGAATCTGAGAGGAATTGAAAATACGACCCCAGAAAACGCCTACAGAGCCCCTTTTGCTCATCAAACATTGCCCCCAAAGGAAGCGTTTGGGTACAACTGAACTCCCCAGGGGAGCCTTTACGCAGCCCCACATGCAACTGGACTCTCTGTGTTCGCTCTTTCTGAACAGCCCTAAATACAGCCCTACCTGGAATCTGAGAGGAATTGAAAAGAGGACCCCAGAAAACGTGTACAAGGCCCATTTTGCCAATCAAAAATTGCCCCCAAAGGAAGCCTTTGGGTACAACTGAACTCCGCAGGGGAGCCTTTACGCAGCCCCACATGCAACTGGACTCTCTGTGTTCGCTTTTTCTGAACAGCCCTAAATACAGCCCTACCTGGAATCTGAGAGGAATTGAAAATAGGACCCCAGGAAACGTGTACAAGGCCCATTTTGCCCATCAAAAATTGCCCCGAAAGGAAGCCTTTGGGTACAACTGAACTCCCTACGGGAGCCTTTACGCAGCCCCACATGCAACTGGACTCTCTGTGTTCGCTCTTTCTGAACAGCACTAAATATCTCCCTACCCGGAATCTAAGACGAATTGAAAATAGGACCCCAGAAAACGTGTACAAGGCCCATTTTGCCTATCAAAAATTGCCCCCAAAGGAAGCCTTTGGGTACAACTGAACTCCCCAGGGGAGCCTTTACGCAGCCCCACATGCAACTGGACTCTCTGTGTTCGCTTTTTCTGAACAGCCCTAAATACAGCCCTACCTAGAATCTGAGAGGAATTGAAAATAGGACCCCAGAAAACGTGTACAAGGCCCATTTTGCCAATCAAAAATTGCCCCCAAAGGAAGCCTTTGGGTACAACTGAACTCCCCAGGGGAGCCTTTACGCAGCCCCACATGCAACTGGACTCTCTGTGTTCGCTTTTTCTGAACAGCTCTAAATACAGCCCTACCTGGAATCTGAGAGGAATTGAAAATAGGACCCCAGAAAACATGTACAAAGCCCATTTCGCCCATAAAAAATTGCCCCCAAAGGAAGCCTTTGGGTACAACTGAACTCCCCAGGGGAGCCTTTACGCAGCCCCACATGCAACTGGACTCTCTGTGTTCGCTCTTTCTGAACAGCCCTAAAAACAGCCCTATCTGGAATCTGAAAGGAATTGAAAATAGGACCCCAGAAAACGTGTACAAGGCCCATTTTGCCTATCAAAAATTGCCCCCAAAGGAAGCCTTTGGGTACAACTGAACTCCAAAGGGGAGCCTTTACGCAGCCGCACATTCAACTGGACTCTCTGTGTTCGCGCTTTCTGAACAGCGCTAAATATCTATCTACCCGGAATCTGAGAGGAATTGAAAATAGGACCCCAGAAAACGTGTACAAGGCCCATTTTTCCCATCAAAAATTGCCCCCAAAGGAAGTCGTTGGGTATATCTGAACTCCGCAGGGGAGCCTTCACTTAGACCCACATGCAGCTGGACTCCTTGCGTTCGCTCTTTCTGAACAACCCTATATATCTCCCTACCCGGAATCTGGGAGAAATTGAAAATAGGACCCCAGAAATCGCGTACAGAGCCCCTTACTCACATCAAAAATTTCCCCGAAAGGAAGCTTTTGGGTTCAACTTAACTCCCCAGGGGAGCCTTCACTTAGACCACATGCAACTGGACTCTCTGTGATCACTCTTTCTTGAAAACCCTAAATACATACCTACCCGGAATCTGAGAGAAAATGAAAATAGGACCCCAGAAATTGCATACAGAGCCCCTTTCACACATCAAAAATTGCCCCCAAAGGAAGCCTTTGGGTACAACTGAACTCCCCAGGGGAGCCTTTACGCAGCCCCACATGCAACTGGACTCTCTGTGTTCGCTCTTTCTGAAGAACCCCTAATATCTCCCTATCCGGAATCTGAGAGGAATTGAAAATACGACCCCAGAAAACGCCTACAGAGCCCCTTTTGCTCATCAAACATTGCCCCCAAAGGAAGCGTTTGGGTACAACTGAACTCCCCAGGGGAGCCTTTACGCAGCCCCACATGCAACTGGACTCTCTGTGTTCGCTCTTTCTGAACAGCCCTAAATACAGCCCTACCTGGAATCTGAGAGGAATTGAAAAGAGGACCCCAGAAAACGTGTACAAGGCCCATTTTGCCAATCAAAAATTGCCCCCAAAGGAAGCCTTTGGGTACAACTGAACTCCCCAGGGGAGCCTTTACGCAGCCCCACATGCAACTGGACTCTCTGTGTTCGCTCTTTCTGAAGAACCCCAAATATCTCCCTATCCGGAGTCTGAGAGGAATTGAAAATAGGACCCCAGAAAACGCCTACAGAGCCCCTTTTGCTCATCAAAAATTGCCCCCAAAGGAAGCCTTTTGGTACAACTGAACTCCCCAGGGGAGCCTTTACGCAGCCCCACATGCAACTGGACTCTCTGTGTTCGCTCTTTCTGAACAGCCCTAAATACAGCCCTACCTGGAATCTGAGAGGAATTGAAAAGAGGACCCCAGAAAACGTGTACAAGGCCCATTTTGCCCATCAAAAATTGCCCCCAAAGGAAGCCTTTGGGTACAACTGAACTCCCCAGGGGAGCCTTCATGCAGCCCCACATGCAGCTGGACTCTCTGTGTTCGCTCTTTCTGAACAATGCTAAATATCTCCCTACCCGGAATCTGAAGGAATTTAAAATAAGACCCCAGAAAACGCGTACAGAGCCTAATTCAACCATCAAAAATTGCCCCAAAGGAAGCCTTTGGGTACAACTGAACTCCCCAGGGGAGCCTTTACGCAGCCCCACATGCAACTGGACTCTCTGTGTTCGCTCTTTCTGAAGAACCCCTAATATCTCCCTATCCGGAATCTGAGAGGAATTGAAAATACGACCCCAGAAAACGCCTACAGAGCCCCTTTTGCTCATCAAACATTGCCCCCAAAGGAAGCGTTTGGGTACAACTGAACTCCCCAGGGGAGCCTTTACGCAGCCCCACATGCAACTGGACTCTCTGTGTTCGCTCTTTCTGAACAGCCCTAAATACAGCCCTACCTGGAATCTGAGAGGAATTGAAAAGAGGACCCCAGAAAACGTGTACAAGGCCCATTTTGCCAATCAAAAATTGCCCCCAAAGGAAGCCTTTGGGTACAACTGAACTCCCCAGGGGAGCCTTTACGCAGCCCCACATGCAACTGGACTCTCTGTGTTCGCTTTTTCTGAACAGCCCTAAATACAGCCCTACCTGGAATCTGAGAGGAATTGAAAATAGGACCCCAGAAAACGTGTACAAGGCCCATTTTGCCAATCAAAAATTGCCCCCAAAGGAAGCCTTTGGGTACAACTGAACTCCCCAGGGGAGCCTTTACGCAGCCCCACATGCAACTGGACTCTCTGTGTTCGCTTTTTCTGAACAGCTCTAAATACAGCCCTACCTGGAATCTGAGAGGAATTGAAAATAGGACCCCAGAAAACATGTACAAAGCCCATTTCGCCCATAAAAAATTGCCCCCAAAGGAAGCCTTTGGGTACAACTGAACTCCCCAGGGGAGCCTTTACGCAGCCCCACATGCAACTGGACTCTCTGTGTTCGCTCTTTCTGAACAGCCCTAAAAACAGCCCTATCTGGAATCTGAAAGGAATTGAAAATAGGACCCCAGAAAACGTGTACAAGGCCCATTTTGCCTATCAAAAATTGCCCCCAAAGGAAGCCTTTGGGTACAACTGAACTCCAAAGGGGAGCCTTTACGCAGCCGCACATTTAACTGGACTCTCTGTGTTCGCGCTTTCTGAACAGCGCTAAATATCTATCTACCCGGAATCTGAGAGGAATTGAAAATAGGACCCCAGAAAACGTGTACAAGGCCCATTTTTCCCATCAAAAATTGCCCCCAAAGGAAGTCGTTGGGTATATCTGAACTCCGCAGGGGAGCCTTCACTTAGACCCACATGCAGCTGGACTCCTTGCGTTCGCTCTTTCTGAACAACCCTATATATCTCCCTACCCGGAATCTGGGAGAAATTGAAAATAGGACCCCAGAAATCGCGTACAGAGCCCCTTACTCACATCAAAAATTTCCCCGAAAGGAAGCTTTTGGGTTCAACTTAACTCCCCAGGGGAGCCTTCACTTAGACCACATGCAACTGGACTCTCTGTGATCACTCTTTCTTGAAAACCCTAAATACATACCTACCCGGAATCTGAGAGAAAATGAAAATAGGACCCCAGAAATTGCATACAGAGCCCCTTTCACACATCAAAAATTGCCCCCAAAGGAAGCCTTTGGGTACAACTGAACTCCCCAGGGGAGCCTTTACGCAGCCCCACATGCAACTGGACTCTCTGTGTTCACTCTTTCTTAAAAACCCTAAATACATACCTACCCGGAATCTGAGAGGAATTGAAAATAGGACCCCAGAAAACGTGTACAAGGCCCATTTTGCCCATCAAAAATTGCCCCCAAAGGAAGCCTGTGGGTACAACTGAACTCCCCAGGGGAGCCTTCATGCAGCCCCACATGCAGCTGGACTCTCTGTGTTCGCTCTTTCTGAACAATGCTAAATATCTCCCTACCCGGAATCTGAAGGAATTTAAAATAAGACCCCAGAAAACGCGTACAGAGCCTAATTCAACCATCAAAAATTGCCCCAAAGGAAGCCTTTGGGTACAACTGAACTCCCCAGGGGAGCCTTTACGCAGCCCCACATGCAACTGGACTCTCTGTGTTCGCTCTTTCTGAAGAACCCCTAATATCTCCCTATCCGGAATCTGAGAGGAATTGAAAATACGACCCCAGAAAACGCCTACAGAGCCCCTTTTGCTCATCAAACATTGCCCCCAAAGGAAGCGTTTGGGTACAACTGAACTCCCCAGGGGAGCCTTTACGCAGCCCCACATGCAACTGGACTCTCTGTGTTCGCTCTTTCTGAACAGCCCTAAATACAGCCCTACCTGGAATCTGAGAGGAATTGAAAAGAGGACCCCAGAAAACGTGTACAAGGCCCATTTTGCCCATCAAAAATTGCCCCGAAAGGAAGCCTTTGGGTACAACTGAACTCCCTACGGGAGCCTTTACGCAGCCCCACATGCAACTGGACTCTCTGTGTTCGCTCTTTCTGAACAGCACTAAATATCTCCCTACCCGGAATCTAAGACGAATTGAAAATACGACCCCAGAAAACGTGTACAAGGCCCATTTTTCCCATCAAAAATTGCCCCCAAAGGAAGTCTTTGGGTACAACTGAACTCCCCAGGGGAGCTTTTACCCAGCCCGACATGCAACTGGACTGTGTTCACTCTTTCTTAAAAACCCTAAATACATCCCTACCCGGAATCAGAGAAGAAATGAAAATAGGACCCCAGAAAACGTGTACAAGGCCCATTTTGCCTATCAAAAATTGCCCCCAAAGGAAGCCTTTGGGTAGAACTGAACTCCCCAGGGGAGCCTTTACGCAGCCCCACATGCAACTGGACTCTCTGTGTTCGCTTTTTCTGAACAGCCCTAAATACAGCCCTACCTGGAATCTGAGAGGAATTGAAAATAGGACCCCAGAAAACGTGTACAAGGCCCATTTTGCCAATCAAAAATTGCCCCCAAAGGAAGCCTTTGGGTACAACTGAACTCCCCAGGGGAGCCTTTACGCAGCCCCACATGCAACTGGACTCTCTGTGTTCGCTTTTTCTGAACAGCTCTAAATACAGCCCTACCTGGAATCTGAGAGGAATTGAAAATAGGACCCCAGAAAACATGTACAAAGCCCATTTCGCCCATAAAAAATTGCCCCAAAGGAAGCCTTTGGGTACAACTGAACTCCCCAGGGGAGCCTTTACGCAGCCCCACATGCAACTGGACTCTCTGTGTTCGCTCTTTCTGAACAGCCCTAAAAACAGCCCTATCTGGAATCTGAAAGGAATTGAAAATAGGACCCCAGAAAACGTGTACAAGGCCCATTTTGCCTATCAAAAATTGCCCCCAAAGGAAGCCTTTGGGTACAACTGAACTCCAAAGGGGAGCCTTTACGCAGCCGCACATTCAACTGGACTCTCTGTGTTCGCGCTTTCTGAACAGCGCTAAATATCTATCTACCCGGAATCTGAGAGGAATTGAAAATAGGACCCCCAGAAAACGTGTACAAGGCCCATTTTTCCCATCAAAAATGCCCCCAAAGGAAGTCGTTGGGTATATCTGAACTCCGCAGGGAGCCTTCACTTAGACCCACATGCAGCTGGACTCCTTGCGTTCGCTCTTTCTGAACAACCCTATATATCTCCCTACCCGGAATCTGGGAGAAATTGAAAATAGGACCCCAGAAATCGCGTACAGAGCCCCTTACTCACATCAAAAATTTCCCCGAAAGGAAGCTTTTGGGTTCAACTTAACTCCCAGGGGAGCCTTCACTTAGACCACATGCAACTGGACTCTCTGTGATCACTCTTCTTGAAAACCCTAAATACATACCTACCCGGAATCTGAGAGAAAATGAAATAGGACCCCAGAAATTGCATACAGAGCCCCTCTTCACACATCAAAAATTGCCCCCAAAGGAAGCCTTTGGGTACAACTGAACTCCCCCAGGGGAGCCTTTACGCAGCCCACATGCAACTGGACTCTCTGTGTTCACTCTTTCTTAAAAACCCTAAATACATACCTACCCGGAATCTGAGAGGAATTGAAATAGGACCCCAGAAAACGTGTACAAGGCCCATTTTGCCCATCAAAAATTGCCCCCAAAGGAAGCCTGTGGGTACAACTGAACTCCCCAGGGGAGCCTTCATGCAGCCCCAACATGCAGCTGGACTCTCTGTGTTCGCTCTTTCTGAACAAAGCTAAATATCTCCCTACCCGGAATCTGAAGGAATTTAAAATAAGACCCCAGAAAACGCGTACAGAGCCTAATTCAACATCAAAAAATTGCCCCAAAGGAAGCCTTTGGGTACAACTGAACTCCCCAGGGGAGCCTTTACGCAGCCCCACATGCAACTGGACTCTCTGTGTTCGCTCTTTCTGAAGAACCCCTAATATCTCCCTATCCGGAATCTGAGAGGAATTGAAAATACGACCCCAGAAAACGCCTACAGAGCCCCTTTTGCTCATCAAACATTGCCCCCAAAGGAAGCGTTTGGGTACAACTGAACTCCCAGGGGAGCCTTTACGCAGCCCCACATGCAACTGGACTCTCTGTGTTCGCTCTTTCTGAACAGCCTAAATACAGCCCTACTGGAATCTGAGAGAATTGAAAAGAGGACCCCAGAAAACGTGTACAAGGCCCATTTTGCCAATCAAAAATTGCCCCCAAAGGAAGCCTTTGGGTACAACTGAACTCCCCAGGGAGCCTTTACGCAGCCCCACATACACTGGACTCTCTGTGTTCGCTTTTTCTGAACAGCCCTAAATACAGCCTACCTGGAATCTGAGAGGAATTGAAAATAGGACCCCAGGAAACGTGTACAACGCCCATTTTGCCCATCAAAATTGCCCGAAAGGAAGCCTTTGGGTACAACTGAACTCCCTACGGGAGCCTTTACGCAGCCCCACATGCAACTGGACTCTCTGTGTTCGCTCTTTCTGAACAGCACTAAATATCTCCCTACCCGGAATCTAAGACGAATTGAAAATACGACCCCAGAAAACGTGTACAAGGCCCATTTTTCCCATCAAAAATTGCCCCCAAAGGAAGTCTTTGGGTACAACTGAACTCCCCAGGGGAGCTTTTACCCAGCCCGACATGCAACTGGACTGTGTTCACTCTTTCTTAAAAACCTAAATACATCCCTACCCGGAATCAGAGAAGAAATGAAAATAGGACCCCAGAAAATGGGTACAGAGCCCATTACGCACATCAAAAATTGCCCCAGAAGGAAGCCTTTGGGTACAACTGAACTCCCCAGGGGAAACTTTACGCAGCCCGACACGCAACTGGACTATCAGTGTTAACTCTTTCTTAAAAACCCTAAGTACATCCCTACCCGGAATCTGAGAGGAAATGAAAATAGGATCCCAGAAGACGCGTACAGAGACCCTTTCACCCATCAAAAATTGCCCCCAAAGGAAGCCTTTGGGTACAACTGAACTCCCCAGGGGAACCTTTACGCAGCCCCACATGCAACTGGACTCTCTGTGTTCGCTCCTTCTGAAGAACCCTAAAGACATCCCTACCCGGAATCTGAGAGGAATTGAAAATAGGACCCAAGAAATCGCGTACAGAGCCCCTTTCACCGGTCAAAAATTGCCGCCAAAGGAAGCCTTTGGGTACAACTGAACTCCCCAGGGGAGCCTTCATGCAGCCCCACATGCAGCTGGACTCTCTGTGTTCGCTCTTTCTGAACAATGCTAAATATCTCCCTACCCGGAATCTGAAGGAATTTAAAATAAGACCCCAGAAAACGCGTACAGAGCCTAATTCAACCATCAAAAATTGCCCCAAAGGAAGTCTATGGGTACAACTGAACTCCCCAGGGGAGCCTTTACGCAGCCCCACATGCAACTGGACTCTCTGTGTTCGCTCTTTCAGAACAACCCTAAATACAGCCCTACCTGGAATCTGAGAGGAATTGAAAATAGGACCGCAGAAAACTTGTACAAGGCCCAATTTGCCCATCAAAACTTGCCCCCAAAGGAAGCCTTTGGGTACAACTGAACTCCCCAGGGGAACCTTTACGCAGCCCGACATACAACTGGACTCTCTATGTACGCTCTATCTGACCAACCCTAAATACAGCCCTACCTGGAATCTGAGAGGAATTGAAAATAGGACCTCAGAAAACGTGTACAAGGCCGATTTTTCCCATCAAAAGTTGCCCCCAAAGGAAGCCTTTGGGTACGGCTGAACTCCCCAGGGGAGCCTTTACGCAGCCCCACATGCAACTGGACTCTCTGTGTTCGCTCTTTCTGAACAATGCAAAATACCTCCCTAACTGGAATCTGAAGGAATTTAAAATAAGACCCCAGATAAGGCGTACAGAGCCCCTTTCAACCATCAAACATTGCCCCCAAAGGAAGCCTTTGGGTACAACTGAACTCCCCGGTGGAACCTATACGCAGCCCCACATGCAGCTGGACTCTCTGTGTTCGCTCTTTCTGAACAATGCTAACTATATCCCTACCGGGAATCTGAAGGAATTTAAAATCAGACCACAGAAAAAGCGTACAGAGCCCCTTTCACCCATCAAAAATTGCCCCCAAAGGAAGCCTTTGGGTACGGCTGAACTCCCCAGGGGAGCCTTTACGCAGCCCCACATGCAACTGGACTCTCTGTGTTCACTCTTTCTGAGCAACCGTAAATCCAGCCTTACCTGGAATCTGAGAGGAATTGAAAATAGGACCGCAGAAACGGCGTACAGAGCCCATTTCAACCATCAAAAATTGCCCCCAAAGGACGCTTTTGGGTACAACTGAACTCCCCAGTGGAGCCTTTACGCAGCCCCACATGCAACTGGACTCTCTGTGTTCGCTGTTTCTGAACAACCCTAAATACAGCCCTACGTGGAATCTGAGAGGACTTGAAAATAGGACCCCAGAAAACGTGTACAAGGCCCATTTTGCCCATCAAAAATTGCCCCCAAAGGAAGCCTGTGGGTACAACTGAACTCCCCAGGGGAGCATTTACGCAGCCCCACATGCAGCTGGACTCTCTGTGTTCGCTCTTTCTGAACAATGCTAAATATCACCCTACCCGGAATCTGAAGGAATTTAAAATAAGACCCCAGAAAACGCGTACAGAGCCTAATTCAACCATCAAAAATTGCCCCAAAGGAAGCCTTTGGGTACAACTGAACTCCCCAGGGGAGCCTTTACGCAGCCCCACATGCAACTGGACTCTCTGTGTTCGCTCTTTCTGAACAGCCCTAAATACAGCCCTACCTGGAATCTGAGAGGAATTGAAAAGAGGACCCCAGAAAACGTGTACAAGGCCCATTTTGCCCATCAAAAATTGCCCCCAAAGGAAGCCTTTGGGTACAACTGAACTCCCCAGGGGAGCCTTTACGCAGCCCCACATGCAACTGGACTGTGTTCACTCTTTCTTAAAAACCCTAAATACATCCCTACCCGGAATCAGAGAGGAAATGAAAATAGGACCCCAGAAAATGGGTACAGAGCCCATTACGCACATCAAAAATTGCCCCAGAAGGAAGCCTTTGGGTACAACTGAACTCCCCAGGGGAAACTTTACGCAGCCCGACACGCAACTGGACTATCAGTGTTAACTCTTTCTTAAAAACCCTACGTACATCCCTACCCGGAATCTGAGAGGAAATGAAAATAGGATCCCAGAAGACGCGTACAGAGACCCTTTCACCCATCAAAAATTGCCCCCAAAGGAAGCCTTTGGGTACAACTGAACTCCCCAGGGGAACCTTTAGGCAGCCCCACATGCAACTGGACTCTCTGTGTTCGCTCCTTCTGAAGAACCCTAAAGACATCCCTACCCGGAAACTGAGAGGAATTGAAAATAGGACCCAAGAAATCGCGTACAGAGCTCCTTTCACCGGTCAAAAATTGCCGCCAAAGGAAGCCTTTGGGTACAACTGAACTCCCCAGGGGAGCCTTCATGCAGCCCCACATGCAGCTGGACTCTCTGTGTTCGCTCTTTCTGAACAATGCTAAATATCTCCCTACCCGGAATCTGAAGGAATTTAAAATAAGACCCCAGAAAACGCGTACAGAGCCTAATTCAACCATCAAAAATTGCCCCAAAGGAAGTCTATGGGTACAACTGAACTCCCCATGGGAGCCTTTACGCAGCCCAACATACAACTGGACTCTCTATGTACGCTCTATCTGACCAACCCTAAATACAGCCCTACCTGGAATCTGAGAGGAATTGAAAATAGGACCCCAGAAAACGTGTACAAGGCCGATTTTTCCCATCAAAAATTGCCCCCAAAGGAAGCCTTTGGGTACAACTGAACTCCCCAGGGGAACCTATACGCAGCCCCACATGCAGCTGGACTCTCTGTGTTCGCTCTTTCTGAACAATGCTAACTATATCCCTACCAGGAATCTGAAGGAATTTAAAATCAGACCCCAGAAAAAGCGTACAGATCCCCTTTCGCCCATCAAAAATTGCCCCCAAAGGAAGTCTTTGGGTACGGCTGAACTCCCCAGGGGAGCCTTTACGCAGCCCCACATGCAACTGGACTCTCTGTGTTCGCTCTTTCTCAGCAACCGTAAATCCAGCCTTACCTGGAATCAGAGAGGAATTGAAAATAGGACCGCAGAAACGGCGTACAGAGCCCATTTCAATCATCAAAAATTGCCCCCAAAGGACGCTTTTGGGTACAACTGAACTCCCCAGGGGAGCCTTTACGCAGCCCCCCATGCAACTGGACTCTCTGTGTTCGCTCTTTCTGAACAACTCTAAATATCTCCCTAACAGGAATCTGAAGGAATTTAAAATAAGACCCCAGAAATGGCGTACAGAGCCCATTTCAACCATCAAAAATTGCCCCCAAAGGAAGACTTTGGGTACAACTGAACTCCCCAGGGGAGCCTTTACGCAGCACCACATGCAACTGGACTCTCTGTGTTAGCACTTTCTGAACAACGCTAATATCTCCCTTACTGGAATCTGAGAGGAACTTAAAATAGGACCCAAGAAATCGAGTACAGAGCCCCTTACGCACATCAAAAATTGACCCCAAAGGAAGCCTTTGGGTACAACTGAACTCCCAGGGGAGCCTTTACGCAGCCCCACATGCAACTGGACTCTCTGTGTTCGCTCTTTCTGAAGAACCCTAAAGACATCCCTAACTGGAATCTGAGAGGAATTTAAAATAGGACTCCAGAAAACGCATACAAGGCCCATTTTGACCATCAAAAATTAACCCCAAAAGAAGCCTTTGGGTACAATTGAACTCCCCAGGGGAGCCTTTACGCAGCCCGACATGCAACTGTACTCTCTGTGTTCACTCTTTCTTAAAAACCCTAAATACATACACGGCCTTGTACACGTTTTCTGGGGTCCTATTTTCAATTCCTCTCAGATGCCAGGTAGGGCTGTATTTAGGGCTGTTCAGAAAGAGCGAACACAGAGAGTCCAGTTGCATGTGGGGCTGCCTAAAGGCTCCCTGGGGAGTTCAGTTGTACTCAAAAGCTTCCTTTCGGGGAATTTTTTGATGTGCCTAAGGGGCTCTGTACGCGATTTCAGGGGTCCTATTTTCAATTTCTCCCAGATTCTGGGTAAAGAGATATATAGGGTTGTTAAGAAAGAGCGAACGCAAGGAGTCCAGCTGCATGTGGGTCTAAGTGAAGGCTCCCCTGGGAGTTCAGTTGTACCCAAAGGCTTCCTTTGGGGGCAAATTTTGATAGGCAAAATGGGCCTTGTACACGTTTTCTGGGGTCCTATTTTCAATTCCTCTCAGATTCCGGATAGGGAGATATTTAGGGTTTTTAAGAAAGAGTGAACACAGAGAGTCCAGTAGTATGTGGGGCTGCGTAAAGGGTCCCCTGGGGAGTTAAGCTGTACCCAAAACCTTCCTTTCGGGGCAATTTTTGATGTGCGTAAGGGGCTCTGTATGCGATTTCTGGGGTCCTATTTTCAATTTCTCTCAGATTCCGGGTAGGGAGATATATAGGGTTGTTCAGAAAGAGCGAACACAGAGAGTCCAGTTTCATGTGGGGCTAAGTGAAGGCTCCCCTGGGGAGTTCATTTGTACCCAAAGGCTTCCTTTGGGGGCTATTTTTGATGGGAAAAAGGGGCCTTGTACACGTTTTCTGGGGACCAATTTTCAATTCCTCTCAGATTCCAGGTAGGGCTGTATTTAGGGCTGTTCAGAAAGAGCGAACACAGAGAGTCCAGTTGCATGGGGGAGCTGCGTAAAGGCTCCCCTGGGGAGTTCAGTTGTACCCAAAGGCTTCCTTTGGGGGCAATTTTTGATGGGCGAAAGGGGCTCTGTAGGCGTTTTCTGGGGTCCGATTTTCAATTCCTCTCAGATTCCGGCTCGGGAGATATTTGGGGTTCTTCAGAAAGTGCGAACACAGAGAGTCCAGTTGCATGTGGGGCTGTATAAAGGCTCCCCTGGGGAGTTCAGTTGTACCCAAAGGCTTCCTTTGGGGGCAAATTTTGATGGGCAAAATGGGCCTTGTACACGTTTTCTGGGGTCCTATTTTCAATTCATCTTATATTCCAGGTAGGGAGATATTTAGCGCTGTTCAGAAAGAGTGAACACAGAGAGTCCAGTTGCATTTGGGGCAGCGTAAAGGCTCACCTGGGGAATTCAGCCGTACCCAAAGACTTCCTTTGGGGGCAATTTTTGATGGTTGAAAAGGGCTCTGTACGCGTTTTCTGGGGTCTTATTTTAAATTCCTTCAGATTCCTGTTAGGGAGATATTCAGCGTTGTTCAGAAAGAACGAACACAGATAGTCCAGTTGCATGTCGGGCTGCGTAAAGGCTCCCCTGGGGAGTTCAGTTGTACCAAAAGGCTTCCTTTGGGGGCAATTTTTGATGGGCAAAAGGGGCTCTGTACGCGTTTTCTGGGGTCCTATTTTCAATTCCTCTCAGATTCCGGGTAGGGATGTATTTAGGGTTTTTAAGAAAGTGCGAACACAGAGAGTCCAGTTGCATGTGGGGCTGCGTAAAGGGTCCCCTGGGGAGTTAAGCTGTACCCAAAACCTTCCTTTCGGGGCAATTTTTGATGTGCGTAAGGGGCTCTGTATGCGATTTCTGGGGTCCTATTTTCAATTCCTCTCAGATTCCGGGTAGGGAGATATATAGGGTTGTTCAGAAAGAGCGAACACAGAGAGTCCAGTTTCATGTGGGGCTAAGTGAAGGCTCCCCTGGGGAGTTCATTTGTACCCAAAGGCTTCCTTTGGGGGCTATTTTTGATGGGAAAAAGGGGCCGTGTACACGTTTTCTGGGGACCAATTTTCAATTCCTCTCAGATTCCAGGTAGGGCTGTATTTAGGGCTGTTCAGAAAGAGCGAACACAGAGAGTCCAGTTGCATGGGGGAGCTGCGTAAAGGCTCCCCTGGGGAGTTCAGTTGTACCCAAAGGCTTCCTTTGGGGGCAATTTTTGATGGGCGAAAGGGGCTCTGTAGGCGTTTTCTGGGGTCCGATTTTCAATTCCTCTCAGATTCCGGATCGGGAGATATTTGGGGTTCTTCAGAAAGTGCGAACACAGAGAGTCCAGTTGCATGTGGGGCTGTATAAAGGCTCCCCTGGGGAGTTCAGTTGTACCCAAAGGCTTCCTTTGGGGGCAAATTTTGATGGGCAAAATGGGCCTTGTACACGTTTTCTGGGGTCCTATTTTCAATTCATCTTATATTCCAGGTAGGGAGATATTTAGCGCTGTTCAGAAAGAGTGAACACAGAGAGTCCAGTTGCATTTGGGACAGCGTAAAGGCTCACCTGGGGAATTCAGCCGTACCCAAAGACTTCCTTTGAGGGCAATTTTAGATGGTTGAAAAGGGCTCTGTACGCGTTTTCTGGGGTCTTATTTTAAATTCCTTCAGATTCCTGTTAGGGAGATATTCAGCGTTGTTCAGAAAGAACGAACACAGATAGTCCAGTTGCATGTCGGGCTGCGTAAAGGCTCCCCTGGGGAGTTCAGTTGTACCAAAAGGCTTCCTTTGGGGGCAATTTTTGATGGGCAAAAGGGGCTCTGTACGCGTTTTCTGGGGTCCTATTTTCAATTCCTCTCAGATTCCGGGTAGGGATGTATTTAGGGTTTTTAAGAAAGAGCGAACACAGAGAGTCCAGTTGCATGTCGGGCTGCGTAAAGGCTCCCCTGGGGAGTTCAGTTGTACCTAAAGGCTTCCTTTGTGGGTAATTTTTGATGGGCGAAAGGGGCTCTGTATGCGATTTCTGGGTCCTATTTTCAATTCCACTCAGATTCCGGGTAGGGATGTCTTTAGGGTTGTTTAGAAAGGGCGAACACAAAGAGTCCAGTTGCATGTGGGGCTGCGTAAAGGCTCCCCTGGGGAGTTCATTGTACCCAAAGGCTTCCTTTGGGGGCAATTTTTGATAGGCAAAATGGGCCTTGTACACATTTTCTGGGGTCCAATTTTCAATTCATCTTATATTCCGGGTAGGGAGATATTTAGCACTGTTCAGAAAGAGCGAACACAGAGAGTCCAGTTGCATGTGGGGCAGCGTAAAGGCTCCCATGGGGAGTTCAGTTGTACCCAAAGGCTTCCTTTGGGGGCAATTTTTGATGGGCAAAATGGGCTTTGTACACGTTTTCTGGGGTCCTATTTTCAATTCCTCTCAGATTTCGGGTAGGGATATATTTAGAGTTGTTCAGAAAGAGCAAACACAGAGAGTCCAGTTGCATGTGGGGCTGCGTAAAGGCTCCCCTGGGGAGTTCAGCCGTACCCAAAGGCTTCCTTTGGGGGCAATTTTTGATGGGAAAAAAGGGCCTTGTACACGTTTTCTGGGGTCCAATTTTCAATTCCTCTCTGATTCCAGGTAGGGCTGTATTTAGGGTTGTTCAGAAAGAGCTAACACAGAGAGTCCATTTGCATGTGGGGCTGCGTAAAGGCTCACCTGTGTTCGCTCTATATCCCTACCAGGAATCTGAAGGAATTTAAAATCAGACCCCAGAAAAAGCGTACAGATCCCCTTTCGCCCATCAAAAATTGCCCCCAAAGGAAGTCTTTGGGTACGGCTGAACTCCCCAGGGGAGCCTTTACGCAGCCCCACATGCAACTGGACTCTCTGTGTTCGCTCTTTCTCAGCAACCGTAAATCCAGCCTTACCTGGAATCAGAGAGGAATTGAAAATAGGACCGCAGAAACGGCGTACAGAGCCCATTTCAATCATCAAAAATTGCCCCCAAAGGACGCTTTTGGGTACAACTGAACTCCCCAGGGGAGCCTTTACGCAGCCCCCCATGCAACTGGACTCTCTGTGTTCGCTCTTTCTGAACAACTCTAAATATCTCCCTAACAGGAATCTGAAGGAATTTAAAATAAGACCCCAGAAATGGCGTACAGAGCCCATTTCAACCATCAAAAATTGCCCCCAAAGGAAGACTTTGGGTACAACTGAACTCCCCAGGGGAGCCTTTACGCAGCACCACATGCAACTGGACTCTCTGTGTTAGCACTTTCTGAACAACGCTAATATCTCCCTTACTGGAATCTGAGAGGAACTTAAAATAGGACCCAAGAAATCGAGTACAGAGCCCCTTACGCACATCAAAAATTGACCCCAAAGGAAGCCTTTGGGTACAACTGAACTCCCCAGGGGAGCCTTTACGCAGCCCCACATGCAACTGGACTCTCTGTGTTCGCTCTTTCTGAACAACCCTAAAGACATCCCTACCCGGAATCTGAGAGGAATTTAAAATAGGACTCCAGAAAACGCATACAAGGCCCATTTTGACCATCAAAAATTAACCCCAAAAGAAGCCTTTGGGTACAATTGAACTCCCCAGGGGAGCCTTTACGCAGCCCCACATCCAACTGGACTCTCTGTGTTCGCTCTTTCTGAACAATGCAAAATATCTCCCTAACCGGAATCTGAAGGAATTTAAAATAAGACCCCAGAAATGGCGTACAGAGCCCATTTCAAACATCAAAAATTGCCCCCAAAGGAAGCCTTTGGGTACAACTGAACTCCCCAAGGGAACCTTTACGCAGCCCCACATGCAACTGGTCTCTCTCTGTTCGCTCTTTTTGAAAATCGCTAAATATCTCCCTACCCGGAATCTGAGAGGAATTTAAAATACGACCGCGGAAATCGCGTACAGAGCCCCTTTCGCCCAACAAAAATTGCCCGCAAAGGAAGCCTTTGGGTACAACTGAACTCCCCAGGGGAGCCTTTACGCAGCCCCACATGCAACTGGACTCTCTGTGTTCGCTCTTTCTGAACAACCCTAAAGACATCCCTACCCGGAATCTGAGAGGAATTTAAAATAGGACTCCAGAAAACGCATACAAGGCCCATTTTGACCATCAAAAATTAACCCCAAAAGAAGCCTTTGGGTACCACTGAACTCTCCATGGGAGCCTTTACGCAGCCCCACATTCAACTGGACTCTCTGTGTTCGCTCTTTCTGAACAGCCCTAAATACAGCCCTACCTGGAATCTGAGAGGAATTGAAAATAGGACCCCAGGAAACGTGTACAAGGCCCATTTTGCCCATCAAAAATTGCCCCGAAAGGAAGCCTTTGGGTACAACTGAACTCCCTACGGGAGCCTTTACGCAGCCCCACATGCAACTGGACTCTCTGTGTTCGCTCTTTCTGAACAGCACTAAATATCTCCCTACCCGGAATCTAAGACGAATTGAAAATAGGACCCCAGAAAACGTGTACAAGGCCCATTTTGCCTATCAAAAATTGCCCCCAAAGGAAGCCTTTGGGTACAACTGAACTCCCCAGGGGAGCCTTTACGCAGCCCCACATGCAACTGGACTCTCTGTGTTCGCTTTTTCTGAACAGCCCTAAATACAGCCCTACCTGGAATCTGAGAGGAATTGAAAATAGGACCCCAGAAAACGTGTACAAGGCCCATTTTGCCAATCAAAAATTGCCCCCAAAGGAAGCCTTTGGGTACAACTGAACTCCCCAGGGGAGCCTTTACGCAGCCCCACATGCAACTGGACTCTCTGTGTTCGCTTTTTCTGAACAGCTCTAAATACAGCCCTACCTGGAATCTGAGAGGAATTGAAAATAGGACCCCAGAAAACATGTACAAAGCCCATTTCGCCCATAAAAAATTGCCCCCAAAGGAAGCCTTTGGGTACAACTGAACTCCCCAGGGGAGCCTTTACGCAGCCCCACATGCAACTGGACTCTCTGTGTTCGCTCTTTCTGAACAGCCCTAAAAACAGCCCTATCTGGAATCTGAAAGGAATTGAAAATAGGACCCCAGAAAACGTGTACAAGGCCCATTTTGCCTATCAAAAATTGCCCCCAAAGGAAGCCTTTGGGTACAACTGAACTCCAAAGGGGAGCCTTTACGCAGCCGCACATTCAACTGGACTCTCTGTGTTCGCGCTTTCTGAACAGCGCTAAATATCTATCTACCCGGAATCTGAGAGGAATTGAAAATAGGACCCCAGAAAACGTGTACAAGGCCCATTTTTCCCATCAAAAATTGCCCCCAAAGGAAGTCGTTGGGTATATCTGAACTCCGCAGGGGAGCCTTCACTTAGACCCACATGCAGCTGGACTCCTTGCGTTCGCTCTTTCTGAACAACCCTATATATCTCCCTACCCGGAATCTGGGAGAAATTGAAAATAGGACCCCAGAAATCGCGTACAGAGCCCCTTACTCACATCAAAAATTTCCCCGAAAGGAAGCTTTTGGGTTCAACTTAACTCCCCAGGGGAGCCTTCACTTAGACCACATGCAACTGGACTCTCTGTGATCACTCTTTCTTGAAAACCCTAAATACATACCTACCCGGAATCTGAGAGAAAATGAAAATAGGACCCCAGAAATTGCATACAGAGCCCCTTTCACACATCAAAAATTGCCCCCAAAGGAAGCCTTTGGGTACAACTGAACTCCCCAGGGGAGCCTTTACGCAGCCCCACATGCAACTGGACTCTCTGTGTTCACTCTTTCTTAAAAACCCTAAATACATACCTACCCGGAATCTGAGAGGAATTGAAAATAGGACCCCAGAAAACGTGTACAAGGCCCATTTTGCCCATCAAAAATTGCCCCCAAAGGAAGCCTGTGGGTACAACTGAACTCCCCAGGGGAGCCTTCATGCAGCCCCACATGCAGCTGGACTCTCTGTGTTCGCTCTTTCTGAACAATGCTAAATATCTCCCTACCCGGAATCTGAAGGAATTTAAAATAAGACCCCAGAAAACGCGTACAGAGCCTAATTCAACCATCAAAAATTGCCCCAAAGGAAGCCTTTGGGTACAACTGAACTCCCCAGGGGAGCCTTTACGCAGCCCCACATGCAACTGGACTCTCTGTGTTCGCTCTTTCTGAAGAACCCCTAATATCTCCCTATCCGGAATCTGAGAGGAATTGAAAATACGACCCCAGAAAACGCCTACAGAGCCCCTTTTGCTCATCAAACATTGCCCCCAAAGGAAGCGTTTGGGTACAACTGAACTCCCCAGGGGAGCCTTTACGCAGCCCCACATGCAACTGGACTCTCTGTGTTCGCTCTTTCTGAACAGCCCTAAATACAGCCCTACCTGGAATCTGAGAGGAATTGAAAAGAGGACCCCAGAAAACGTGTACAAGGCCCATTTTGCCAATCAAAAATTGCCCCCAAAGGAAGCCTTTGGGTACAACTGAACTCCCCAGGGGAGCCTTTACGCAGCCCCACATACAACTGGACTCTCTGTGTTCGCTTTTTCTGAACAGCCCTAAATACAGCCCTACCTGGAATCTGAGAGGAATTGAAAATAGGACCCCAGGAAACGTGTACAAGGCCCATTTTGCCCATCAAAAATTGCCCCGAAAGGAAGCCTTTGGGTACAACTGAACTCCCTACGGGAGCCTTTACGCAGCCCCACATGCAACTGGACTCTCTGTGTTCGCTCTTTCTGAACAGCACTAAATATCTCCCTACCCGGAATCTAAGACGAATTGAAAATACGACCCCAGAAAACGTGTACAAGGCCCATTTTTCCCATCAAAAATTGCCCCCAAAGGAAGTCTTTGGGTAAAACTGAACTCCCCAGGGGAGCTTTTACCCAGCCCGACATGCAACTGGACTGTGTTCACTCTTTCTTAAAAACCCTAAATACATCCCTACCCGGAATCAGAGAAGAAATGAAAATAGGACCCCAGAAAATGGGTACAGAGCCCATTACGCACATCAAAAATTGCCCCAGAAGGAAGCCTTTGGGTACAACTGAACTCCCCAGGGGAAACTTTACGCAGCCCGACACGCAACTGGACTATCAGTGTTAACTCTTTCTTAAAAACCCTAAGTACATCCCTACCCGGAATCTGAGAGGAAATGAAAATAGGATCCCAGAAGACGCGTACAGAGACCCTTTCACCCATCAAAAATTGCCCCCAAAGGAAGCCTTTGGGTACAACTGAACTCCCCAGGGGAACCTTTACGCAGCCCCACATGCAACTGGACTCTCTGTGTTCGCTCCTTCTGAAGAACCCTAAAGACATCCCTACCCGGAATCTGAGAGGAATTGAAAATAGGACCCAAGAAATCGCGTACAGAGCCCCTTTCACCGGTCAAAAATTGCCGCCAAAGGAAGCCTTTGGGTACAACTGAACTCCCCAGGGGAGCCTTCATGCAGCCCCACATGCAGCTGGACTCTCTGTGTTCGCTCTTTCTGAACAATGCTAAATATCTCCCTACCCGGAATCTGAAGGAATTTAAAATAAGACCCCAGAAAACGCGTACAGAGCCTAATTCAACCATCAAAAATTGCCCCAAAGGAAGTCTATGGGTACAACTGAACTCCCCAGGGGAGCCTTTACGCAGCCCCACATGCAACTGGACTCTCTGTGTTCGCTCTTTCAGAACAACCCTAAATACAGCCCTACCTGGAATCTGAGAGGAATTGAAAATAGGACCGCAGAAAACTTGTACAAGGCCCAATTTGCCCATCAAAACTTGCCCCCAAAGGAAGCCTTTGGGTACAACTGAACTCCCCAGGGGAACCTTTACGCAGCCCGACATACAACTGGACTCTCTATGTACGCTCTATCTGACCAACCCTAAATACAGCCCTACCTGGAATCTGAGAGGAATTGAAAATAGGACCTCAGAAAACGTGTACAAGGCCGATTTTTCCCATCAAAAGTTGCCCCCAAAGGAAGCCTTTGGGTACGGCTGAACTCCCCAGGGGAGCCTTTACGCAGCCCCACATGCAACTGGACTCTCTGTGTTCGCTCTTTCTGAACAATGCAAAATACCTCCCTAACTGGAATCTGAAGGAATTTAAAATAAGACCCCAGATAAGGCGTACAGAGCCCCTTTCAACCATCAAACATTGCCCCCAAAGGAAGCCTTTGGGTACAACTGAACTCCCCGGTGGAACCTATACGCAGCCCCACATGCAGCTGGACTCTCTGTGTTCGCTCTTTCTGAACAATGCTAACTATATCCCTACCGGGAATCTGAAGGAATTTAAAATCAGACCACAGAAAAAGCGTACAGAGCCCCTTTCACCCATCAAAAATTGCCCCCAAAGGAAGCCTTTGGGTACGGCTGAACTCCCCAGGGGAGCCTTTACGCAGCCCCACATGCAACTGGACTCTCTGTGTTCACTCTTTCTGAGCAACCGTAAATCCAGCCTTACCTGGAATCTGAGAGGAATTGAAAATAGGACCGCAGAAACGGCGTACAGAGCCCATTTCAACCATCAAAAATTGCCCCCAAAGGACGCTTTTGGGTACAACTGAACTCCCCAGTGGAGCCTTTACGCAGCCCCACATGCAACTGGACTCTCTGTGTTCGCTGTTTCTGAACAACCCTAAATACAGCCCTACGTGGAATCTGAGAGGACTTGAAAATAGGACCCCAGAAAACGTGTACAAGGCCCATTTTGCCCATCAAAAATTGCCCCCAAAGGAAGCCTGTGGGTACAACTGAACTCCCCAGGGGAGCATTTACGCAGCCCCACATGCAGCTGGACTCTCTGTGTTCGCTCTTTCTGAACAATGCTAAATATCTCCCTACCCGGAATCTGAAGGAATTTAAAATAAGACCCCAGAAAACGCGTACAGAGCCTAATTCAACCATCAAAAATTGCCCCAAAGGAAGCCTTTGGGTACAACTGAACTCCCCAGGGGAGCCTTTACGCAGCCCCACATGCAACTGGACTCTCTGTGTTCGCTCTTTCTGAAGAACCCCAAATATCTCCCTATCCGGAGTCTGAGAGGAATTGAAAATAGGACCCCAGAAAACGCCTACAGAGCCCCTTTTGCTCATCAAAAATTGCCCCCAAAGGAAGCCTTTTGGTACAACTGAACTCCCCAGGGGAGCCTTTACGCAGCCCCACATGCAACTGGACTCTCTGTGTTCGCTCTTTCTGAACAGCCCTAAATACAGCCCTACCTGGAATCTGAGAGGAATTGAAAAGAGGACCCCAGAAAACGTGTACAAGGCCCATTTTGCCCATCAAAAATTGCCCCCAAAGGAAGCCTTTGGGTACAACTGAACTCCCCAGGGGAGCCTTCATGCAGCCCCACATGCAGCTGGACTCTCTGTGTTCGCTCTTTCTGAACAATGCTAAATATCTCCCTACCCGGAATCTGAAGGAATTTAAAATAAGACCCCAGAAAACGCGTACAGAGCCTAATTCAACCATCAAAAATTGCCCCAAAGGAAGCCTTTGGGTACAACTGAACTCCCCAGGGGAGCCTTTACGCAGCCCCACATGCAACTGGACTCTCTGTGTTCGCTCTTTCTGAAGAACCCCTAATATCTCCCTATCCGGAATCTGAGAGGAATTGAAAATACGACCCCAGAAAACGCCTACAGAGCCCCTTTTGCTCATCAAACATTGCCCCCAAAGGAAGCGTTTGGGTACAACTGAACTCCCCAGGGGAGCCTTTACGCAGCCCCACATGCAACTGGACTCTCTGTGTTCGCTCTTTCTGAACAGCCCTAAATACAGCCCTACCTGGAATCTGAGAGGAATTGAAAAGAGGACCCCAGAAAACGTGTACAAGGCCCATTTTGCCAATCAAAAATTGCCCCCAAAGGAAGCCTTTGGGTACAACTGAACTCCGCAGGGGAGCCTTTACGCAGCCCCACATGCAACTGGACTCTCTGTGTTCGCTTTTTCTGAACAGCCCTAAATACAGCCCTACCTGGAATCTGAGAGGAATTGAAAATAGGACCCCAGGAAACGTGTACAAGGCCCATTTTGCCCATCAAAAATTGCCCCGAAAGGAAGCCTTTGGGTACAACTGAACTCCCTACGGGAGCCTTTACGCAGCCCCACATGCAACTGGACTCTCTGTGTTCGCTCTTTCTGAACAGCACTAAATATCTCCCTACCCGGAATCTAAGACGAATTGAAAATAGGACCCCAGAAAACGTGTACAAGGCCCATTTTGCCTATCAAAAATTGCCCCCAAAGGAAGCCTTTGGGTACAACTGAACTCCCCAGGGGAGCCTTTACGCAGCCCCACATGCAACTGGACTCTCTGTGTTCGCTTTTTCTGAACAGCCCTAAATACAGCCCTACCTGGAATCTGAGAGGAATTGAAAATAGGACCCCAGAAAACGTGTACAAGGCCCATTTTGCCAATCAAAAATTGCCCCCAAAGGAAGCCTTTGGGTACAACTGAACTCCCCAGGGGAGCCTTTACGCAGCCCCACATGCAACTGGACTCTCTGTGTTCGCTTTTTCTGAACAGCTCTAAATACAGCCCTACCTGGAATCTGAGAGGAATTGAAAATAGGACCCCAGAAAACATGTACAAAGCCCATTTCGCCCATAAAAAATTGCCCCCAAAGGAAGCCTTTGGGTACAACTGAACTCCCCAGGGGAGCCTTTACGCAGCCCCACATGCAACTGGACTCTCTGTGTTCGCTCTTTCTGAACAGCCCTAAAAACAGCCCTATCTGGAATCTGAAAGGAATTGAAAATAGGACCCCAGAAAACGTGTACAAGGCCCATTTTGCCTATCAAAAATTGCCCCCAAAGGAAGCCTTTGGGTACAACTGAACTCCAAAGGGGAGCCTTTACGCAGCCGCACATTCAACTGGACTCTCTGTGTTCGCGCTTTCTGAACAGCGCTAAATGTCTATCTACCCGGAATCTGAGAGGAATTGAAAATAGGACCCCAGAAAACGTGTACAAGGCCCATTTTTCCCATCAAAAATTGCCCCCAAAGGAAGTCGTTGCGTATATCTGAACTCCGCAGGGGAGCCTTCACTTAGACCCACATGCAGCTGGACTCCTTGCGTTCGCTCTTTCTGAACAACCCTATATATCTCCCTACCCGAAATCTGGGAGAAATTGAAAATAGGACCCCAGAAATCGCGTACAGAGCCCCTTACTCACATCAAAAATTTCCCCGAAAGGAAGCTTTTGGGTTCAACTTAACTCCCCAGGGGAGCCTTCACTTAGACCACATGCAACTGGACTCTCTGTGATCACTCTTTCTTGAAAACCCTAAATACATACCTACCCGGAATCTGAGAGAAAATGAAAATAGGACCCCAGAAATTGCATACAGAGCCCCTTTCACACATCAAAAATTGCCCCCAAAGGAAGCCTTTGGGTACAACTGAACTCCCCAGGGGAGCCTTTACGCAGCCCCACATGCAACTGGACTCTCTGTGTTCACTCTTTCTTAAAAACCCTAAATACATACCTACCCGGAATCTGAGAGGAATTGAAAATAGGACCCCAGAAAACGTGTACAAGGCCCATTTTGCCCATCAAAAATTGCCCCCAAAGGAAGCCTGTGGGTACAACTGAACTCCCCAGGGGAGCCTTCATGCAGCCCCACATGCAGCTGGACTCTCTGTGTTCGCTCTTTCTGAACAATGCTAAATATCTCCCTACCCGGAATCTGAAGGAATTTAAAATAAGACCCCAGAAAACGCGTACAGAGCCTAATTCAACCATCAAAAATTGCCCCAAAGGAAGCCTTTGGGTACAACTGAACTCCCCAGGGGAGCCTTTACGCAGCCCCACATGCAACTGGACTCTCTGTGTTCGCTCTTTCTGAAGAACCCCTAATATCTCCCTATCCGGAATCTGAGAGGAATTGAAAATACGACCCCAGAAAACGCCTACAGAGCCCCTTTTGCTCATCAAACATTGCCCCCAAAGGAAGCGTTTGGGTACAACTGAACTCCCCAGGGGAGCCTTTACGCAGCCCCACATGCAACTGGACTCTCTGTGTTCGCTCTTTCTGAACAGCCCTAAATACAGCCCTACCTGGAATCTGAGAGGAATTGAAAATAGGACCCCAGGAAACGTGTACAAGGCCCATTTTGCCCATCAAAAATTGCCCCGAAAGGAAGCCTTTGGGTACAACTGAACTCCCTACGGGAGCCTTTACGCAGCCCCACATGCAACTGGACTCTCTGTGTTCGCTCTTTCTGAACAGCACTAAATATCTCCCTACCCGGAATCTAAGACGAATTGAAAATACGACCCCAGAAAACGTGTACAAGGCCCATTTTTCCCATCAAAAATTGCCCCCAAAGGAAGTCTTTGGGTACAACTGAACTCCCCAGGGGAGCTTTTACCCAGCCCGACATGCAACTGGACTGTGTTCACTCTTTCTTAAAAACCCTAAATACATCCCTACCCGGAATCAGAGAAGAAATGAAAATAGGACCCCAGAAAATGGGTACAGAGCCCATTACGCACATCAAAAATTGCCCCAGAAGGAAGCCTTTGGGTACAACTGAACTCCCCAGGGGAAACTTTATGCAGCCCGACACGCAACTGGACTATCAGTGTTAACTCTTTCTTAAAAACCCTAAGTACATCCCTACCCGGAATCTGAGAGGAAATGAAAATAGGATCCCAGAAGACGCGTACAGAGACCCTTTCACCCATCAAAAATTGCCCCCAAAGGAAGCCTTTGGGTACAACTGAACTCCCCAGGGGAACCTTTACGCAGCCCCACATGCAACTGGACTCTCTGTGTTCGCTCCTTCTGAAGAACCCTAAAGACATCCCTACCCGGAATCTGAGAGGAATTGAAAATAGGACCCAAGAAATCGCGTACAGAGCCCCTTTCACCGGTCAAAAATTGCCGCCAAAGGAAGCCTTTGGGTACAACTGAACTCCCCAGGGGAGCCTTCATGCAGCCCCACATGCAGCTGGACTCTCTGTGTTCGCTCTTTCTGAACAATGCTAAATATCTCCCTACCCGGAATCTGAAGGAATTTAAAATAAGACCCCAGAAAACGCGTACAGAGCCTAATTCAACCATCAAAAATTGCCCCAAAGGAAGTCTATGGGTACAACTGAACTCCCCAGGGGAGCCTTTACGCAGCCCCACATGCAACTGGACTCTCTGTGTTCGCTCTTTCAGAACAACCCTAAATACAGCCCTACCTGGAATCTGAGAGGAATTGAAAATAGGACCGCAGAAAACTTGTAAAAGGCCCAATTTGCCCATCAAAACTTGCCCCCAAAGGAAGCCTTTGGGTACAACTGAACTCCCCAGGGGAACCTTTACGCAGCCCGACATACAACTGGACTCTCTATGTACGCTCTATCTGACCAACCCTAAATACAGCCCTACCTGGAATCTGAGAGGAATTGAAAATAGGACCTCAGAAAACGTGTACAAGGCCGATTTTTCCCATCAAAAGTTGCCCCCAAAGGAAGCCTTTGGGTACGGCTGAACTCCCCAGGGGAGCCTTTACGCAGCCCCACATGCAACTGGACTCTCTGTGTTCGCTCTTTCTGAACAATGCAAAATACCTCCCTAACTGGAATCTGAAGGAATTTAAAATAAGACCCCAGATAAGGCGTACAGAGCCCCTTTCAACCATCAAACATTGCCCCCAAAGGAAGCCTTTGGGTACAACTGAACTCCCCGGTGGAACCTATACGCAGCCCCACATGCAGCTGGACTCTCTGTGTTCGCTCTTTCTGAACAATGCTAACTATATCCCTACCGGGAATCTGAAGGAATTTAAAATCAGACCACAGAAAAAGCGTACAGAGCCCCTTTCACCCATCAAAAATTGCCCCCAAAGGAAGCCTTTGGGTACGGCTGAACTCCCCAGGGGAGCCTTTACGCAGCCCCACATGCAACTGGACTCTCTGTGTTCACTCTTTCTGAGCAACCGTAAATCCAGCCTTACCTGGAATCTGAGAGGAATTGAAAATAGGACCGCAGAAACGGCGTACAGAGCCCATTTCAACCATCAAAAATTGCCCCCAAAGGACGCTTTTGGGTACAACTGAACTCCCCAGTGGAGCCTTTACGCAGCCCCACATGCAACTGGACTCTCTGTGTTCGCTGTTTCTGAACAACCCTAAATACAGCCCTACGTGGAATCTGAGAGGACTTGAAAATAGGACCCCAGAAAACGTGTACAAGGCCCATTTTGCCCATCAAAAATTGCCCCCAAAGGAAGCCTGTGGGTACAACTGAACTCCCCAGGGGAGCATTTACGCAGCCCCACATGCAGCTGGACTCTCTGTGTTCGCTCTTTCTGAACAATGCTAAATATCTCCCTACCCGGAATCTGAAGGAATTTAAAATAAGACCCCAGAAAACGCGTACAGAGCCTAATTTAACCATCAAAAATTGCCCCAAAGGAAGCCTTTGGGTACAACTGAACTCCCCAGGGGAGCCTTTACGCAGCCCCACATGCAACTGGACTCTCTGTGTTCGCTCTTTCTGAAGAACCCCAAATATCTCCCTATCCGGAGTCTGAGAGGAATTGAAAATAGGACCCCAGAAAACGCCTACAGAGCCCCTTTTGCTCATCAAAAATTGCCCCCAAAGGAAGCCTTTTGGTACAACTGAACTCCCCAGGGGAGACTTTACGCAGCCCCACATGCAACTGGACTCTCTGTGTTCGCTCTTTCTGAACAGCCCTAAATACAGCCCTACCTGGAATCTGAGAGGAATTGAAAAGAGGACCCCAGAAAACGTGTACAAGGCCCATTTTGCCCATCAAAAATTGCCCCCAAAGGAAGCCTTTGGGTACAACTGAACTCCCCAGGGGAGCCTTTACGCAGCCCCACATGCAACTGGACTGTGTTCACTCTTTCTTAAAAACCCTAAATACATCCCTACCCGGAATCAGAGAGGAAATGAAAATAGGACCCCAGAAAATGGGTACAGAGCCCATTACGCACATCAAAAATTGCCCCAGAAGGAAGCCTTTGGGTACAACTGAACTCCCCAGGGGAAACTTTACGCAGCCCGACACGCAACTGGACTATCAGTGTTAACTCTTTCTTAAAAACCCTACGTACATCCCTACCCGGAATCTGAGAGGAAATGAAAATAGGATCCCAGAAGACGCGTACAGAGACCCTTTCACCCATCAAAAATTGCCCCCAAAGGAAGCCTTTGGGTACAACTGAACTCCCCAGGGGAACCTTTAGGCAGCCCCACATGCAACTGGACTCTCTGTGTTCGCTCCTTCTGAAGAACCCTAAAGACATCCCTACCCGGAAACTGAGAGGAATTGAAAATAGGACCCAAGAAATCGCGTACAGAGCCCCTTTCACCGGTCAAAAATTGCCGCCAAAGGAAGCCTTTGGGTACAACTGAACTCCCCAGGGGAGCCTTCATGCAGCCCCACATGCAGCTGGACTCTCTGTGTTCGCTCTTTCTGAACAATGCTAAATATCTCCCTACCCGGAATCTGAAGGAATTTAAAATAAGACCCCAGAAAACGCGTACAGAGCCTAATTCAACCATCAAAAATTGCCCCAAAGGAAGTCTATGGGTACAACTGAACTCCCCATGGGAGCCTTTACGCAGCCCAACATACAACTGGACTCTCTATGTACGCTCTATCTGACCAACCCTAAATACAGCCCTACCTGGAATCTGAGAGGAATTGAAAATAGGACCCCAGAAAACGTGTACAAGGCCGATTTTTCCCATCAAAAATTGCCCCCAAAGGAAGCCTTTGGGTACAACTGAACTCCCCAGGGGAACCTATACGCAGCCCCACATGCAGCTGGACTCTCTGTGTTCGCTCTTTCTGAACAATGCTAACTATATCCCTACCAGGAATCTGAAGGAATTTAAAATCAGACCCCAGAAAAAGCGTACAGATCCCCTTTCGCCCATCAAAAATTGCCCCCAAAGGAAGTCTTTGGGTACGGCTGAACTCCCCAGGGGAGCCTTTACGCAGCCCCACATGCAACTGGACTCTCTGTGTTCGCTCTTTCTCAGCAACCGTAAATCCAGCCTTACCTGGAATCAGAGAGGAATTGAAAATAGGACCGCAGAAACGGCGTACAGAGCCCATTTCAATCATCAAAAATTGCCCCCAAAGGACGCTTTTGGGTACAACTGAACTCCCCAGGGGAGCCTTTACGCAGCCCCCCATGCAACTGGACTCTCTGTGTTCGCTCTTTCTGAACAACTCTAAATATCTCCCTAACAGGAATCTGAAGGAATTTAAAATAAGACCCCAGAAATGGCGTACAGAGCCCATTTCAACCATCAAAAATTGCCCCCAAAGGAAGACTTTGGGTACAACTGAACTCCCCAGGGGAGCCTTTACGCAGCACCACATGCAACTGGACTCTCTGTGTTAGCACTTTCTGAACAACGCTAATATCTCCCTTACTGGAATCTGAGAGGAACTTAAAATAGGACCCAAGAAATCGAGTACAGAGCCCCTTACGCACATCAAAAATTGACCCCAAAGGAAGCCTTTGGGTACAACTGAACTCCCCAGGGGAGCCTTTACGCAGCCCCACATGCAACTGGACTCTCTGTGTTCGCTCTTTCTGAAGAACCCTAAAGACATCCCTAACTGGAATCTGAGAGGAATTTAAAATAGGACTCCAGAAAACGCATACAAGGCCCATTTTGACCATCAAAAATTAACCCCAAAAGAAGCCTTTGGGTACAATTGAACTCCCCAGGGGAGCCTTTACGCAGCCCCACATCCAACTGGACTCTCTGTGTTCGCTCTTTCTGAACAATGCAAAATATCTCCCTAACCGGAATCTGAAGGAATTTAAAATAAGACCCCAGAAATGGCGTACAGAGCCCATTTCAAACATCAAAAATTGCCCCCAAAGGAAGCCTTTGGGTACAACTGAACTCCCCAAGGGAACATTTACGCAGCCCCACATGCAACTGGTCTCTCTCTGTTCGCTCTTTTTGAAAATCGCTAAATATCTCCCTACCCGGAATCTGAGAGGAATTTAAAATACGACCGCGGAAATCGCGTACAGAGCCCCTTTCGCCCAACAAAAATTGCCCGCAAAGGAAGCCTTTGGGTACCACTGAACTCTCCATGGGAGCCTTTACGCAGCCCCACATTCAACTGGACTCTCTGTGTTCGCTCTTTCTGAAGAGCCCTAAATACAGCCCTACCTGGAATCTGAGAGGAATTGAAAATAGGACCGCAGAAAACGTGTACAAGGCCCATTTTGCCCATCTAAAATTGCCCCCAAAGGAAGCCTTTTGGTACAACTGAACTCCCCAGGGGAGCCTTTACGCAGCCCGACATGCAACTGTACTCTCTGTGTTCACTCTTTCTTAAAAACCCTAAATACATACACGGCCTTGTACACGTTTTCTGGGGTCCTATTTTCAATTCCTCTCAGATGCCAGGTAGGGCTGTATTTAGGGCTGTTCAGAAAGAGCGAACACAGAGAGTCCAGTTGCATGTGGGGCTGCCTAAAGGCTCCCTGGGGAGTTCAGTTGTACTCAAAAGCTTCCTTTCGGGGAATTTTTTGATGTGCCTAAGGGGCTCTGTACGCGATTTCAGGGGTCCTATTTTCAATTTCTCCCAGATTCTGGGTAAAGAGATATATAGGGTTGTTAAGAAAGAGCGAACGCAAGGAGTCCAGCTGCATGTGGGTCTAAGTGAAGGCTCCCCTGGGAGTTCAGTTGTACCCAAAGGCTTCCTTTGGGGGCAAATTTTGATAGGCAAAATGGGCCTTGTACACGTTTTCTGGGGTCCTATTTTCAATTCCTCTCAGATTCCGGATAGGGAGATATTTAGGGTTTTTAAGAAAGAGTGAACACAGAGAGTCCAGTTGCATGTGGGGCTGCGTAAAGGGTCCCCTGGGGAGTTAAGCTGTACCCAAAACCTTCCTTTCGGGGCAATTTTTGATGTGCGTAAGGGGCTCTGTATGCGATTTCTGGGGTCCTATTTTCAATTTCTCTCAGATTCCGGGTAGGGAGATATATAGGGTTGTTCAGAAAGAGCGAACACAGAGAGTCCAGTTTCATGTGGGGCTAAGTGAAGGCTCCCCTGGGGAGTTCATTTGTACCCAAAGGCTTCCTTTGGGGGCTATTTTTGATGGGAAAAAGGGGCCTTGTACACGTTTTCTGGGGACCAATTTTCAATTCCTCTCAGATTCCAGGTAGGGCTGTATTTAGGGCTGTTCAGAAAGAGCGAACACAGAGAGTCCAGTTGCATGGGGGAGCTGCGTAAAGGCTCCCCTGGGGAGTTCAGTTGTACCCAAAGGCTTCCTTTGGGGGCAATTTTTGATGGGCGAAAGGGGCTCTGTAGGCGTTTTCTGGGGTCCGATTTTCAATTCCTCTCAGATTCCGGCTCGGGAGATATTTGGGGTTCTTCAGAAAGTGCGAACACAGAGAGTCCAGTTGCATGTGGGGCTGTATAAAGGCTCCCCTGGGGAGTTCAGTTGTACCCAAAGGCTTCCTTTGGGGGCAAATTTTGATGGGCAAAATGGGCCTTGTACACGTTTTCTGGGGTCCTATTTTCAATTCATCTTATATTCCAGGTAGGGAGATATTTAGCGCTGTTCAGAAAGAGTGAACACAGAGAGTCCAGTTGCATTTGGGGCAGCGTAAAGGCTCACCTGGGGAATTCAGCCGTACCCAAAGACTTCCTTTGGGGGCAATTTTTGATGGTTGAAAAGGGCTCTGTACGCGTTTTCTGGGGTCTTATTTTAAATTCCTTCAGATTCCTGTTAGGGAGATATTCAGCGTTGTTCAGAAAGAACGAACACAGATAGTCCAGTTGCATGTCGGGCTGCGTAAAGGCTCCCCTGGGGAGTTCAGTTGTACCAAAAGGCTTCCTTTGGGGGCAAGTTTTGATGGGCAAAAGGGGCTCTGTACGCGTTTTCTGGGGTCCTATTTTCAATTCCTCTCAGATTCCGGGTAGGGATGTATTTAGGGTTTTTAAGAAAGTGCGAACACAGAGAGTCCAGTTGCATGTGGGGCTGCGTAAAGGGTCCCCTGGGGAGTTAAGCTGTACCCAAAACCTTCCTTTCGGGGCAATTTTTGATGTGCGTAAGGGGCTCTGTATGCGATTTCTGGGGTCCTATTTTCAATTCCTCTCAGATTCCGGGTAGGGAGATATATAGGGTTGTTCAGAAAGAGCGAACACAGAGAGTCCAGTTTCATGTGGGGCTAAGTGAAGGCTCCCCTGGGGAGTTCATTTGTACCCAAAGGCTTCCTTTGGGGGCTATTTTTGATGGGAAAAAGGGGCCGTGTACACGTTTTCTGGGGACCAATTTTCAATTCCTCTCAGATTCCAGGTAGGGCTGTATTTAGGGCTGTTCAGAAAGAGCGAACACAGAGAGTCCAGTTGCATGGGGGAGCTGCGTAAAGGCTCCCCTGGGGAGTTCAGTTGTACCCAAAGGCTTCCTTTGGGGGCAATTTTTGATGGGCGAAAGGGGCTCTGTAGGCGTTTTCTGGGGTCCGATTTTCAATTCCTCTCAGATTCCGGATCGGGAGATATTTGGGGTTCTTCAGAAAGTGCGAACACAGAGAGTCCAGTTGCATGTGGGGCTGTATAAAGGCTCCCCTGGGGAGTTCAGTTGTACCCAAAGGCTTCCTTTGGGGGCAAATTTTGATGGGCAAAATGGGCCTTGTACACGTTTTCTGGGGTCCTATTTTCAATTCATCTTATATTCCAGGTAGGGAGATATTTAGCGCTGTTCAGAAAGAGTGAACACAGAGAGTCCAGTTGCATTTGGGACAGCGTAAAGGCTCACCTGGGGAATTCAGCCGTACCCAAAGACTTCCTTTGAGGGCAATTTTAGATGGTTGAAAAGGGCTCTGTACGCGTTTTCTGGGGTCTTATTTTAAATTCCTTCAGATTCCTGTTAGGGAGATATTCAGCGTTGTTCAGAAAGAACGAACACAGATAGTCCAGTTGCATGTGGGGCTGCGTAAAGGCTCCCCTGGGGAGTTCAGTTGTACCAAAAGGCTTCCTTTGGGGGCAATTTTTGATGGGCAAAAGGGGCTCTGTACGCGTTTTCTGGGGTCCTATTTTCAATTCCTCTCAGATTCCGGGTAGGGATGTATTTAGGGTTTTTAAGAAAGAGCGAACACAGAGAGTCCAGTTGCATGTGGTGCTGCGTCAAGGCTCCCCTGGGGAGTTCAGCCGTACCCAAAGACTTCCTTTGGGGGCAATTTTTGATGGTTGAAACGGGCTCCGTACGCATTTTCTGGGGACTTATTTTAAATTCCATTAGTTCCTGTTAGGGAGATATTTAGCGTTGTTCAGAAAGAGCGAACACAGAGAGTCCAGTTGCATGTGGGGCTGTGTCAAGGCTCCCCTGGGGAGTTCAGTTGTACCCAAAGGCTTCCTTTGGGGGCAATTTTTGATGGGCGAAAGGGGCTCTGTACGCGATTTCTGGGGTCCTATTTTCAATTCCTCTTAGATTCCGGGTAGGGAGATATTTGGCGCTGTTCAGAAAGAGCGAACACAGAGAGTCCAGTTGCATGTGGGGCTGCGTAAAGGCTCCCCTGGGGAGTTCAGTTGTACCCAAAGGCTTCCTTTGGGGGCAATTTTTGATGGGCAAAAAGGGCCTTGTACGCATTATGTGTGGTCCTATTTTCAATACCTCTCAGATTCAAAGTAGGGATGTATTTAGGGCTGTTCAGAAAAAGCGAGCGTAGAGAGTCCAGTAGCATGTGGGGCTGAGTAAAGGCTCACCTGTGGAATTCAGCCGTACCAAAAGACTTCCTTTGGGGGCAATTTTTGATGGTTGTAAAGGGCTCTGTACGCGTTTTCTGGGGGCTTATTTTAAATTCCATTAGATTCCTGTTAGGGAGATATTAAGCGTTGTTCAGAAAGAGCGAACACAGAGAGTCGAGTTGCATGTCGGGCTGCGTAAAGGCTCCCCTGGAGAGTTCAGTTGTACCTAAAGGCTTCCTTTGGGGGCAATTTTTGATGGGCAAAAGGGGCTTTGTACGCGTTTTCTGAGGTCCTATTTTCAATTCCTCTCAGATTCCGGGTAGGGATGTATTTAGGGTTTTTAAAAAAGAGCGAACACAGAGAGTCCACTTGCATGTCGGGCTGGGTAAAACCTCCCCTCGGGAGTTAATTTGTACCCGAAGGCTTCCTTTCGGGACAATTTTTGATGTGCGTAAGGGGCTCTATACGAGATTTCTGGGGTCCTATTTTCAATTCCTCTCAGATTCCGGGTCGGGAGATATTTAGGGTTGTTCAGAAAGAGCGAACACAGAGAGTCCAGTTGCATGTGGGGCTGCGTGAAGGCTCCCTTGGGGAGTACAGTTGTACACAAAGGTTTCTTTGGGGGCAATTTTTGATGGGCGAAAGGGGCTCTGTACGTGTTTTCTGGGGGCTTATTTTAAATTCCTTCACATTCCGGTTTGGGAGTTATTTAGCATTGTTCAGAAAGAGCGAACACAGAGTCCAGTTGCATGTGGGGCTGTGTAATGGCTCCCCTGGGGAGTTTAGTTGTACCCAAATGCTTCCTTTGGGGGCAATTTTTGATTGGTGAAAGGGGTCTGTACGCGGTCTCTGGGGTCTTATTTTAAATTCCTCTCAGATTCCAGTTAGGGATGTATTTAGCGTTGTTCAGAAAGAGGGAACACAGAGAGTCCAGTTGCATGTGGTGCTGCGTAAAGGCTCCCCTGGGGAGTTAAGTTGTACCCAAAGGCTTCCTTTGGGGGCAATTTTTGATGGGCAAAATGGGCCTTGTACGCGTTTTCTGGGGTCCTATTTTCAATTCCTCTCAGATTCCGGGTAGGGAGATATTTAGTTTTGTTCAGAAAGATTGAACACAGAGAGTCCAGTTGCATGTGGGGCTGCGTAAAGGCTCCCCTGGGGAGTTCAGTTGTACCCAAAGGCTTCCTTTGGGGGCAATTTTTGATGTGTGAAAGGGGCTCTGTATGCGAATTCTGGGGTCCTATTTTCAATTCCTCTCAGATTCCGGGTAGGGATGTATTTAGGGTTGTTCAGAAAGATCGAACACAGAGAGTCCAGTTGCATGTGGGGCTGCGTAAAGGCTCCCCTAGGGAGTTCAGTTGTACCCAAAGGCTTCCTTTGGGGGCAATTTTTGATGGTTGAAAAGGGCTCTGTACGCCATTTCTGGGGTCTTATTTTAAATTCCATCAGATTCCTGTTAGGGAGATATTTAGCGTTGTTCAGAAAGAGCGAACACAGAGAGTCCAGTTGCATGTGGGGCTGTGTAAAGGCTCCCCTGGGGAGTTCAGTTGTACCCAAAGGCTTCCTTTGGGGCAATTTTTGATGGGCAAAATTGGCCTTGTACGTTTTTTCTGGGGTCCTATTTTCAATTCCTCTCAGATTCTGGGTAGGGAGATATTTAGGTTTGTTCAGAAAGAGCGAACACAGAGAGTCCAGTTGCATGTGTGGCTGCGTAAAGTCTCCCCTGCGGAGTTCAGTTGTACCCAAAGGCTTCCTTTGGGGGCAATTTGTGATGGGCGAAATGGGCCTTGTACACGTTTTCTGGGGTCGTACTTTCAATTCCTCTTAGATTCCGGGTAGGGAGATATTTGGCGCTGTTCAGAAAGAGCGAACACAGAGAGTCCAGTTGCATGTGGGGCTGCGTAAAGGCTCCCCTGGGGAGTTCAGTTGTACCCAAAGGCTTCCTTTGGGGGCAATTTCTGATGTGTGAAATGGGCTCTGTATGCATTTTCTGGGGTCCAATTTTCATTTTCTCTCAGATTCCGGGTAGGTATATATTCAGGGTTTTTAAGAAAGAGTGAACACAGAGTCCAGTTGCATGGGGGGCTGTGTAAAGGCTCCCCTGGGGAGTTAAGTTGTACCCAAAAGATTCCTTTCGGGGCAATTTTTGATGTGCGTATGGGGCTCTGTACGCGATTTCTTGGGTCCTATTTTCAATTCCTCTCAGATTCCGGGTAGGGAGATATATAGGGTTGTTCAGAAAGAGCGAACGCAAGGAGTCCAGCTGCATGTGGGGCTAAGTGAAGGCTCCCCTGGGGAGTTCAGTTGTACCCAGATGCTTCCTTTGGGGGCAATTTTTGATGAGCAAAATGGGCCTTGTACACGTTTTCTGGGGTCGTATTTTCAATTCCTCTCAGATTCCGGGTAGGGAGATATTTGGCGCTGTTCAGAAAGAGCGAACACAGAGAGTCCAGTTGCATGGGGGGGCTGCGTAAATGGTCCCCTGGGGAGTTCAGTTGTACCCCAAAGGCTTCCTTTGCGGGCAATTTTTTGATGGGAGAAAGGGGCTCTGTACGCGATTTCTGGGGTCCTATTTTCAATTCCTCTCAGATTCCGGATAGGGAGATATTTGGGGTTCTTCAGAAAGAGCGAACACAGAGAGTCCAGTTGCATGGGGGGCTGCGTAAAGGCTCCCCTGGGGAGTTAAGTTGTACCCAATAGCTTCCTTTCGGGGCAATTTTTGATGTGAGTAAGGGGCTCTGTACGCCATTCCTGGGGTCCTATTTTCAATTCCTCTCAGATTCCGGGTAGGGAGATATATAGGGTTGTTCAGAAAGAGCGAATGCAAGGAGTCCAGCTGTATGTGGGGCTAAGTGGAGGTTCCCCTGGGGAGTTCAGTTGTACCCAAAGGCTTCCTTTGGGGGCAATTTTTGATGGGAAAAATGGGCCTTGTACACGTTTTCTGGGGTGGTATTTTCAATTCCTCTTCGATTCCGGGTAGGGAGGTATTTGGCGCGGTTCAGAAAGAGCGAACACAGAGAGTCCAGTTGCATGGGGGGGCTGCGTAAATGGTCCGCTGGGGAGTTCAGTTGTACCCAAAGGCTTCCTTTGGGGGCAATTTTTGATGGGTGAAAGGGGCTCTGTACGCGATTTCTGGGGTCCTATTTTCAATTCCTCTCAGATTCCGGATAGGGAGATATTTGGGGTTCTGCAGAAAGAGCGAACACAGAGAGTCCAGTTGCATGGGGGGCTGCGTAAAGGCTCCCCTGGGGAGTTCAGTTTACCCAAAGGCTTCCTTTGGGGGCTATTTTTGATGGGTAAAATGGGCCTCGTACATGTTTTCTGGGCTCCTATTTTCAATTCCTCTCAGATTACAGGTAGGGCTGTATTTAGGGCTGTTCAGAAAAAGCGAACACAGAGTGTCCAGTTGCATGTGGGGCTGCGTAAAGGCTCCCCTGGGGAGTTCAGTTGTACCCAAAGGCTTCCTCTGGGGGCAATTTTTGATTTGCGAAAGGGGCTCTGTACGCGTTTTCTGGGGTCCTATTTTAAATTCCTCTCACATTCCGGGAAGAGACGTATTTAGGGTTGTTCAGTCAGAGCGAACACAGAGAGTCCAGTTGCATGTGGGGCTGCGTAAAGGCTCCCCTGGGGAGTTCAGTTGTACCCAAAGACTTCCTCCTTTGGGGGCACTTTTTGATGGTTGAAAGGGGCTCTGTACGCGTTTTCTGGGGTCTTATTTTAAATTCCTCTCAGATTCCGGTTAGGGAGATAGTTAGCGTTGTTCAGAAAGAGCGAACACAGAGAGTCCAGTTGCATGTGGTGCTGCGTCAAGGCTCCCCTGGGGAGTTCAGCCGTACCCAAAGACTTCCTTTGGGGGCAATTTTTGATGGTTGAAACGGGCTCCGTACGCATTTTCTGGGGACTTATTTTAAATTCCATTAGTTCCTGTTAGGGAGATATTTAGCGTTGTTCAGAAAGAGCGAACACAGAGAGTCCAGTTGCATGTGGGGCTGTGTCAAGGCTCCCCTGGGGAGTTCAGTTGTACCCAAAGGCTTCCTTTGGGGGCAATTTTTGATGGGCGAAAGGGGCTCTGTACGCGATTTCTGGGGTCCTATTTTCAATTCCTCTTAGATTCCGGGTAGGGAGATATTTGGCGCTGTTCAGAAAGAGCGAACACAGAGAGTCCAGTTGCATGTGGGGCTGCGTAAAGGCTCCCCTGGGGAGTTCAGTTGTACCCAAAGGCTTCCTTTGGGGGCAATTTTTGATGGGCAAAAAGGGCCTTGTACGCATTATGTGTGGTCCTATTTTCAATACCTCTCAGATTCCGGGTAGGGATGTATTTAGGGTTGTTCAGAAAGAGCGAACACAGAGAGCCCAGTTGCATGTGGGGCTGCGTAAACGCTCCCATGGGGAGTTCAGTTGTACCCAAAGGCTTCCTTTGGGGGCAATTTTTGATGTGTGAAAGGACCTCTGTACGCTTTTTCTGGGGTCCTATTTTCAATCACTCTCAGATTCCGGGTAGGGATGTACTTAGGGTTTTAAACAAAGAGTTAACACTGAGAGTCCAGTTGCATGTCGGGCTGCATGAAGGCTCCCCTGGGGAGTTCAGTTGTACCCAAAGGCTTCCTTTCGGGGCATTTTTTGATGGGCGAAAGGGGCTCTATACACGATTTCCGGGGACCTATTTTCAATTCCTCTCAGATTCCAGGTAGGGCTGTATTTAGGGTTTTTCAGAGAGAGCGAACACAGAGAGTCCAGTTGCATGTGGGCTGCACAAAGGCTCCCTGGGGAGTTCAGTTGTACCCAAAGGCTTCCTTTGGGGGCAATTTTTCATGGGCGAAAGTGGATATGTACACGATTTCCACATGCAACTGGACTCTCTGTGTTCGCTCTTTCTGAACAACCCTATATATCTCCCTACCCGGAATCTGAGAGAAATTGAAAATAGGACCCCAGAAATCGCGTACAGAGCCCCTTACGCACATCAAAAATTGCCCCGAAAGGAAGCTTTTAGGTACAACTTAACTCCCCAGGGGAGCCTTTACGCAGCCCCACTTGCCACTGGACTCTCTGTGTTCACTCTTTCTTAAAAACCCTAAATATCTCCCTACCCGGAATCTGAGAAGAATTGAAAATAGGACCCCAGAAAAAGTGTACAAGGCCGATTTTTCCCATCAAAAATTGCCCCGAAAGGAAGCCTATGGGTACAACTGAACTCCCCAGGGGAGCCTTTACGCAGCCCCACATGCAACTGGACTCTCTGTGTTCGCTCTTTCTGAACAGCGCTAAATATCTCTCTACCCGGAATCTAAGAGGAATTGAAAATAGGACCCCAGAAAACGTGTACAAGGCCCATTTTGCCTATCAAAAATTGCCCCCAAAGGAAGCCTTTGGGTACAACTGAACTCCCCAGGGGAGCCTTTACGCAGCCCCACATGCAACTGGACTCTCTGTGTTCGCTCTTTCTGAACAACCCCAATTATCTCCCTATCCGGAATCTGAGAGGAATTGAAAATAGGACCCCAGAAAACGCCTACAGAGCCCCTCTTGCCCATCAAAAATAGCCCCCAAAGGAAGCCTTTGGGTACAACTGAACTCCCCAGGGGAGCCTTTACGCAGCCCCACATGCAACTGGACTCTCTGTGTTCGCTCTTTCTGAACAACCCTAAATACGTCCTTTCCCCGAATGTGAGAGGAATTGAAAATAGGACCGCAGAAAACGCGTACAGAGACACTTTCGCACATAAAAAATTGCTCCCAAAGGAAGACTTTGGGTACAACTGAACTCCCCAAGGGAGATTTTATGCAGCCCCACATGCAACTGGACTCTCTGTGTTTGCTCTTACTGAACAACCCTAAATATCTCCGTAACCGCAATCTGAGAGGAATTGAAAATAGGACCCCAGAAACCGCGTACAGAGCCCCTTTCGCACATCAAAAATTGCCCCCAAAGGAAGCCTTTGGGTACAAGTGAACTCCCCATGGGAGCCTTTACGCAGCCCCACATGCAACTGGACTCTCTCTGTGTTCGCGCTTTCTGGACAGCGCTAAATATCTCTCTACACGGAATCTAAGAGGAATTGAAAATAGGACCCCAGAAAACGTGTACAAGACCCATTTTGCCTATCAAAAATTGCCCCCAAAGGAAGCCTTTGGGTACAACTGAACTCCCCAGGGGAGCATTTACGCAGCCCCACATGCAACTGGACTCTCTGTGTTCTCTCTTTCTGAACAACCCCAAATATCTCCCTACCCGGAATCTGAGAGGAATTGAAAATAGGACCCCAGAAAACGCGTACAGAGCCCATTTTGCCCATCAAAAATTGCCCCCAAAGGAAGCCTTTGGGTACAACTGAACTCCCCAGGGGAGCCTTTACGCAGCCCCACATGCAGCTGGACTCTCTGTGTTCGCTTTTTCTGAACAGCCCTAAATACAGCCCTACCTGGAATCGAGAGGAATTGAAAATAGGACCCCAGAAAACGTGTACAAGGCCCATATTGCCCATCAAAAATTGCCCCCAAATGAAGCCTTTGGGTACAACTGAACTCCCCAGGGGAGCCTTTACGCAGCCCCACATGCAACTGGACTCTCTGTGTTCGCTCTTTCTGAACAACCCTAAAGACATCCCTACCCGGAATGTGAGAGGAATTGAAAATAGGACCCCAGAAATCGCGTACAGAGCCCCTTTCACCCATCAAAAATTGCCCCCAAAGGAAGCCTTTGGATACAACTGAACTCCCCAGGGGAGCATGTACGCAGCCCCCCCATGCAACTGGACTCTCTGTGTTCGCTCTTTCTGAACAGCGCCAAATATCTCCCTACCCGGAATCGAAGAGTAATTGAAAAAAGGACCCCAGAAAACGTGTACAAGGCCCATTTTTCCCATCAAAAGTTGCCCCCAAAGGAAGTTTTTGGGTACAACTGAACTCCCCAGGGTAGCCTTCACTTAGCCCCACATGCAGCTGGACTCCTTGCGTTCGCTCTTTCTGAACAACCCTATATATCTCCCTACCCGGAATCTGAGAGAAATTGAAAATAGGACCCCAGAAATCGCGTACAGAGCCCCTTACGCACATCAAAAATTGCCCCGAAAGGAAGCTTTTGGGTACAACTTAACTCCCCAGGGGACCCTTTACGCAGCCCCACATGCAACTGGACTCTCTGTGTTCGCTTTTTCTGAACAGCCCTAAATACAGCCCTACCTGGAATCGAGAGGAATTGAAAATAGGACCCCAGAAAACGCGTACAGAGCCCCTTTTGCCCATCAAAAATTGCCCCCAAAGTTGTACCCAAAGGCTTCCTTTGGGGGCAATTTTTGATGGGCGAAAGGGGCTCTGTACGCGATTTCCGGGGTCGTATTTTCAATTCCTCTCAGATTCCGGGTCGGGAGATATTTGCGGTTGTTCAGAAAGAGCGAATACAGAGAGTCCAGTTGCATGGGGGGCTGCGTAAAGGCTCCCCTGGGGAGTTCAGTTGTACCCAAAGGCTTCCTTTGGGGGCAATTTTTGATGGTTGAAATGGGCTCTGTACACCATTTCTGCGGTCTTATTTTAAATTCCTTTCTATTCCGGTAGGGAGATATTTTGCATTGTTCAGAAAGTGCGAACACAGAGAGTCCAGTTGCATGTCGGGCTGCGTAAAGGCTGCCCTGGGGAGTTCAGCCGTACCAAAAGGCTTCCTTTGGGGGCAATTTTTGATGGGCAAAATGGGCTTGTACACCTTTTCTGGGGTCCTATTTTCAATTCCTCCCGATTCCAGGTAGGGCTGTATTTTGCGCTGTTCAGAAAAAGCGAACACAGAGAGTCCAGTTGCATGTGGTGCTGCGTAAAGGCTCCCCTGGGGAGTTCAGTTGTACCTAAAGGCTTCCTTTGGGGCCAATTTTTGATGGGCAAAATGGGCCTTGTATGCGTTTTCTGGGTTCCTATTTTAAATTCCTCTCAGATTCCATGTAGGCCTGCATTTAGTGTTGTTCAGAAAGAGCGAACACAGAGAGTCCAGTTGCATGTGGGGCTGCGTAAAGGCTCCCCTAGGGAGTTCAGTTGTACCCAAAGGCTTCCTTTGGGGGCAATTTTTGATGGTTGAAAAGGGCTCTGTACGCCATTTCTGGGGTCTTATTTTAAATTCCATCAGATTCCTGTTAGGGAGATATTTAGCGTTGTTCAGAAAGAGCGAACACAGAGAGTCCAGTTGCATGTGGGGCTGTGTAAAGGCTCCCCTGGGGAGTTCAGTTGTACCCAAAGGCTTCCTTTGGGGCAATTTTTGATGGGCAAAATTGGCCTTGTACGTTTTTTCTGGGGTCCTATTTTCAATTCCTCTCAGATTCTGGGTAGGGAGATATTTAGGTTTGTTCAGAAAGAGCGAACACAGAGAGTCCAGTTGCATGTGTGGCTGCGTAAAGTCTCCCCTGCGGAGTTCAGTTGTACCCAAAGGCTTCCTTTGGGGGCAATTTGTGATGGGCGAAATGGGCCTTGTACACGTTTTCTGGGGTCGTACTTTCAATTCCTCTTAGATTCCGGGTAGGGAGATATTTGGCGCTGTTCAGAAAGAGCGAACACAGAGAGTCCAGTTGCATGTGGGGCTGCGTAAAGGCTCCCCTGGGGAGTTCAGTTGTACCCAAAGGCTTCCTTTGGGGGCAATTTCTGATGTGTGAAATGGGCTCTGTATGCATTTTCTGGGGTCCAATTTTCATTTTCTCTCAGATTCCGGGTAGGTATATATTCAGGGTTTTTAAGAAAGAGTGAACACAGAGTCCAGTTGCATGGGGGGCTGTGTAAAGGCTCCCCTGGGGAGTTAAGTTGTACCCAAAAGATTCCTTTCGGGGCAATTTTTGATGTGCGTATGGGGCTCTGTACGCGATTTCTTGGGTCCTATTTTCAATTCCTCTCAGATTCCGGGTAGGGAGATATATAGGGTTGTTCAGAAAGAGCGAACGCAAGGAGTCCAGCTGCATGTGGGGCTAAGTGAAGGCTACCCTGGGGAGTTCAGTTGTACCCAGATGCTTCCTTTGGGGGCAATTTTTGATGAGCAAAATGGGCCTTGTACACGTTTTCTGGGGTCCTATTTTCAATTCCTCTCACATTCCGGAAGGGATGTACTTAGGGTTGTTCAGAAAGAGCGAATGCAAGGAGTCCAGCTGTATGTGGGGCTAAGTGGAGGTTCCCCTGGGGAGTTCAGTTGTACCCAAAGGCTTCCTTTGGGGGCAATTTTTGATGGGAAAAATGGGCCTTGTACACGTTTTCTGGGGTGGTATTTTCAATTCCTCTTCGATTCCGGGTAGGGAGGTATTTGGCGCGGTTCAGAAAGAGCGAACACAGAGAGTCCAGTTGCATGGGGGGGCTGCGTAAATGGTCCGCTGGGGAGTTCAGTTGTACCCAAAGGCTTCCTTTGGGGGCAATTTTTGATGGGTGAAAGGGGCTCTGTACGCGATTTCTGGGGTCCTATTTTCAATTCCTCTCAGATTCCGGATAGGGAGATATTTGGGGTTCTGCAGAAAGAGCGAACACAGAGAGTCCAGTTGCATGGGGGGCTGCGTAAAGGCTCCCCTGGGGAGTTCAGTTTACCCAAAGGCTTCCTTTGGGGGCTATTTTTGATGGGTTAAATGGGCCTCGTACATGTTTTCTGGGCTCCTATTTTCAATTCCTCTCAGATTGCAGGTAGGGCTGTATTTAGGGCTGTTCAGAAAAAGCGAACACAGAGAGTCCAGTTGCATGTGGGGCTGCGTAAAGGCTCCCCTGGGGAGTTCAGTTGTACCCAAAGGCTTCCTCTGGGGGCAATTTTTGATTTGCGAAAGGGGCTCTGTACGCGTTTTCTGGGGTCCTATTTTAAATTCCTCTCACATTCCGGGAAGAGACGTATTTAGGGTTGTTCAGTCAGAGCGAACACAGAGAGTCCAGTTGCATGTGGGGCTGCGTAAAGGCTCCCCTGGGGAGTTCAGTTGTACCCAAAGACTTCCTCCTTTGGGGGCACTTTTTGATGGTTGAAAGGGGCTCTGTACGCGTTTTCTGGGGTCTTATTTTAAATTCCTCTCAGATTCCGGTTAGGGAGATAGTTAGCGTTGTTCAGAAAGAGCGAACACAGAGAGTCCAGTTGCATGTGGTGCTGCGTCAAGGCTCCCCTGGGGAGTTCAGCCGTACCCAAAGACTTCCTTTGGGGGCAATTTTTGATGGTTGAAACGGGCTCCGTACGCATTTTCTGGGGACTTATTTTAAATTCCATTAGTTCCTGTTAGGGAGATATTTAGCGTTGTTCAGAAAGAGCGAACACAGAGAGTCCAGTTGCATGTGGGGCTGTGTCAAGGCTCCCCTGGGGAGTTCAGTTGTACCCAAAGGCTTCCTTTGGGGGCAATTTTTGATGGGCGAAAGGGGCTCTGTACGCGATTTCTGGGGTCCTATTTTCAATTCCTCTTAGATTCCGGGTAGGGAGATATTTGGCGCTGTTCAGAAAGAGCGAACACAGAGAGTCCAGTTGCATGTGGGGCTGCGTAAAGGCTCCCCTGGGGAGTTCAGTTGTACCCAAAGGCTTCCTTTGGGGGCAATTTTTGATGGGCAAAAAGAGCCTTGTACGCATTATGTGTGGTCCTATTTTCAATACCTCTCAGATTCCGGGTAGGGATGTATTTAGGGTTGTTCAGAAAGAGCGAACACAGAGAGCCCAGTTGCATGTGGGGCTGCGTAAACGCTCCCCTGGGGAGTTCAGTTGTACCCAAAGGCTTCCTTTGGGGGCAATTTTTGATGTGTGAAAGGACCTCTGTACGCTTTTTCTGGGGTCCTATTTTCAATCACTCTCAGATTCCGGGTAGGGATGTACTTAGGGTTTTAAACAAAGAGTTAACACTGAGAGTCCAGTTGCATGTCGGGCTGCATGAAGGCTCCCCTGGGGAGTTCAGTTGTACCCAAAGGCTTCCTTTCGGGGCATTTTTTGATGGGCGAAAGGGGCTCTATACACGATTTCCGGGGACCTATTTTCAATTCCTCTCAGATTCCAGGTAGGGCTGTATTTAGGGTTTTTCAGAGAGAGCGAACACAGAGAGTCCAGTTGCATGTGGGCTGCACAAAGGCTCCCTGGGGAGTTCAGTTGTACCCAAAGGCTTCCTTTGGGGGCAATTTTTCATGGGCGAAAGTGGATATGTACACGATTTCCACATGCAACTGGACTCTCTGTGTTCGCTCTTTCTGAACAACCCTATATATCTCCCTACCCGGAATCTGAGAGAAATTGAAAATAGGACCCCAGAAATCGCGTACAGAGCCCCTTACGCACATCAAAAATTGCCCCGAAAGGAAGCTTTTAGGTACAACTTAACTCCCCAGGGGAGCCTTTACGCAGCCCCACTTGCAACTGGACTCTCTGTGTTCACTCTTTCTTAAAAACCCTAAATATCTCCCTACCCGGAATCTGAGAAGAATTGAAAATAGGACCCCAGAAAAAGTGTACAAGGCCGATTTTTCCCATCAAAAATTGCCCCGAAAGGAAGCCTATGGGTACAACTGAACTCCCCAGGGGAGCCTTTACGCAGCCCCACATGCAACTGGACTCTCTGTGTTCGCTCTTTCTGAACAGCGCTAAATATCTCTCTACCCGGAATCTAAGAGGAATTGAAAATAGGACCCCAGAAAACGTGTACAAGGCCCATTTTGCCTATCAAAAATTGCCCCCAAAGGAAGCCTTTGGGTACAACTGAACTCCCCAGGGGAGCCTTTACGCAGCCCCACATGCAACTGGACTCTCTGTGTTCGCTCTTTCTGAACAACCCCAATTATCTCCCTATCCGGAATCTGAGAGGAATTGAAAATAGGACCCCAGAAAACGCCTACAGAGCCCCTCTTGCCCATCAAAAATAGCCCCCAAAGGAAGCCTTTGGGTACAACTGAACTCCCCAGGGGAGCCTTTACGCAGCCCCACATGCAACTGGACTCTCTGTGTTCGCTCTTTCTGAACAACCCTAAATACGTCCTTTCCCCGAATGTGAGAGGAATTGAAAATAGGACCGCAGAAAACGCGTACAGAGACACTTTCGCACATAAAAAATTGCTCCCAAAGGAAGACTTTGGGTACAACTGAACTCCCCAAGGGAGATTTTATGCAGCCCCACATGCAACTGGACTCTCTGTGTTTGCTCTTACTGAACAACCCTAAATATCTCCGTAACCGCAATCTGAGAGGAATTGAAAATAGGACCCCAGAAACCGCGTACAGAGCCCCTTTCGCACATCAAAAATTGCCCCCAAAGGAAGCCTTTGGGTACAAGTGAACTCCCCATGGGAGCCTTTACGCAGCCCCACATGCAACTGGACTCTCTCTGTGTTCGCGCTTTCTGGACAGCGCTAAATATCTCTCTACACGGAATCTAAGAGGAATTGAAAATAGGACCCCAGAAAACGTGTACAAGACCCATTTTGCCTATCAAAAATTGCCCCCAAAGGAAGCCTTTGGGTACAACTGAACTCCCCAGGGGAGCATTTACGCAGCCCCACATGCAACTGGACTCTCTGTGTTCTCTCTTTCTGAACAACCCCAAATATCTCCCTACCCAAAATCTGAGAGGAATTGAAAATAGGACCCCAGAAAACGCGTACAGAGCCCATTTTGCCCATCAAAAATTGCCCCCAAAGGAAGCCTTTGGGTACAACTGAACTCCCCAGGGGAGCCTTTACGCAGCCCCACATGCAGCTGGACTCTCTGTGTTCGCTTTTTCTGAACAGCCCTAAATACAGCCCTACCTGGAATCGAGAGGAATTGAAAATAGGACCCCAGAAAACGTGTACAAGGCCCATATTGCCCATCAAAAATTGCCCCCAAATGAAGCCTTTGGGTACAACTGAACTCCCCAGGGGAGCCTTTACGCAGCCCCACATGCAACTGGACTCTCTGTGTTCGCTCTTTCTGAACAACCCTAAAGACATCCCTACCCGGAATGTGAGAGGAATTGAAAATAGGACCCCAGAAATCGCGTACAGAGCCCCTTTCACCCATCAAAAATTGCCCCCAAAGGAAGCCTTTGGATACAACTGAACTCCCCAGGGGAGCATGTACGCAGCCCCCCCATGCAACTGGACTCTCTGTGTTCGCTCTTTCTGAACAGCGCCAAATATCTCCCTACCCGGAATCGAAGAGTAATTGAAAAAAGGACCCCAGAAAACGTGTACAAGGCCCATTTTTCCCATCAAAAGTTGCCCCCAAAGGAAGTTTTTGGGTACAACTGAACTCCCCAGGGTAGCCTTCACTTAGCCCCACATGCAGCTGGACTCCTTGCGTTCGCTCTTTCTGAACAACCCTATATATCTCCCTACCCGGAATCTGAGAGAAATTGAAAATAGGACCCCAGAAATCGCGTACAGAGCCCCTTACGCACATCAAAAATTGCCCCGAAAGGAAGCTTTTGGGTACAACTTAACTCCCCAGGGGACCCTTTACGCAGCCCCACATGCAACTGGACTCTCTGTGTTCGCTTTTTCTGAACAGCCCTAAATACAGCCCTACCTGGAATCGAGAGGAATTGAAAATAGGACCCCAGAAAACGCGTACAGAGCCCCTTTTGCCCATCAAAAATTGCCCCCAAAGTTGTACCCAAAGGCTTCCTTTGGGGGCAATTTTTGATGGGCAAAAGGGGCTCTGTACGCGATTTCCGGGGTCGTATTTTCAATTCCTCTCAGATTCCGGGTCGGGAGATATTTGCGGTTGTTCAGAAAGAGCGAATACAGAGAGTCCAGTTGCATGGGGGGCTGCGTAAAGGCTCCCCTGGGGAGTTCAGTTGTACCCAAAGGCTTCCTTTGGGGGCAATTTTTGATGGTTGAAATGGGCTCTGTACACCATTTCTGCGGTCTTATTTTAAATTCCTTTCTATTCCGGTAGGGAGATATTTTGCATTGTTCAGAAAGTGCGAACACAGAGAGTCCAGTTGCATGTCGGGCTGCGTAAAGGCTGCCCTGGGGAGTTCAGCCGTACCAAAAGGCTTCCTTTGGGGGCAATTTTTGATGGGCAAAATGGGCTTGTACACCTTTTCTGGGGTCCTATTTTCAATTCCTCCCGATTCCAGGTAGGGCTGTATTTTGCGCTGTTCAGAAAAAGCGAACACAGAGAGTCCAGTTGCATGTGGTGCTGCGTAAAGGCTCCCCTGGGGAGTTCAGTTGTACCTAAAGGCTTCCTTTGGGGCCAATTTTTGATGGGCAAAATGGGCCTTGTATGCGTTTTCTGGGTTCCTATTTTAAATTCCTCTCAGATTCCATGTAGGCCTGCATTTAGTGTTGTTCAGAAAGAGCGAACACAGAGAGTCCAGTTGCATGTGGGGCTGCGTAAAGGCTCCCCTGGGGAGTTCAGTTGTATCCAAAGGCTTCCTTTGGGGGCAATTTTTGACGGGTGAAAGGGGCTCTGTACGCGATTTTTGAGGTCATATTTTCAATTCCTCTCAGATTCCGGGTAGGGATGCCTTTAGGGTTCTTCAGAAAGAGCGAACACAGAGAATATATTTGCATGTGACTCTGCGTAAAGGCTCCCCTGGGGAGTTCAGTTGTACCCAAAGTCTTCCTTTGGCGGCAATTTTTGATGGGTAAAATGGGCCTTGTATGCGTTTTCTGGGGTCTTATTTTCAATTACTCTCAGATTCCGGTATGGGAGATATTAGCGTTGTTCAGAAAGAGCTAACACAGAGAGTCCAGTTGCATGTGGTGCTGCGTGAAGGCACCCCTGGGTAGTTCAGTTGTACCCAAAGGCTACCTTTGGGGGCAAGTTTTGACGGGCAAAATGGGCCTTTTACACGTTTTCTGGGGTGGTATTTTCAATTCCTCTCAGATTCCGGATAGGGAGATATTTGGGGTTCTTCAGAAAGAGCGAACACAGAGAGTCCAGTTGCATGTGGGGCTGCGTAAAGGCTCCCCTGGGGAGTTCAGTTGTACCCAAAGGCTTCCTTTGGGGGCAATTTTTGATGGGCAAAATGGGCCTTGTACATGTTTTCTGGGGTCCTATTTTCATTTTCTCTCAGATTCCGGGTAGGTATGTATTTAGGGTTTTTAAGAAAGAGCGAACACATAGACTCCAGTTGCATGTGGGGCTGCGTAAAGGCTCCCCTGCCGAGTTCAGTTGTACCCAAAGGCTTCCTTTGGGGGCAATTTTTGATGGGCAAAATGGGCCTTGTACTTGTTTTCTGGGGTCCTATTTTCAATTCCTCTCAGATTCCAGGTAGGGCTGTATTTAGGGCTGTTCAGAAAAAGCAAACACAGAGAGTCTAGTTGCATGTGGGGCTGCGTAAAAGCTCCCCTGAGGAGTTCAGTTGTACCCAAAGGCTTCCTTTGGGGGCAATTTTTGATGTGTGAAAGGGGCTCTGTATGCATTTTCTGGGGTCCTATTTTCATTTTCTCTCAGATTCCGGGTAGGTATTTACTCAGGGTTTTTAAGAAAGAGTGAACACAGAGAGTCCAGCTGCATGTGGGGCTGCGTAAATGCTCCCCTGGGGAGTTCAGTTATACCCAAAGGCTTCCTTTGGGGGCAATTTTTGTTTTGTGAAAGGGGCTCTGTACGCGTTTTCTGGGGTCCTATTTTAAATTCCTCTCACATTCCGGGAAGAGACGTATTTAGGGTTGTTTAGTCAGAGCGAACACAGAGAGTCCAGTTGCATGTGGGGCTGCGTAAAGGCTCCCCTGGGGAGTTCAGTTGTACCCAAAGACTTCCTCCTTTTGGGGGCACTTTTTTATGGTTGAAAGGGGCTCTGTACGCCTTTTCTGGGGTCTTATTTTAAATTCCTCTCAGATTCCGGTTAGGGAGATATTTAGCGTTGTTCAGAAAGAGCGAACACAGAGAGTCCAGTTGCATGTGGTGCTGCATCAAGGCTCCCCTGGGGAGTTCAGTTCTACCCAAAGGCTTCCTTTGGGGGCAATTTTTCATGGGCGAAAGGGGCTCTGTACACGATTTCAGGGGACCTATTTTCAATTCCTCTCAGATTACAAGTAGGGCTGCATTTAGGGCTGTTCAGAAAGAGCGAACACAGAGAGTCCAGTTGAATGTGGGGCTGCGTAAAGGCTCCCCTGGGGAGTTCAGTTGTACCCAAAGGCTTCCTTTGGGGGCAATTTTTGATGGGCGAAAGGGGTTCTGTACGCGATTTCTGGGGTCCTATTTTCAATTCCTCTCAGATTCCGGGTAGGGAGATATTTAGAGTTCTTTAGAAATAGCGAACACAGAGAGTCCAGTTGCATGTGGGGCTGTGTCAAGGCTCCCCTGAGGAGTTCAGTTGTACACAAAGGCTTCCTTTGGGGGCAATTTTTGATGGGTGAAAGGGGCTCTGTACGCGATTTCTGGGGTCCAATTTTCAATTTCCTCTCAGATTCCTGGTAGGGATGTCTTTACGGTTGTTCAGAAGAGCGAACACAGATAGTCTAGTTGCATGTGGGGCTGCGTAAAGGCTCCCCTGGGGAGTTCAGTTGTACCCAAAGGCTTCCTTTCGGGGAAATTTTTGATAGGCAAAATGGGCCTTGTACACGTTTTCTGGGGTCCTATTTTCAATTCCTCTCAGATTCCAGGTAGGGCTGTTTTTAGGGCTGTTCAGAAAGAGCGAACACAGAGAGTCCAGTTGCATGTGGGGCTGCGTAAAGGCTCCCCTGCGGAGTTCAGTTGTACCCAAAGGCTTCCTTTGGGGGCAATTTTTGATGGGCAAAATGGGCCTTGTACACATTTTCTGGGGTCCTATTTTCAATTCCTCTCAGATTCCGGGTAGGGCTGTATTTAGGTCTGTTCAGAAAAAGCGAACACAGAGAGTCCAGTTGCATGTGGGGCTGCGTAAAGGCTCCCCTGGGGAGTTCAGTTGTACCCAAAGGCTTCCTTTGGGGGCAATTTTTGATGGTTGAAATGGGCTCTGTACACCATTTCTGGGGTCTTATTTTAAATTCCTTTCTATTCTGGTAGGGAGATATTTTGCATTGTTCAGAAAGAGCGAACACAGAGAGTCCAGTTGCATGTCGGGCTGCGTACAGGCTGCCCTGGGGAGTTCAGCCGTACCAAAAGGCTTCCTTTGGGGGCAATTTTTGATGGGAAAAATGGGCCTTGTACACCTTTTCTGGGGTCCTATTTTCAATTCCTCTCGATTCCATGTAGGGTTGTATTTAGGTCTGTTCAGAAAGAGCGAACACAGAGAGTCCAGTTGCATGTGGGGCTGCGTAAAGGCTCCCCTGGGGAGTTCAGTTGTACCCAAAGGCTTCCTTTGGGGGCAATTTTTGATAGGCAAAATGGGCCTTGTACACGTTTTCTGGGGTCCTATTTTCAATTCCTCTCAGATTACAGGTAGGGCTGTATTTAGGGTTGTTCAGAAAGAGCGAACGCAAGGAGTCCAGCTGCATGTGGTGCTAAGTGAAGGCAACCCTGGGGAGTTCAGTTGTATCCAAAGGCTTCCTTTGGGGGCAATTTTTGATGGGCAAAATGGGCCTTGTACACGTTTTCTGGGGTGGTATTTTCAATTCCTCTTAGATTCCAGGTAGGGAGATATTTGGCGTTGTTCAGAAAGAGCGAACACAGAGAGTCCAGTTGCATGTGGGGCTGCGTAAAGTCTCCCCTGGGGAGTTCAGTTGTACCCAAAGGCTTCCTTTGGGGGCAATTTTTGATGGGTGAAAGGGGCTCTGTACGCGATTTCTGGGGTCCTATTTTCAATTCCTCTCAGATTCCGGGTAGGGATGTCTTTAGGGTTCTTCAGAAAGAGCGAACACAGAGAGTCCAGTTGCATGTGGGGCTGCGTAAAGGCTCCCCTGGGGAGTTCAGTTGTACCCAAAGGCTTCCTTTGGGGCAATTTTTGATGGGCAGAAGGGGCTCTGTACGCGTTTTCTGGGGTCCTATTTTCAATTCCTCTCACATTCCGGGAAGAGACGTATTTAGGGTTGTTCAGAAAGAGCGAACACAGAGAGTCCAGTTGCATGGGGGGCTGCGTAAAGGCTCCCCTGGGGAGTTCAGTTGTACCCAAAGGCTTCCTTTGGGGGCAATTTTTGATGGGCAAAATGGGCCTCGTACATGTTTTCTGGGGTCCTATTTTCAATTCCTCTCAGATTACAAGTAGGGCTGTATTTAGGGCTGTTCAGAAAAAGCGAACACAGAGAGTCCAGTTGCATGTGGGGCTGCGTAAAGGCTCCCCTGGGGAGTTCAGTTGTACCCAAAGGCTTCCTTTGGGGGCAAGTTTTGATGTGTGAAAGGGGCTCTGTATGCATTTTCTGGGGTCCTATTTTCATTTTCTCTCATATTCCGGGTAGGTATGTATTCAGGGTTTTTAAGAAAGAGCGAACACAGAGAGTCCAGTTGCATGTTGGGCTGCGTAAAGGCTCCCCTGGCGAGTTCAGTTGTACCCAAAGGCTTCCTTTGGGGGCAATTTTTGATGGGTGAAAGGGGCTCTGTATGCATTTTCTGGGGTCCTATTTTCAATTCCTCTCAGATTCCGGGTAGGGCTGTATTTAGGTCTGTTCAGAAAAAGCGAACACAGAGAGTCCAGTTGCATGTGGGGCTGCGTAAAGGCTCCCCTGGGGAGTTCAGTTGTACCCAAAGGCTTCCTTTGGGGGCAATTTTTGATGGTTGAAATGGGCTCTGTACACCATTTCTGGGGTCTTATTTTAAATTCCTTTCTATTCTGGTAGGGAGATATTTTGCATTGTTCAGAAAGAGCGAACACAGAGAGTCCAGTTGCATGTCGGGCTGCGTAAAGGCTGCCCTGGGGAGTTCAGCCGTACCAAAAGGCTTCCTTTGGGGGCAATTTTTGATGGGAAAAATGGGCCTTGTACACCTTTTCTGGGGTCCTATTTTCAATTCCTCTCGATTCCATGTAGGGTTGTATTTAGGTCTGTTCAGAAAGAGCGAACACAGAGAGTCCAGTTGCATGTGGGGCTGCGTAAAGGCTCCCCTGGGGAGTTCAGTTGTACCCAAAGGCTTCCTTTGGGGGCAATTTTTGATAGGCAAAATGGGCCTTGTACACGTTTTCTGGGGTCCTATTTTCAATTCCTCTCAGATTACAGGTAGGGCTGTATTTAGGGTTGTTCAGAAAGAGCGAACGCAAGGAGTCCAGCTGCATGTGGTGCTAAGTGAAGGCAACCCTGGGGAGTTCAGTTGTATCCAAAGGCTTCCTTTGGGGGCAATTTTTGATGGGCAAAATGGGCCTTGTACACGTTTTCTGGGGTGGTATTTTCAATTCCTCTTAGATTCCAGGTAGGGAGATATTTGGCGTTGTTCAGAAAGAGCGAACACAGAGAGTCCAGTTGCATGTGGGGCTGCGTAAAGTCTCCCCTGGGGAGTTCAGTTGTACCCAAAGGCTTCCTTTGGGGGCAATTTTTGATGGGTGAAAGGGGCTCTGTACGCGATTTCTGGGGTCCTATTTTCAATTCCTCTCAGATTCCGGGTAGGGATGTCTTTAGGGTTCTTCAGAAAGAGCGAACACAGAGAGTCCAGTTGCATGTGGGGCTGCGTAAAGGCTCCCCTGGGGAGTTCAGTTGTACCCAAAGGCTTCCTTTGGGGCAATTTTTGATGGGCAGAAGGGGCTCTGTACGCGTTTTCTGGGGTCCTATTTTCAATTCCTCTCACATTCCGGGAAGAGACGTATTTAGGGTTGTTCAGAAAGAGCGAACACAGAGAGTCCAGTTGCATGGGGGGCTGCGTAAAGGCTCCCCTGGGGAGTTCAGTTGTACCCAAAGGCTTCCTTTGGGGGCAATTTTTGATGGGCAAAATGGGCCTCGTACATGTTTTCTGGGGTCCTATTTTCAATTCCTCTCAGATTCCAGGTAGGGACGTATTTAGGGTTGTTCAGAAAGAGCGAACACAGAGAGTCCAGTTGCATGGGGGGCTGCGTAAAGGCTCCCCTGGGGAGTTCAGTTGTACCCAAAGGCTTCCTTTGGGGGCAATTTTTGATGGGTAAAATGGGCCTCGTACATGTTTTCTGGGGTCCTATTTTCAATTCCTCTCAGATTACAAGTAGGGCTGTATTTAGGGCTGTTCAGAAAAAGCGAACACAGAGAGTCCAGTTGCATGTGGGGCTGCGTAAAGGCTCCCCTGGGGAGTTCAGTTGTACCCAAAGGCTTCCTTTGGGGGCAAGTTTTGATGTGTGAAAGGGGCTCTGTATGCATTTTCTGGGGTCCTATTTTCATTTTCTCTCATATTCCGGGTAGGTATGTATTCAGGGTTTTTAAGAAAGAGCGAACACAGAGAGTCCAGTTGCATGTTGGGCTGCGTAAAGGCTCCCCTGGCGAGTTCAGTTGTACCCAAAGGCTTCCTTTGGGGGCAATTTTTGATGGGTGAAAGGGGCTCTGTATGCATTTTCTGGGGTCCTATTTTCATTTTCTCTCAGATTCCGGGTAGGTATGTATTCAGGGTTTTTAAGAAAGAGTGAACACAGAGAGTCCAGTTGCATGTGGGGCTGCGTAAAGGGTCCCCTGGGGAGTTAAGTTGTACCCAAAAGCTTTCTTTCGGGGCAATTTTTGATGTGCGTAAGGGGCTCTGTACGCGATTTCTGGGGTCCTATTTTCAATTTCTCTCAGATTCCGGGTAGGGAGATATATAGGATTGTTCAGAAAGAGCGAACGCAAGGAGTCCAGCTGAATGTGGGGCTAAGTGAAGGCTCCCCTGAGGAGGTCAGTTGTACCAAAAGACTTCCACTGGGGGCAATTTTTGATGGGCAAAATGGGCCTTGTACACGTTTTCTGGGGTCCTATTTTCAATTCCTCTCAGATTCCGGGTAGGGATGTCTTTAGCGTTGTTCAAAAAGAGCGAACACAGAGAGTCCAGTTGCATGTGGGGGCTGCGTAAATGCTCCCCTGGGGAGTTTATGTGTACCCGAAGGCCTCCTTTGGGGGCAATTTTTGATGGGTGAAAGGGGCTCTGTACGCGATTTCTGGGGTCCTATTTTCAATTCCTCTCAGATTCCGGGTAGGGAGATATTTATTGCTATTCAGAAAGAGTGAACACAGAGAGTCCACTTGCATGTGGGGCTGCGTAAAGGCTCCCCTGCGGAATTCAGTTGTACCCAAAGGCTTCCTTTGGGGGCAATATTTGATGGGCAAAAGGGGCTCTGTACGCGTTTTCTGGGGTCCTATTTTCAATTCCTCTCAGATTCCGGATAGGGAGGTATTTGGGGTTCTTCAGAAAGAGCGAACACAGAGAGTCCAGTTGCATGGGGGGCTGCGTAAAGGCTCCCCTGGCGAGTTCAGTTTTACCCAAAGGCTTCCTTTGGGGGCAATTTTTGATGGGCAATATGGGCCTTGTACACGTTTTCTGGGGTGGTATTTTCAATTCCTCTTAGATTCCAGGTAGGGAGATATTTGTCGCTGTTCAGAAAGAGCGAACACAGAGAGTCCAGTTGCATGTCGGGCTGCGTAAAGGCTCCCCTGGGGAGTTCAGTTGTACCAAATGGCTTCCTTTGGGGGAATTTTTTGATGGGCAAAATGGGCCTCGTACATGTTTTCTGGGGTCCTATTTTCAATTCCTCTCAGATTCCAGGTAGGGACGTATTTAGGGTTGTTCAGAAAGAGCGAACACAGAGAGTCCAGTTGCATGGGGGGCTGCGTAAAGGCTCCCCTGGGGAGTTCAGTTGTACCCAAAGGCTTCCTTTGGGGGCAATTTTTGATGGGTAAAATGGGCCTCGTACATGTTTTCTGGGGTCCTATTTTCAATTCCTCTCAGATTACAAGTAGGGCTGTATTTAGGGCTGTTCAGAAAAAGCGAACACAGAGAGTCCAGTTGCATGTGGGGCTGCGTAAAGGCTCCCCTGGGGAGTTCAGTTGTACCCAAAGGCTTCCTTTGGGGGCAATTTTTGATGTGTGAAAGGGGCTCTATATGCATTTTCTGGGGTCCTATTTTCATTTTCTCTCATATTCCGGGTAGGTATGTATTCAGGGTTTTTAAGAAAGAGCGAACACAGAGAGTCCAGTTGCATGTTGGGCTGCGTAAAGGCTCCCCTGGCGAGTTCAGTTGTACCCAAAGGCTTCCTTTGGGGGCAATTTTTGATGGGTGAAAGGGGCTCTGTATGCCTTTTCTGGGGTCCTATTTTCATTTTCTCTCAGATTCCGGGTAGGTATGTATTCAGGGTTTTTAAGAAAGAGTGAACACAGAGACTCCAGTTGCATGTGGGGCTGCGTAAAGGGTCCCCTGGGGAGTTAAGTTGTACCCAAAAGCTTTCTTTCGGGGCAATTTTTGATGTGCGTAAGGGGCTCTGTACGCGATTTCTGGGGTCCTATTTTCAATTTCTCTCAGATTCCGGGTAGGGAGATATATAGGATTGTTCAGAAAGAGCGAACGCAAGGAGTCCAGCTGAATGTGGGGCTAAGTGAAGGCTCCCCTGAGGAGGTCAGTTGTACCAAAAAACTTCCACTGGGGGCAATTTTTGATGGGCAAAATGGGCCTTGTACACGTTTTCTGGGGTCCTATTTTCAATTCCTCTCAGATTCCGGGTAGGGATGTCTTTAGCGTTGTTCAAAAAGAGCGAACACAGAGAGTCAAGTTGCATGTGGGGGCTGCGTAAATGCTCCCCTGGGGAGTTTATGTGTACCCGAAGGCCTCCTTTGGGGGCAATTTTTGATGGGTGAAAGGGGCTCTGTACGCGATTTCTGGGGTCCTATTTTCAATTCCTCTCAGATTCCGGGTAGGGAGATATTTATTGCTATTCAGAAAGAGTGAACACAGAGAGTCCACTTGCATGTGGGGCTGCGTAAAGGCTCCCCTGCGGAGTTCAGTTGTACCCAAAGGCTTCCTTTGGGGGCAATATTTGATGGGCAAAAGGGGCTCTGTACGCGTTTTCTGGGGTCCTATTTTCAATTCCTCTCAGATTCCGGATAGGGAGGTATTTGGGGTTCTTCAGAAAGAGCGAACACAGAGAGTCCAGTTGCATGGGGGGCTGCGTAAAGGCTCCCCTGGCGAGTTCAGTTTTACCCAAAGGCTTCCTTTGGGGGCAATTTTTGATGGGCAATATGGGCCTTGTACACATTTTCTGGGGTGGTATTTTCAATTCCTCTTAGATTCCAGGTAGGGAGATATTTGTCGCTGTTCAGAAAGAGCGAACACAGAGAGTCCAGTTGCATGTGGGGCTGCGTAAATGCTCCCCTGGGGAATTCAGCCGTACCCAAAGACTTCCTTTGGGAGCAATTTTTGATGGTTGAAAAGGGCTCTGTACGCGTTTTCTGGGGTCTTATTTTAAATTCCTTCAGATTCCTGTTAGGGAGATATTCAGCGTTGTTCAGAAAGAGCGAACACAGAGAGTCCAGTTGCATGTCGGGCTGCGTAAAGGCTCCCCTGGGGAGTTCAGTTGTACCAAAAGGCTTCCTTTGGGGGCAATTTTTGATGGGCAAAAGGGGCTCTGTACGCGTTTTCTGGGGTCCTATTTTCAATTCCTCTCAGATTCCGGGTAGGGATGTATTTAGGGTTTTTAAGAAAGAGCGAACACAGAGAGTCCAGTTGCATGTGGGGCTGCGTAAAGGCTCCCCTGGAGAGTTCAGTTGTACCTAAAGGCTTCCTTTGGGGGCAATTTTTGATGGGCGAAAGGGGCTCTGTATGCGATTTCTGGGTCCTATTTTCAATTCCTCTCAGATTCCAGGTAGGGCTGTATTTAGGGTTGGTCAGATAGAGCGTACATAGAGAGTCCAGTTGTATGTCGGGCTGCGTAAAGGATCCCATGGGGAGTTCAGTTGTACCCAAAGGCTTCCTTTGGGGGCAAGTTTTGATGGGCAAATTGGGCCTTGTACAAGTTTTCTGCGGTCCTATTTTCAATTCCTCTCAGATTCCAGGTAGGGCTGTATTTAGGGCTGTTCTGAAAGAGCGAACACAGAGAGTCCAGTTGCATGTGGGGCTGCGTAAAGGCTCCCATGGGGAGTTCAGTTGTACCCATAGACTTCCTTTGGGGCAATTTTTGATGGTTGAATTAGGCTCTGTACGCGTTTTCTGGGGTCTTATTTTAAATTCCTTCAGATTCCGGGTAGGGAGATATTTAGCATTGTTCAGAAAGAGCGAACACAGAGAGTCCAGCTGCATGTGGGGCTGCATGAAGGCTCCCCTGGGGAGTTCAGTTGTACCCAAAGGCTTCCTTTGGCGGCAATTTTTGACCGGTGAAAGGGGCTCTGTACGCGATTTCTTGGGTCCTATTTTCAATTCCTCTCAGATTCCGGGTAGGGATGTCTTTAGGGTTCTTCAGAAGGAGCGAACACAGAGAGTCCAGTTGCATGTGGGGCTGCGTAAAGGTTCCCCTGGGGAGTTCAGTTGTACCCAAAGGCTTCCTTTGGGGGCAATTTTTGATGGGTGAAAGGGTCTCTGTACGCGTCTTCTGGGATCCTATTTTCATTTCCTCTCAGATTCCGGGTAGGGATGTACTTAGGGTTTCTAAGAAAGAGTTAACACTGATAGTCCAGTTGCGTGTCGGGCTGCGTAAAGTTTCCCCTGGGGAGTTCAGTTGTACCCAAAGGCTTCCTTCTGGGGCAATTTTTGATGTGCGTAATGGGCTCTGTACCCATTTTCTGGGGTCCTATTTTCATTTCCTCTCTGATTCCGGGTAGGGATGTATTTAGGGTTTTTAAAAAAGAGTGAACACAGTCCAGTTGCATGTCGGGCTGGGTAAAGGCTCCTCTGGGGAGTTCAGTTGTACCCAAAGACTTCCTTTGGGGGCAATTTTTGATGGGAAAAATGGGCCTTGTACACGTTTTCTGCGGTCGTATTTTCAATTCGTCTTAGATTCCAGGTAGGGAGATATTTAGCGTTTTTCAGAAAGAGCGAACAGAGAGAGACCAGTTGCATGTGGGGCTGCGTAAAGGTTCCCTTGGGGAGTTCAGTTGTACCCAAAGGCTTCCTTTGGGGGCAATTTTTGATGTTTGAAATGGGCTCTGTACGCCATTTCTGGGGTCTTATTTTAAATTCCTTCAGATTCCGGTTAGGGAGATATTTTGCATTGTTCAGAAAGAGTGAACACAGAGAGTCCAGTTGGATGTGGGGCTGCGTAAAGGCTCCCCTGGGGAGTTCAGTTGTACCCAAAGGCTTCCTTTGGGGTCAATTTTTGATGTGCGTAAGGGGCTCTGTACTCGATTTCTTGGGTCCTATTTTAAGTTCCTCTCAGATTCCGGTAAGGGAGATATTAGCGTTGTTCAGAAAGTGCTTACACAGAGAGTCCAGTTGCATGTGGTGCTGCGTAAAGGCTCCCCTGGGGAGTTCAGTTGTACCCAAAGTCTTCCTTTTGGGGGCAATTTTTGATGGTTGAAATGGGCTCTGTACGCCATTTCTGGGGTCTTATTTTAAATTCCTTCAGATTCCTGTTAGGGAGATATTTAGCGTTGTTCAGAAAGAGCGAACACAGAGAGTCCAGTTGCATGGGGGGCTGCGTAAAGGCTCCCCTGGGGAGTTCAGTTGTACCCAAAGGCTTCCTTTGGAGGCAATTTTTGATGGGCAAAAAAGCGCCTTGTATGCATTTTCTGGGGTCCTATTTTCAATTCCTCTCAGATTCCAGGTAGGGCTGTATTTAGAGTTGTTCAGAAAGAGCGAACACATAGAGTTCAGTTGCATGTCGGGCTGCGTAAAGGCTCCCCTGGGGAGTTCAGTTGTACCCAAAAGCGTCCTTTGGGGGCAATTTTTGATGGTTGAAATGGGCTCTGTACGCCGTTTCTGCGGTCCTATTTTCAATTCCTCTCAGATTCCAGGTAAGGCTGTATTTAGGGTTGCTCAGAAAGAGCGAACACAGAGAGTCCAGTTGCATATGGGGCTGCGTAAAGGCTCCCCTGGGGAGTTCAGCCGTACCCAAAGACTTCATTTGGGGGCAATTTTTGGTGGGCGAAAGGGGCTCTGTACGCTTTTTCTGGGGTCTGATTTTAAATTCCTTCAGATTCCGGGTAGGGATATAGTTAGCATTGTTCAGAAAGAGCGAACACAGAGAGTCCAGCTGCATGTGGGGCTGCGTATAGGTTCCCCTGGGGAGTTCAGTTGTACCCAAAGGCTTCCTTTGGGGGCAATTTTTGATGGGCAAAATGGGTCTTGTAGTCGTTTTCTGGGGTCCTATTTTCAATTCCTCTCAGATTCCACGTAGGGCTGTATTTAGGGTTGTTCAGAAAGAGCGAACACAGATAGTCCAGTTGCATGTGGGGCTGCGTAAAGGCTCCCCTGGGGAGTTCAGTTGTACCCAAAAGCGTCCTTTGGGGACAATTTTTGATGGGCGAAAGGGGCTCTGTACGCGATTTCTGGGGTCCTATTTTCAATTCCTCTTAGATTCCAGGTAAGGCTGGATTTACGGTTGCTCAGAAAGAGCGAACACAGAGAGTCCAGTTGCATGTGGAGCTGCGTAAAGGCTCCCATGGGGAGTTCAGTTGTACCCATAGACTTCCTTTGGGGCAATTTTTGATGGTTGAATTAGGCTCTGTACGCGTTTTCTGGGGTCTTATTTTAAATTCATTCAGATTCCCGGTAGGGATATAGTTAGCATTGTTCAGAAAGAGCGAACACAGAGAGTCCAGTTGCATGTGGGGCTGCGTATAGGTTCCCCTGGGGAGTTCAGTTGTACCCAAAGGCTTCCTTTGGGGGCAATGTTTGATGGTTGAAAGGGGCTCTGTACGCCTTTTCTGGGGTCTTATTTTAAATTCCTTCAGATTCCAGTTAGGGAGATATTTTGCATTGTTCAGAAAGAGCGAACACAGAGAGTCCAGTTGCATGTGGGGCTGCGTAAAGGCTCCCCTGGGGAGTTCAGTTGTACCCAAAGGCTTCCTTTGGGGGCAATTTTTGATGGGAAAAATCGGCCTTGTACGCGATTTCTGGGGTCCTATTTTCAATTCCTCTCAGATTCCAGGTAGGACTGTATTTAGGGTTGGTCAGATAGAGCGTACATAGAGAGTCCAGTTGTATGTCGGGCTGCGTAAAGGTTCCCCTGGGGAGTTCAGTTGTACCCAAAGGCTTCCTTTGGGGGCAAGTTTTGATGGGCAAATTGGGCCTTGTACAAGTTTTCTGCGGTCCTATTTTCAATTCCTCTCAGATTCCAGGTAGGGCTCCTATTTAGGGTTGTTCTGAAAGAGCGAACACAGAGAGTCCAGTTGCATGTGGGGCTGCGTAAATGCTCCCATGGGGAGTTCAGTTGTACCCATAGACTTCCTTTGGGGCAATTTTTGATGGTTGAATTAGGCTCTGTACGCGTTTTCTGGTGTCTTATTTTAAATTCCTTCAGATTCCGGGTAGGGAGATATTTAGCATTGTTCAGAAAGAGCGAACACAGAGAGTCCAGCTGCATGTGGGGCTGCATGAAGGCTCCCCTGGGGAGTTCAGTTGTACCCAAAGGCTTCCTTTGGCGGCAATTTTTGACCGGTGAAAGGGGCTCTGTACGCGATTTCTTGGGTCCTATTTTCAATTCCTCTCAGATTCCGGGTAGGGATGTCTTTAGGGTTCTTCAGAAGGAGCGAACACAGAGAGTCCAGTTGCATGTGGGGCTGCGTAAAGGTTCCCCTGGGGAGTTCAGTTGTACCCAAAGGCTTCCTTTGGGGGCAATTTTTGATGGGTGAAAGGGTCTCTGTACGCGTCTTCTGGGATCCTATTTTCATTTCCTCTCAGATTCCGGGTAGGGATGTACTTAGGGTTTTTAAGAAAGAGTTAACACTGATAGTCCAGTTGCGTGTCGGGCTGCGTAAAGTTTCCCCTGGGGAGTTCAGTTGTACCCAAAGGCTTCCTTCTGGGGCAATTTTTGATGTGCGTAATGGGCTCTGTACCCATTTTCTGGGGTCCTATTTTCATTTCCTCTCTGATTCCGGGTAGGGATGTATTTAGGGTTTTTAAGAAAGAGTGAACACAGTCCAGTTGCATGTCGGGCTGGGTAAAGGCTCCTCTGGGGAGTTGAGTTGTACCCAAAGGCTTCCTTTGGGGCCATTTTTTGACGGGTGAAAGGGGCTCTGTACGCGATTTCTGGGGTCCTATTTTCAATTCCTCTCAGATTCCAGGTAGGGCTGTATTTAGGGCTGTTCAGAAAGAGCGAACACAGAGAGTCCAGTTGCATGTGGGGCTGCGTAAAGGCTCCCCTGGGGAGTTCAGTTGTACCCAAAGGCTTCCTTTGGGGGCAATTTTTGATGGGAAAAATGGGCCTTGTACACATTTTCTGGGGTCCTATTTTCAATTCCTCTCAGATTCCAGGTAGGGCTGTATTTAGGGCTGTTCAGAAAGAGCGAACACAGAGAGTCCAGTTGCATGTGGGGCTGCGTAAAGGCTCCCCTGGGGAGTTCAGTTGTACCCAAAGGCTTCCTTTGGGGGCAATTTTTGATGAGCAAAAGGGGCTCTGTAGGAGTTTTCTGGGGTCCTATTTTCAATTCCTCTCAGATTCCGGATAGGGAGATATTAGGGGTTCTTCAGAAAGAGTGAACACAGAGAGTCCAGTTGCATGTGGGGCTGCGTAAAGGCTCCCCTGGGGAGTTCAGTTGTACCCAAAGGCTTCCTTTGGGGCAATTTTTGATGGTTGAATTAGGCCCTGTACGCGTTTTCTGGGGTCTTATTTTAAATTCCTTCAGATTCCGGGTAGGGAGATATTTAGCATTGTTCAGAAAGAGCGAACACAGAGAGTCCAGCTGCATGTGGGGCTGCATGAAGGCTCCCCTGGGGAGTTCAGTTGTACCCACAGGCTTCCTTTGGGGGCAATTTTTGATGGGCATAATAGGCCTTGTACACGTTTTCTGGGGTCCTATTTTCAATTCCTCTCAGATTCCGGGTAGGTATGTATTTAGGGTTTTTAAGAAAGAGTGAACACAGAGAGTCCAGTTGCATGTGGGGCTGCGTAAAGGCTCCCCTGGGGAGTTAAGTTGTACCCAAAAGCTTCCTTTCGGGGAAATTTTTGATGTGAGTAAGGGGCTCTGTACGCGATTTCTGGGGTCCTATTTTCAATTTCTCCCAGATTCCGGGTAGGGAGATATATAGGGTTGTTCAGAAAGAGCGAACGCAAGGAGTCCAGCTGCATGTGGGTCTAAGTGAAGGCTCCCCTGCGGAGTTCAGTTATACCAACGACTTCCTTTGGGGCAATTTTTGATGGGAAAAATGGGCCTTGTACACGTTTTCTGGGGTCCTATTTTCAATTCCTCTTAGATTCCGGGTAGATAGATATTTAGCGCTGTTCAGAAAGAGCGAACACAGAGAGTCCAGTTGCATGTGGGGCTGTGTAAAGGCTCCCCTGGGGAGTTCAGTTGTACCCAAAGGCTTCCTTTGGGTGCAATTTTTGATAGGCAAAATGGGCCTTGTACACGTTTTCTGGGGTCCTATTTTCAATTCCTCTCAGATTCCGGGTAGATAGATATTTAGCGCTGTTCAGAAAGCGCGAACACAGAGAGTCCAGTTGCATGTGCGGCTGCGTAAAGGCTCCCCTTTGGAGTTCAGTTGTACCCAAAGGCTTCCTTTGGGGGCAATTTTTGATAGGCAAAATGGGCCTTGTACACGTTTTCTGGGGTCGTATTTTCAATTCCTCTCAGATTCCAGATAGGGCTGTTTTTAGGGCTCTTCAGAAAGAGCGAACACAGAGAGTCCAGTTGCATGTGGGGCTGCGTAAAGGCTCCCCTGGGGAGTTCAGTTGTACCCAAAGGCTTCCTTTGGGGGCAATTTTTGATGGGCGAAATGGGCTTTGTACACGTTTTCTGGGGTCCTATTTTCAATTCCTCTCAGATTCCAGGTAGGGCTGTATTTAGGGCTCTTCAGAAAGAGCGAACACAGAGAGTCCAGTTGCATGTGGGGCTGCGTAAAGGCTCCCCTGGGGAGTTAAGTTGTACCCAAAGGCTTCCTTTCGGGGCAATTTTTGATAGGCAAAATGGGCCTTGTACACGTTTTCTGGGGTCCTATTTTCAATTCTTCTTATATTCCGGGTAGGGAGATATTTAGCGCTGTTCAGAAAGAGCGAACAGAGAGTCCAGTTGCATGTGGGGCTGCGTAAAGGCTCCCCTGGGGAGTTCAGTTGTACCCAAAGGCTTCCTTTGGGGGCAATATTTGATGCGTGAAAGGGGCTCTGTATGCATTTTCTGGGGTCCTATTTTCATTTTCTCTCAGATTCCGGGTAGGTATGTATTTAGGGTTTTTAAGAAAGAGTGAACACAGAGAGTCCAGTTGCATGTGGGGCTGCGTAAAGGCTCCCCTGGGGAGTTCAGTTGTACCCAAAGGCTTCCTTTGGGGGCAATTTTTGATGGGCAAAATGGGCCTTGTACACGTTTTCTGGGGTCCTATTTTCAATTCCTCTCGATTCCAGGTAGGGCTGTATTTAGGGCTGTTCAGAAAGAGCGAACACAGAGAGTCCAGTTGCATGTGGGGCTGCGTAAAGGCTCCCCTGCGGAGTTCAGTTGTACCCAAAGACTTCCTTTGCGGGCAATTTTTGATGGGCAAAATGGGCCTTGTACACATTTTCTGGGATCCTATTTTCAATTCCTCTCAGATTCCAGGTAGGGCTGTATTTAGGGCTGTTCAGAAAAAGCGAACACAGAGAGTCCAGTTGCATGTGGGGCTGCGTAAAGGCTCCCCTGGGGAGTTCAGTTGTACCCAAAGGCTTCCTTTGGGGGCAATTTTTGATGGGCAAAAAGGGCCTTTTACGCGTTTTCTGGGGTCCTATTTTCAATTCCTCTCAGATTCCGGGTAGGGAGATATTTAGGTTTGTTCAGAAAGATCGAACACAGAGAGTCCAGTTGCATGTGGGGCTGCGTAAAGGCTCTCCTGGGGAGTTCAGTTGTACCCAAAGGCTTCCTTTGGGGGCAATTTTTGATGTGTGAAAGGGGCTCTGTATGCGAATTCTGGGGTCCTATTTTCAATTCCTCTCAGATTCCAGGTAGGGCTGTATTTAGGGCTGTTCAGAAAAAGCGAACACAGAGAGTCCAGTTGCATGTGGGGCTGCGTAAAGGCTCCCCTGGGGAGTTCAGTTGTTACGCACATCAACTGAACTCCCCAGGGGAGCCTTTACGCAGCCCCACATGCAACTGGACTCTCTGTGTTCTCTCTTTCTGAACAAACCTAAATATCTACCTACCCAGAATCTGAGAGGAATTGAAAATAGGACCCCAGAAAACATGTACAATGCCAATTTTGAACATCAAAAATTGCCCCAAAGGAAGCCTTTGCGTACTACTGAACTCCCCAGGGGAGCCTTTACGCAGCCCCACATGCAACTGGACTCTCTGTGTTCGCTCTTTCTGAACAGCCCTAAATACAGCCCTACCTGGAATCTGAGAGGAATTGAAAATAGGACCCCAAAAAACGTGTACAAGGCCCATTTTGCCAATCAAAAATTGCCCCCAAAGGAAGCCTTTGGGTACAGCTGAACTCTCCAGGGGAGCCTTTACGCAGCCCCACATGCAACTGGAATCTCTGTGTTCGCTCTTTCAGAACAACCCTAAATACAGTCCTACCTGGAATCTGAGAGGAATTGAAAATAGGACCCCAAAAAACGCCTACAAGACCCATTTTGCCCATCAAAAATTGCCCCCAAAGGAAGCCTTTGGGTACAGCTGAACTCCCCAGGGGAGCCTTTACGCAGCCCCACATGCAACTGGACTCTCTGTGTTCGCTTTTTCTGAAGAGCTCTAAATACAGCCCTACCTGGAATCTGAGAGGAATTGAAAATAGGACCCCAGAAAACATGTACAAAGCCCATTTCGCCCATCAAAAATTGCCCCCAAAGGAAGCCTTTGGGTACAACTGAACTCCCCAGGGGAGCCTTTACGCAGCCCCACATGCAACTGGACTCTCTGTGTTCGCTCTTTCTGAAGAGCCCTAAAAACAGCCCTATCTGGAATCTGAGAGGAATTGAAAAAACGACCCCAGAAAACGTGTACAAGGCCCATTTTGCCCATCAAAAATTGCCCCCAAAGGAAGCCTGTGGGTACAACTGAACTCCCCAGGGGAGCCTTCATGCAGCCCCACATGCAGCTGGACTCTCTGTGTTCGCTCTTTCTGAACAATGCTAAATATCTCCCTACCCGGAATCTGAAGGAATTTAAAATAAGACCCCAGAAAACGCGTACAGAGCCTAATTCAACCATAAAAATTGCCCCAAAGGAAGCCTTTGGGTACAACTGAACTCCCAGGGAGCCTTTACGCAGCCCCACATGCAACTGGACTCTCTGTGTTCGCTCTTTCTGAAGAACCCCTAATATCTCCCTATCCGGAATCTTAGAGGAATTGAAAATAGGACCCCAGAAAACGCCTACAGAGCCCCTTTTGCTCATCAAATTTGCCCCCAAAGGAAGCCTTTGGGTACAACTGAACTCCCCAGGGGAGCCTTTACGCAGCCCCACATGCAACTGGACTCTCTGTGTTCGCTCTTTCTGA